>JAJMCV010000011.1:0-494029 GCA_030573195.1 Nothofagozyma chilensis
CCCCCCCCCTCTCAAGTCAATTATCAGCCCTCATATCCCCATCTCCCTATCTGTCATTATCTTCACGTGATCACATGATGGCTGCAAAGAAGGTTTCTGTCCCCACAATTCATAGCTACCCCAATTCCATCAAAACAATATACGGACCACTGTAATTAGTAACCTTGCATCAAGTACTAACTCTAAATGGTGTGAAACTCGCTAAACATGTCCCCTCTTCTCAAACACTATAAATATATGAACACGGTGAGGATATGTAGCTATGAGTGTAGTAACCCCTGTACCAAATAAAGAACAATGGCTCCTTCAACCACAGAAACTAAAACTCAAACAGAGAGTAACATCTCAACGCTCCCAGACTCAATCAAACCCACCAGTAAGAGAGGCTATGCAATTCCCTCGGAAGACGGCAACGAAATTGTCAAAGGAGGGAAAGAACGGTTTGCAATTCCCGAATTTGAAGACCCATACAAGAAACGTCAATGGATGAAGGAACACATGGCTGGCGCCTTTAGATATTTTGCTAGAGAAGGATATACTGAAGGTGTTGCCGGCCACATCTCAATTAGAGATCCTGTTGATCCACACACCTTCTGGATCAATCCTCTTGGGAAACACTTTGCGCTCATAAAGGCGTCCGATTTGGTGCAAGTGGATTACGACGGAAATGTTATTGGAGGAAATATGGTGGCCATCAACGGTGCTGGATTTGCCATTCATTCAGCCTTGCACAAGGCAAGACCCGAGGTCAATGCTGCTTGCCATACGCATTCAATTTACGGGAAGGCATGGGCAGCTTTTGGCAGACCAATAGATATGATCAACCAAGACTCGTGCACTTTCTACAACAAACATGGAGTTTACACCGATTTTGGAGGGGTTGCCATCGAGAAGGGCGAAGGGGAGGCCATTGCAAAGGCCATTGGCGACGGGAACTCCGCCATTTTGCAGAACCATGGTCTTATTACGGTGGGAGGGACGGTTGATGAGGCTGCTTATTTGTTTGGATTACTTGAAAGAACATGCAAGGTGCAATTAGCAGTGGAGGCTGCCGAGGCCAATGGGATCAAGAAACAGATCATAGGAGACGAAGAGGCTGCTTACACGTCGAGAGTGATTTCCAATCCCGTTGGATTGTATATGGTGTTCCAATCCGAATACGAATACCAATTGGTTTTGGACAAGGGTGATTTTTTGAATTGAACGAGAATTGAATGTATTTTGTGGTGTATGGATGTAGGTTGACTCGTCCGAGTCGTGCTAATACGCTCACCCCACACATTATGGCTCAATGTGATTCCGACCGAGACATGAGGAGGACACGACGAGTATAGAGACGAGAGAAGAGGGAGAGAAATCAAGAGGAGAGGGAGAGAAATGAAGAGAAGACAAGAGAGAAGAGAAGAGCGAAGAGAGAGAAGACTAATAGAATCCATTACAGAAGGATCCGCTAAAGCAAGCTGTAGCCAATTCTTCCAACGCTTCCACTGACGTGCTACACCCAACTCTCCGGAGTCGTTGCCGGCCGTCCAAAATAGCTACGTCCCATTGGCCGGTCCCATTCGGACTGCAGTTACGCAGGTCATGGCCCAATTCACTGGACGCAATTTTTCATATAAATCAATTGATTATCCGATTGCAACTCAATGAAAAATTACTCGACACAAATTCTATCTGCCATGTTTTCCAGAATCGCTCGTCGTTCATTCTCATCCACCCCTGCCTCCGCCTACAAGGTGACCGTCTTAGGTGCCAATGGTGGTATCGGTCAACCATTGTCCTTGTTGTTGAAGTTGAACCACAAGGTCACCGACTTGGCCTTGTACGATTTGAGAGGTGCTCCAGGTGTCGCTGCCGATGTCTCCCACGTCCCAACCAACTCCACCGTCACCGGTTACACCCCAGAGGACAACGGTTTGGAAAAGGCCTTGGCCAACTCCGACGTCGTTGTCATCCCAGCCGGTGTCCCAAGAAAGCCAGGTATGACCAGAGACGACTTGTTCAACACTAACGCCTCAATTGTCAGAGACTTGGCCAAGGCCGTCGGTGACTTCGCTCCAAACGCCGCCGTTTGTATCATCTCCAACCCAGTCAACTCCACCGTGCCAATCGTCGCCGAGGTCTTGAAGTCCAAGGGTGTCTACAACAAGCAAAAGTTGTTCGGTGTCACCACCTTGGATGTCTTGAGAGCCTCCAGATTCGTCTCCGAAATCGTCGGTACCAACCCAGTCGACGAAAGAGTCACCGTTGTCGGTGGTCACTCCGGTATCACCATCGTTCCATTGTTGTCCCAAACCAAGCACAAGGACTTTGAAACCGATGTCAGAGACAAGTTGATCCACAGAATCCAATTCGGTGGTGACGAAGTTGTCCAAGCCAAGGACGGTGCTGGTTCTGCCACCTTATCCATGGCCCAAGCCGGTGCCAGATTCGCCGGTGCCGTCTTGAACGGTTTGGCCGGTGAAAAGGACGTCATCGAACCTTCTTTCGTCGAATCCCCATTGTTCGAATCCGAAGGTGTCAGCTTCTTCTCCTCCAAGGTCACCTTAGGTCCAGAGGGTGTCAAGGAAATCCACTCCTTAGGTGAGCTTTCCGGCCACGAGGAAGAATTGGTCAAATTGGCCAAGGAAACCTTGGTCCAAAACATCGCCAAGGGTGTCGACTTCGTCAAGGCTAACCCATAAGATCCTTACGATATTTATTAGAGTTTATTAATATTTATGTGATTATGTTGTTTGAGTGTAGTGTGTGCACCGACCCCTCCCCTAATCAACCTTATCGTCCCCGATCACTCGCACTATAAATAGAAGACCCATTCTAGCGTCATCTTAGGTTCAGACAACCGAACGCTTCCCCTTGTACCTGGATCGCACAGCTCCACATCCCTGTGCAACAATCGCCCTTTCCAGTCTCATGCCACCATCCTTGTCTCGGTCCAGCTCATGAGCCCTCTCTTGTAATAACCACGGGCCAAATGATAGCCTTTCTTATATAAGCCCAACGCGGTTGCCAACCCCTGGTACCAGGACTGCATCACATGCGGCTCATCGTGGGCCAATGAACGATTTGCCCGAAGGAGAAGTTGTTTCGATTGGGCTTCCATACGACACCTCCAGCGGACACACAACAGGATGGGACAACCCAGATGGCACAAGACAATGGTTCCCGATGCCCATTGCCTCTCAAATGGCCCCTATCTTCGCGCCAGGTCACTAGCGCTCCCATTGGCCCACTCTAATGTTCGGATCTAACTACAAAGGGACATAAAAACGAATCACTAATTACCGTGTTGTCGCAGTAATGCTACAGCTGCGCATTTCAGTTGCAGTGTAGTATAAGTGTTTGACAGCCTTGGGACGCGCGAAGGCATTGCAACATAGTTCGATGAGAGGACAAAACCCGCAACGACGATCTCCTATTTTTTCTGAGGCCAGCGAATATTGGACAGCCGCCTGGCTTACATATCTTATCGCACCGTAGAATAATAAACAGATCGCAACCCCAGCGCTGGAGATAGCCACACTCGTAACATTATTTCAGGTGTAGGTACGATTGTTTGAAGGAGTGACTGGAATTCGCTAAATCGGAGCCTCGCCAACGTCAAGGGCACACAGGCCCACCGTCCGGAGCGGTAGAATAACCCAATAAACGATCGAACATTGAACCTAATTGCCCCATTCTCCCGCTCGGCCTCTACAGCTCCAATTGCGACGTGTGCTGTGTTTTTGCCCCATTGTGTTTGTCTCAGCGCACCGCCTTCGCCTTGCGAGCACCTATAAGCGGCATTTTCTCTCGTACCACACCACAGCTGCTGCTGCCGCTGCCCGTGCGTGCGGCCACCAAAGTGAAAAATTGGCCATAAAAAATCTATTGATCTGAGAGGGACCCACAACCCCCACTATCCGGAACCAGTCTCGAAAAACCACTACGCGATCACCACCGTAACCGTTCAATAACGATTTCGCTTAAGGAACAGAAAATTTTTTTGGCTCCCAAGAGCAACTCGAGTCAACGCTTCTAAGGAAATTAACAGCGTCTTCCCATCGCAGGGTTATTTATTGGTCTTTTAGTTGTCGCTGTATATTGTCGCCGGCCATTGGACGCTTATTAATAGGTCGAGCACTCGCAACTACCAGACGTAATTGGGTTCCAGTGACTTGTGGCCCATCGTCCCCATATTCAGCCCAGTGTATTTGGACCGTCATTTGTTTGATTTGAGACAATTCCGCTGTATATCTCCATCCAAATATCGCACGTTTTTTCCCGTCGCTGTTTTTCAACGACATCATTGGATTTTTCGCTATTTCCCCCAGTTCAACGTCATCTAGCCATTTCTTCCAAGAATAGATCGTTGTCCCAATTGTCCCCCAATCCCCCAATTCCCCCCTATCTCCTCCCAGTTAGTTATATCCGGTGTGCATCAACCATCGCCGTATCTTTAGTGGTTCCAATACGCGTCATTGCCAGATCTGGAACACACTTCAACAACACACTTCAACAGATTCCATAGACAACGCCCCAACGAGCACCAAAGGGCCCCAGGATCGGACATCAACTGCCATCATCCCGTCCGTCCGCGCCCTTGAGTATGAGCTCCCCCATCCAACAAATTGACCTCTTGCAACCGTTGAACTTCAATTATCATGAAATCATGAACAATTCCAATAACATCTACGTCAACAACGAAGATTCGAGACTCTACGGCGACCATGACGAGTCCATCGACGATTTGGTGGTCCCGGCCTCGAACAACTCGCAATCCGCGGCTATCGCTGGCTCCCATCCGGACTCCACTCACAGCTATCCGTCGGCATTCATATATCCCCAATTGACCATGGCACAGCAATACCACCAACAACAATATTTCCAATCACACACAAGAAACCCCTCTTACGACACGCTGTATCCCCAGACGCTCCAACCCTCCCATTTGCCCTACAGGTCCTATCACAATTACAATCACACACATAATGCCTCGGTTTCCTCCATAGTGTCGTTATCGAACGAACCGCCCATATATCCAGGAATGGACTTTGATCTCGGTTTCAACGGAATGCAGGAATCCGTCTCCAATAACACTTTATCGTCCTTCGAGTCAATCCCCCAGCTTTCCAACTCCCTTTCCAACCAATCGTTGCACGATTCTCCCTCGTCCGTAGCCTCGCAAGGAGTGGCATTATCCAGCTTGGACACCCCAAGAAGGGCCAGAAACAAGTCCATATCCACCTCATCGGCCTATGTGACGCCTTTGAGGTCCACTACCTCTCCCAAAGTGGGAAAGACTCCCAGAAGAGGAAGGGGCCATGCCAGAACAAGATCGAGACTATCTGTTGACGCTTCCAATTCATTGAGCATATTGACGGGCCACATCAAATCTCCCTCCGTATCGCTTGGAACGAATCCCTTCTACACCCCTCCCACTTTCTTGTCTCCGAAAGCAGAGAGTCCGGAACAGCCCTCTTTGGCGGCCCCTCTCCCACTAACACGAGAAGAAATGCGCAGTTCCTATTCAACAGGAAGAGATACTTCGAAGGATTCGATCCCCATGGAGGAAGATGACGCGTTGCAACAATTAATGAAGAAACAGCACAACCATCAAGATGCCGACAAGACTTTGACTGGAGCAAATGATACCAGTCTCAGTTCCATTTCAGATCTCACAAGTGACCAACAGAACAGTCTATATTACAATGCGGCAGATATGAGTTTGAAGTATTCACAAGCTGCTGCAATCCATAACCAAGGAAGTTCAAGTTTCGAACATCCGGAGCTTCTCTCGTCATCTTTTAATGACATGGACATGCATTCCTTCCAAGGAGGCCCTTATTTGGACCATTATCAGACTTCCACCAACATTCCTTCAAATTTGAGCTTCATCACTCCGTCTCAAGCCCAAATTGGCGGTAGTAATAGTATCACCAAGTCGCATTCATCGGTGGATTTGGCTTCCATTGCTTCTTCTTCGACCCTGTCTGTCTTATTGCGCTCCACCTCACAAACTCAACTTGATACTGTTCAATCAGCACAACCAGAGTCAGCGGCTTCTACTCCCATCAAGGTGACAGACAGAACGAAAAATGCCGAGAAAAAGAAGAAGAACCACGAATGTCAATTGTGTCATGCTCGTTTCCAGAGACCAGAGCATGTTAAACGACACATGAAATCCCATTCCTCTGAGAAGCCATATCACTGTGACGAACCCAATTGCGACAAGAGATTCAACCGTAATGATAACTTGAAGGCCCATTTGAGAAAGATTCATAAGAGGCAGATATAACACAAGGAGGATTCAAGATCAGAGGTTCGTGATCAGGCAAGAGAATGCGGTAAAAGGAGAAGGTCATAGGTTCAACAATTCAGTTCGTTTTTTGGTGTGTTAGGTTTTATAGGTTTTCAGCGAGTTATGTTCTTTACTCGTTTTCATCGCTCTGTTATTTTGTATGGGATATTTTACACAACTGTTTTCAAGAGATTTACGAGTGTGCATAGATAAAAGGATTTGTATTAAAAGAAAGAAAAGAATAGAGAAGATAAAAAGGGACACACTTGTCAAGTAATATAGTCATGGGGATGAAATCTGATATCGATCAGTATCCATAGTCATCTTCGTTAATCATTTCTAAATCAATTGGATAATTTGTATTGAGTGGTTGTAGCATGATACATTTACTGTAGGTTGTTATTATAAAGGTTGTTATTATTTTTTCATAAATGACTTTTGGAATCATTCTCCATATGCCAATATTCTGTTACAGGCAGTTTCTAACTGCTGTCTATCACCAACATCAATTGCCAACAGTTTAGCTGCAACAAATTTGGAATTATTAACAAGAACGTTGAAACCAGCTTGAGAGTGATTTGCCTCGGGTCTCAATACCTTCTCTTCCAAATCTACAAGAAATTGTGTATATTGAGATAAGAACTCCGTAGGACTTGTTGACGAAACAATCCCATTCCCCAATAATATTCCAATTGTCTTGGTTTTCTCAAGAATATTTGTGATAGATAATTGATCCCTTAATTTGAGAAGCAATTGGGTTAATTTCAATGTGTATTCAGGCGTAATGTCCATCTTCTTGAGGACCATTGTTTGGATCATAATGCAATATATCTCTTCAATGTCATTACCTACAATATCATCTTGGAAGTTTGACTCCAACAAAGGTAACATCACACCAGATTCGATTACTTTTCTTAGCGATCTTTCATTGATAGCACGGAACATCTTTTTCATAACTTTCATGTTAATTGAAACTACCTCTTTATAATAAGTTTTATTATCGAAAAGAGCCTTCGATATCCTAGCATATGCATCCAAATGGTTTAAAATGATATCCTCCACAATCAAGTCTGTGAGTAAATTGCTCAATAAATGAAGTGCTTGGTATTGGACTATATCGTAGAAAGAATTCAAACAATTAAATAACTGGTTTATGTCGATTTTAGAGAGAATTTCCAACTTGGTTTCCTCATTCTGAATGTAATTTCCTAAGATGATGGCTGATGCCGAAAGCACAAATGCTGTGTCATCTCTTTCTATCATATCCAAGGCCAATTGTATATCCTGAGAGTTGGGATTCATTGGATTTGACGAGATATTCCCACTCGAGGCAAAGAGCATTCTATTGCACTTGCTAATGCTCTGGACGACTGATTGGCCCAAATTGTCTAATTTCCTTAAATTGCCAAAGATCAGAAGTTGCACCGAAGGCTGATTGGGTGATATTTCGAAATCAGAGAGCTTATAGATCAATTTAGTCCACGTCACCATCATATCATCATAATCTTCCGCACTAAATTCGTCAGAGCCGTCGAGTAATTGATCGAGAAAGGTCAACAGAGCTGAAAAGTCAGCGAGATCGAAATCAGAGAAGTTTTGTTTATTCAAAACCAAGTCACCAAGAAGCTCTATTGGCTGTTCAAGATCATCAAGACCTGTACATGTTCTCCTGAAAATAATATAATTGAAAAGGGGTCGGACCACCACTGTCATTGCAGCCCCAGCCAGAGAATTACAATTGATGAGATTCGATAACCCCAGGATGAGTCTACCATTGATCTCAAACAATCCCTCGTCCTGGATACTCAAAATGGTCCCAATTAATCCAAGGAATTCGGCATCATTAATAAACAATTGTGCATTGAAGTCGTTATTTGCCACAAGATTACAGAGATATCTGGCGATTTCCAAGACAATCGGCTCGATTTCGGTAATATCCGTTGATTTGATCGATTCAGAGAGGCCCAATTTGACAATATCAATCAATTTAGGCAAATTATCAATAACTTTCTCGTCTGATCTATTGGGTTCATCTCTCAATAAGTCACCAAAACGTCTCAAAATCGGAACAAAGGAGACACAATTTGCGTCCAAACGACCATCAAGCGCCAAATTCACAAGCGAATCCACAACAGTGTCCAATTCCTGTTCAGACATCTCCCCAATGACTTCTCCGCCATTAATGTCCATTTCGTGGACCCTCTTAACATACCGTTGTGCATTGCACACACGGCTCGCCTATGCAACTCTGGGACGAAGTTGAACTCGGCCCCGCCGAACTCCAGGCAGGAACCTGCTGAGGGCTCCCACGAAAAAGGTTAGGTTCTGCACGCACCCCATTACCGACATCATAGAACATAACTTGATGAACACAACACACAAAGTTAACTCAACGTTTATAGAGACGTTTGCCATTTTGTTGGATAGTTGTTATCGCATCAGTGTCAGGTGTTTGTTTTGACGTTGGGATTTGTTTTTTTGGTCCGGATCATCGTTTCATAGGGAGCATTGACAGGTGTCTTCCAACAGTATCATTACGACAGAAGTCATATATACCCACACATGATAAATTTGAGCTCTGCCACGGCCAAGGGAAAGGGCCACAAGTCCAACTTGTCGTTGGCCATGAAGAAGGCGGACTCTGCAAAACCCAACTTGAACCCGTTGAATGTGAGCTTCAACGGCAAGGAAAACCATAATCATGGAACCCATAGACATGGCGACGGCTGTTCGGATTCGGAGTCGGATGAGAGCGAGTTGGACGAGCCCGATAACGAGGAGGACAGAAAGGATTACATACCTGGGGGCTACCATCCGTGTTTCATAGGAGAGCCGTATAAACACGGCAAGTACACTCTTGTGCGAAAGCTAGGCTGGGGCCATTTCTCCACCGTTTGGTTGGCCAAGGATAACGACAAAAACACCCATGTTGCTATGAAAATCGTGCGTTCTGCGAAACATTACACGGAAACCGCGTTGGACGAGGTCAAGCTCTTGAGTAAAGTGGTGCAAAGCGATGTCACCCATCAAGGCCATCAACATGTAGTCAATCTCGTAGACACCTTCACTCACACCGGTCCCAATGGGAACCACGTAGTCATGGTGTTTGAGGTGTTGGGCGAGAATCTATTAGGGTTGATCCGTCGTTATAAACATAGAGGAATCCCAATCATATTTGTCAAACAGATTGCTAAGCAATTATTATTGGGGTTGGATTTTTTGCATAGAATTTGCGGCGTGATTCACACTGATTTGAAGCCAGAAAATGTATTGATCGAGATAGGAGACGTTGAGCTGATTGTGCGTATGGTGGAAAGCCAGGAACATGCTTTGAAGCTCAAGAAGAAATTGGAGAGAAAGGCCTCACGAACCACTCTTTCGAACATCGACACTCTTGCCGCCTCGGTGTCTTCTTCCATCACAAATACTCCGATAAAGCTGATTCCCGAGATGCCAACTGGATTGGTTTCTCCAACATCAACATCCAAGGTAAGAGATGGAAGAAGATCGAGAAGACAGACGTTGATTACGGGATCACAGCCTCTTCCATCTCCCTTGAGATCGTTTAAAAAGTTCCCCATTCCATCGACAAACGACCACATTGAGAATTCTCTCTCGTCGATGTCGTTATCTGTCGACAATGAGATCGACATAAGTTTGGAGACGTCTTCAAACCCAGAAATCAATGAAGACGAATTAATCGGAGTCCAAATAGCTGACCTTGGGAACGCCTGTTGGGTCCAACAACATTTTACCAATGATATTCAAACTAGACAATACAGAGCTCCCGAGGTGATACTAGGTGCAAAATGGGGAGCTTCAGCCGATATTTGGTCGTTTGCTTGCATGATCTTTGAGCTTCTAACCGGTGATTACTTATTTGATCCAAGAGCCGGAGGCTCCTACACCAAGGATGACGATCATATCGCGCAAATCATAGAACTCATTGGAAAGATGCCCACCGAAATCATGAGAGAAGGCACTTATACCAGGGAATTCTTCAACTCAAGAGGAGAATTGAAGAACATCGCCAAATTAAAGCCCTGGGGGTTGAAGGATGTGTTGATGGGAAAATACTCGTTTGATGAGAATGATGCTGCGGAGATCAACGACTTCTTGTTGCCCATGCTTAATTTGAATCCTGAATTACGAGCCGATGCGGGCGGTATGGTCAACCATGCCTTCCTATCGGATGCCCTTGGCTTGGAAAACGTTGTGTTGGAAAGAGCCGTGGGTGGATCGGGCGAGGACATCCCAGGATGGTCGAGAGAGATTAGAAAACCAAGCAAATGAAGCTAGCGGGGGAAATGTACATTATTAGAATTGTTAGTATGTTATTGTTATTGTTGTGGTTATTATAATTGTCTGGTCAATCTGTTTTTGTTCTCGCTAGACACGATGCATTTTGGATTTATATCAGGTACAGAAGAAGAAAAAGCCCTCGAGGTGTCATTATGGTCATAAAATATGCTTGGATTTGTCATATATTATTTATATATTATCTGGGTTCTAATGGATGTTTGTTATCATTTTTCGTAAATTTCGCTGCATTTGGTAAAGGACCCGATTATCATCTATGAGATCATGGTGCTTCTCATTTATAGTTTGGATATAATTGCGGACGGAATTGTATTTTATTTATAGAGTTGTATTTTTTGCTGGTATCCAATATGACGGACGACACTTCGCGATTATTGATGAATCATCTGAACCATTCGGTGCCGTCCATCAGATTCTCGCCCATTCAGGATGAAACGTATGGCTCGTTATCAAACAGTGCCATTTCACACGGTGGTTCCTCGCCAAAGGGGACTCCGTCCAAAAGACCTCCAATCTTTTCAATTCCATCGACCACGTCGGTGAGAAGTCATAAGTCTCTCAATAGTTTCAACAATGACATAGGCAATTATGTCTCGAAGAGAAAGCCAATCGAGTCCTCGTTGGGAACCTATGTTTCTTATTATTTCCCCATATTCACCTGGTTACCAAGTTATCAGAAAATCCATCTTGTTGGTGACGTTCTTGCGGGTGTCTCTCTCGCCAGTTTCCAGATGCCGTTGGCCATGTCGTTTGCTACATCGTTGGGCCATTTACCCCCCAGTGCCGGTCTATATTCCATCTTGATCGCGTCCATCATCTATCCCGTCATGGGAGGCGTTCCCATTCTTGTCGTGGGACCTGGTGGCTCCATTGCGTTGATGTATGGTCAGATAGTAGATTTTGTCAGAGACCATCCTAATGTGTACAATATGAGCGCCATTGAGGTCGCTGGCGTCATGACCTTCACCCTTGGCGGCATTCTTTTGGCCACTGGTCTCATGAGATTTGGATTCTTGGATAACGTCTTATCCAGAGCCTTATTAAAGGGGTTTCTTGGTGCCTTGGGCTCCATAATGATTATCAATGAACTCATCCCCGAGTTGGGCTTGGCCCTTATATCGGAGGGCTCCAAGGAACCTCACGGAACAACCTATGAGAAAATCATGTTCTTGGTCCATCATTATAAAGAGTCGCATGTATTGACAGCCTCGATATCCAGTGTATCGATTGTGGTGATCTTGATGATTCGTAAGATTAAGAAGGTTTTGGTCAAGAATGGCCTGAAGTCTGCTGTGTTCTTCCCAGAATTACTATTATTGGTCATTATTACCACCTTCTTGTCCTTTTATTGCGGTTGGGAAGAAAGAGGGGTTGATATCATTGGCGAGATAAAGACCGGGAAGTCCCATATTGTCAATCCTATCCATGTCAAGTCCTATCCTGTGTTTCAGAAGTATTTGTCTACATCGTTTCTTTGTGCAATGTTAGGGTATTTTGAGCATACAACTGCCACCAAAGCATTGGGGGCCCAATATAATTACAATGTCTCGTCTAATAGAGAACTCATAGCATTAGGGTTGACCAATATGGCCGCCAGTTTTTGTGGTGCTTTACCTACTTTTGGTGGCTTTGGGAGATCCAAAATCAACATCTCTTGTGGGGCAACTACTCAAATGTCAGCATTGATCATGGCAGTGGTAGTGTTGTTCTGTATTACCTTTCTCATGCCCTATCTTTATCATTTGCCTGAATGCATCTTAGCATTGACTACAACTATCGTAGGTATCACAATTTTGGAAGATCTTCCCGAAGATTTATTATTCTTCTGGAGAATACGTGGCTATGATGAGCTCTTTACAGGCCTAATTATCTTTGTCACTACATTCTTTTGGTCGGCAGAAGCTGGGATTTCCTTCGGAGTTGGGTTGGCCGTTGTTAGAGTCATCAAACATTCAACAAGATCAAGAATCCAAATCTTGGGAAGAATCCCTAATACAACGGTATTCCGAAACGCTGATGAGTTAATTGAAGAGACATTTGCCAATTCGCATTTCACGGAACAAGAGTTGACACAGGAACAAAATGATTCCAGTGGAATGGAAGACTTGGTTGCGGAAATTGAAAGTATCGAAGGATGTTTAATTGTTAAAATCCCGGAGCCATTAACATTCGCAAATGTTGGTGATTTAAGAAATAGATTGAGTAGAATTGAAAAGTACGGAAGTTTATTGATCCATCCATCCCATCCGCGTCTCAGACAATCTGGTACAACTAAATGTCTTATTATTGACTTGAAAGGGATGTCCAAGATTGATTCTTCCGCCGCCCAAGGATTATATGAAATAACCAAAAGTTATACGGAGAAGGGTATTCGCGTTATATTCACGAGGATTCCAACAGACCCTAAAATAAGAGAATTGTTTAGAACATCTGGCATTGTGCATTTGGTGCAACTGAAGAAGTATCCAATTTCAAGAACCCATTCTCAAAGTAATCTCCTATATGGACTTGGGGATGGGTTTTACTCCAGCATCGATGATGCTTTAAGGGAGATTGACACCAGGGTATAGGGAGGTAAAAATATTTATTGTTTAGAGGATAATTACTGGTGTTACGGTAAACATTGTAGAGCAACTGTAAAACTACATAATTCAATACAATAAGCATTTATCAAATATACCGGCCTTCTATATTTACAGACTTTCCAACATAACAGTCTCCAAACCCGCTGAATCAACAGCTTAATCTAATTCCTCGTTCATGTTGACATCACCATCCTTGTCAGCATTGGTGGTGTTCTTCTTTTCAGCTTCTCTAGCAGCAGCGATCTTTTCAGCCATAGCAGAAGCTTGCTTAGCTTCTTGCTTAGATCTGAAAGATTGCTTTCTTTCTTCTTCTTTAGCTAAGTATCTACCACGGATGATGTTACCGATGGAGGCTAATTCTTCGTATCTGGCGATGTACTTACCCTTGGTGGAGTCGTAACCGTCATCGTATAACCAGTCTTCAGTCTTTATCAACATGGCGGTTAACTTTTCCTTTTCTTCGGCAGAAGCAAAGTCCTTGTATTGCTCTTCTAACTTACCTCTTAATTCGTAGATGTATTCTTCCAATGCGTTCTTACGGTCTTCGGTGTCAGCAACCAACTTGTCAGCAACAACCATAGCGTTTTCCTTTTCGAAGAATTCGTTTCTGGTCTTCTTGGATAAGGCAGCGGTTTCAGCTTCGATGGTCAAGTCGTCCTTCTTGACTAACTTCTTGACTTGTTTGTAGACTGGTTCGTCATCTTCCTTGGCTTCAGGGTTTTCGACTAATTCGTCAACCAACTTTTCTTCAACAGTGTAAGCGGATTCGATGGTGTAGAAACCGGATGGATCGTTTCTCAACTTCAACTTACAAGCAACTGACTCTTCGCCTTCGGCAACTTGAACACCCTTCAAGGTCCATTTGGCGATGTTTTGTGAAATACCGGCTGGTAATTCAGCTGGGTTGGTGTATTTAGCTTCAACAGTGAAATCACCCTTTCTGTACAAAGTGATGATCTTTGTAGATGGGAAAGTGCCACGAGCTGGGAAGACTTCCAAGTTGTCGGTGTCTTCGTCTTCCTTGTCCCAGAAGTATGAGACTGAGAATGGGTTGATATCTTCGAATTTGAATGGACGGACTCTCAAGGTTGGAGAATGCATGGCACAGATGAAAGCAGCACCTCTGGCAATGGCTTCATCTTGGTTCAAGGTGAAGGATAATTGCTTACCGAAGATTTCGGATAATCTGGCCTTCAAGGAAGGAACACGGGTACAGCCACCAATGACCTCGATGGTGTCAAGTTCCTCGACAGTCAAACCGGCAGCTTTCAAAGCTTGCTCGATTGGGACGTTGACACGGTCCAACAATGGTTGGACGTATTCTTCTAATTCGTCTCTAGTCAAGGAGGAGGAAACATCGACATCGTTCATAAGGGACTCGATGTTGAATGGAGCTTGGGTGTTGGCAGATAACACCTTCTTCAACTTTTCAGCGGCAGTCAACACTCTGTAGAAGGCCTTTGGGTTGGTCTTGATATCGATCTTGTACTTACCGATGAATTCCTTGGCGAAATGGTTGGCAATGGCAATGTCGAAGTCTCTACCACCGAAGTGTTTGTCGTAGGCGGAACCTAACACCTTTAATTCACCTCTCTTGACAGCGGCGATGGTGACTTGGTACGAAGAGTGACCAATGTCGACGAAGGCAACCTTCTTTGGCTCGTCTTCAGGCAAGTCGTTGGCCTTGAACACACCGTAACCGACAGCAGCGGCGGTGACTTCGTTGACAATTCTGACTGGGTTCAAACCAGCAATTTGACAGGCATCGGCGGCAGCACGACGTTGTTCCTCGGTGTACCAAACTGGGACAGAAAGACAGATGTCGGTGATGTTACCCTTGGTCTCCTTGACAGTCATGTTCTTGATCTTGTTCAAGTACATGGCGGCCAATTGGGTGGCGGTGAACTCCTGTTGTTCGCCAGCAAATCTGACCTTGGTACTGATCTTGCCGTCCTTGGCTTCAACAAGTGGAGCAGTGAAGTATTGTTGTTCGATGGCAAAGTCCGGGTGGTTGTAGTCCAAGCCCAAGATTCTCTTCAAGTTGTCGGCGGTGTTCTTCAAGTTGGAGGTCTGTTGGTTCTTACCCGATTCACCGATGAATCTGTTCTTCATACCGAACCCAACTAACGATGGAGTGGCACGGTTGGACACTTCATTGACAATGACGTCAATACCTCTGTTTCTGGCACAGGCGATAACAGTGTTATCGTTACCTAAATCAACACCAAATGGAATACTCATATTTATAGATACTGTGGTTATTAATATATGTAGTCCCGTTCTGGAATCAAGTTGTTATATATTGAGTTGAGTTGTCCAGAGTGAAAAATTTCAGAGTTACCCGGAGGATGGATGGAAGATGCTAGAAGGTGGGTGTTGTGGCGGTGTTGTGGCGGTGAAGTTGGTGATAATAGTAAAAAAAAATTTAATATTTTAATATTAATATTTCAAATAGTTTATAGTTGTGTAGTTGTGTGGTTGTGTAGTTGTGTAGTTGTGCAGTTATACAATAAGAGAGCAAAACACTGATACACTGATCTGGCAGTTCCTACTTCTCTACAACTCCCACAACGAGAATCTTTATGTACTTTCTCTAACAATTGCCAAAAGAGTTTGCCAACCCGGAGTTTCCTCCAATCTTAGATAATCCTCATAATTCTTCTCCAAGATATATTTGACTATCAAATTAAGCTCAGATTCACCCAAGATGTCCAACCCGGTCAAATACGCCATGAAATGGAAATCCCACAACCCAGTTCCCTGGCCGGAGCTGTCACTATTCAATTGTCTGTTGATTTCGTGGAAATCCTGCGAAACCCCCAAATGTTGTCTGTTTTCAATGGCAAACTTCCGGGTGGAATTGAATATCGAGCTGGCATTTTCAGGGAATCCGTGTGTAGCTGTCACAAGTAAATAATCCACCGGAAACGCTGGCTTGGCGTTCTTCTTGATCTTCAACCCATATTCGTTCATAGTGTTAAAGAAGATGTCGGGAACATATCTTTTCTCGTCAGTTGCGTTGATATATGCCATGGAGGGCTGTGTGGACCCGGTAATCATATCGGCCTTGATCAAGGCCTCGGCATCATTGGAAACTTGATACGAAGCAATGTCAATCTCCCCTTGTAAGTTACCAGAAATTACGCAAGTGACAAATTTGGACGAGAATCTCCCAGAGCTCGAGTATTTGGTCACATTAGGATACTTCAATTGCAACGTACCAGACAATAACACCTCAAGAGAAGACAAAAAGTACGAATCCTTGTGTCTCTTGCAATAGACAGAACCGTCTCCTTTACCAGAATCGGTCAAATCCGTGAAAATCACACCAACCTTGTTCAATCCTAGCTTGTTTGCGAGCTCATCAATTCTGTTTTCTTCTTCCCAATCCAATAATTGTAGACCGTCGCTTTCATTTGATTGGGGAGGCTCGTAGATCGACTCGACAAGCGCCTTGATCCCTAAAGGAACCTTATCATACACATCATATCGCCCATATAAATAGCCTATTCTCTGTGTGCCAGACGATCTCCAACTGTCTATGAAACTGTTGATTATCGAGGAATCTTGGAATTCAACATGATCAATCATACGGAACTCCTGTTGTTGCAAGCTAATAGCCGGAGTTTGGCATTTGGAGCAGATTCCTCGAGGATATGGTAAATGGCCCCCTTTACAATTCAAGTCGATGTTATAATCAGCCTCTTCTAATGGTGCAATGTATGATGTAGCGTTGTTCTTGTTGTTCTTGGACTCGTTAAGCTCCTTGACATAGGCATGGAACGAGATATGTTTGATATTATTCTCTTCTCTATGCGATTTGTCCCAAGGCGGCAATGGTGAGCAATACTCGCACATTCCCTTTTCACTGTGTCTACAAAAGTTGGATCTGGGTCTTTTGATCAATCCCTCTTGTTTGTCCAAAATATCATCAATGGCCAATTGTTTGACATTCATCGGGCCCGAGGGACCAAATGACGAGATTGGCACAGTTTTGCCGACGTTTATGGAAACAGAGCCATTATCAATCGTCTGCTTTTCTTGCTTATTCTCGATAACACTTTCATAATTAAGAAATAATAAATCACCATTTTTCAACCCCAATTCGGCCACCGTTCGACCGCAATATTTGGCAGCCATTTCCCCCTTTTCATTGGGTTTGTCACTGATATATAAACCGGCGAAATCCGTCTTTATCTTGGCCAATATCTCTTCTATCACCAAGAGAAAGTCCTTGGTCTCCTCGGCATTGATCCGGAACATACCGTCCTTGGATCTGAATCGAATGATAGGCATTTTCGATCTACAGATTTATTTGTGTTACAATGATGTTCTACGCGCTTCTCTTGTCTTTTAAGAATCCAATTGTCGTCATTATTTTGTTGTGAAGTGTGTTCATTTCTTGCCACTTGTATGGGAAATTGTGAGTCACGTGATGATGAAATATATTAAGTGATTATATAAAAAATCAATTATACTAATAAAATATATTAATTAACTAAATAATACTCTCACTCTACAACCATCAATGAATAGATAATATCGTACATCCAAGAACTAAAGATATCTGACCGTATTGAATACAACCAAATACATGTATGTAATGTCAAGCACCAAAATCACAAGATAAAAAATCACCGATAGATCTCATGTGAAGTTTTCCCATCCTTCTGGTCTTTGTAAGTTGTTGACCGAGAAGAACTTAGGAACACACGAGTATCCCTTCCAAGTGAAATCTTCCTTAGGCTCACACATACACTTCTTTTGCAATCTGAGCTCCTTGTCGATAGGACAGTTATGGAAAGGAACGTGGTAATAACCAACATCCTCGAAGAAATGGATTTGGTCTCTTGGCAAGAACAAGGCGGCGGCAATGGAATGAACTGGCGCATCACCCCATCTTTCGTAGAAGAATCCACCGGCCTTGTCCAAATACTCGAAATACTTGGTGTAAGCCTCACTTCTCCAGAGTTTCAAGGAAGCAACTTCGAAATTGGACCAGAAATGACACCCATTGTAAGTGTTACCACCGTCATCCGAGATGAAGTCCAACATGTTATTTTCCGGAATGTATTGAGGGTTTTCCTTAATGAATTCCTTGGTGGTTTGCCATAACGTGGCGATGGTCTCCTTATATTCGGGCAAAGAGATGGTGAAACCGTACGATTTGTTATTGTCCACCATGAACTTGAAGATATCGTAGTCAATGTCACAATAGATCTTGATATCAGGCTCAACTCTCCAGTAATAGTCGTAATCCATCATCATCTCGTGTCTCCAGAAGAATCCGGATTCGTAACGACACATGTGTCTGTAGGAGATGGAGTCACCGTAGATGATCTTCTTTGCTCTCATTTCCTCACGCACCTTGGCGGCCTTCTCCTTGTCGATCCATTCCGGGAAACTCCATTGTTCCTTTGGAATCAACCCATATCTGGTGTTTCCGGAACAAAGCGCGGTGGTGGTTTTCTTGAAGTCTTCCGAGAACGGCTCGTCGTTCAAGAACACCCAGTCATAATGGTAGTTGTGGTTGAATCTGTCCTCGACTTGTCTGATGGACTGCACCAAACTGTTCAAGTCGGAGTTTCTGGCCAAGGTGACAAAGGTGGCCCTGATGGTCTCGCCGCTCGAGGCAACGTGTTCGATGTCTTTGGCGGGCGCGATGTAATTGCCGCCCTCGATCTTCTTGTTCAACTTGGGGCCACCAACAGCCTGTTGCGGAGCCTGTTGCACCTGTTGCGGAGCCTCGTTCTTGTTGGACACATAGGTGGTGGACGAAGAACCCTTCGATAAGATGAACCCACAGATGATTAAAATCCCGGCAAACACGGCGAATCTAATTAGACGCGCGTTAGATCTCGCCATTTTGATGATGATGTCGCTCAATTGAAGGTAAACTTTCTGCTGTCCCTTAGTCGATATATAATGGACGGTTGAAGTGGACACGAAAGTGTTGGCTAATGACCCGGGAGAATGGCAGCGCGAAGATGCAGTCTGTCGTAAAACCCTGGTGAGTGGTGTGGTGGATGGCGGTGGTGGGTGGTGTGGTGGATGGACAGAACCAAAGACGCGAGAAATGAGGAGATAAGGAAAGAGAGAAATTAATTGGGTAGTTTGAGCCAAATGATACACAAATGAGATAAAATCGCACTCAATCCCTTTGCAAACCCTATTCTTTCCAGACCCACTCAACGCACCTGTTACATGGGTTCTGCACCCGAGACGTAACTTTGTTCCATTTCCATCGCTTAAACAGACTCTACAAAATACCCAAAACACAATGGGAGCACGATCCAATGGCAATTCCCGCAAGCGGGACGTTCGCTGTGCCGTGTCCCAAGAGCGCCATCCCTCTCTATCACCTCCAGTCAGCTTCGCCCCACCATTTCTGTACAGCTGCTCCATTAGACGATCAATCACAATCCTTGCGCCCCGAAACCGCGGTTACCAGCTGCTACACTAACTTGACACTAAACATCCATTCTATAAATATATGCCTATGTTCACGTGAACTTCTCCCATTCGGCGGGCTTTTCCATCCCCATCACATCGTAATACTTCTTGGTGCAACTGTATCCCCGGAACGTGAAGTCGTCCTGGGGCTTGCAATGGCATTTGTGCTCGTATCTGAATTGGTTGTTCAACGGACATTGTGTGTACACCCCGTGATTGTAGCCAACATCCTCGAAATAGTGGATCTTGTCTCTTGGGAGGAATAATGCGGCCGCGATGGAATGGACCGGCGCATCGCCCCATCTCTCGTAGAAAAACCCTCCCGTCTTGTCCAAATAGTCGAAATACTCGGTATATGCCTTGGATCTCCAGAAATTCAAGTCGGCAATCTCGAAATTGGACCAGAAATGGCACAAATTGTATTCCTTTCCACCGTCGTCGGAAATCCATTCCATGAGATTGTTCTCGGCTACGTGTTCTGGATGTTTCTCGAGGAACTCCTTGGTGTGTTTCCACAACGTCTCGATGGTGGCTCGGAATTCATGGATCGAGATCGTGAACCCGTACGTCTTCTTGTGGTCGATCATGTATTGGAACAAGTCGTAATCCAAATCACAATGGATCTGGATGCCCGGCTCCACTCTCCAATAGTAATCGTAGTCCATCAACAACTCGTTTCGCCAGAAAAACCCACTCTCGAATCTACACATGTGTCTGTAGGACTCCGAGTCGCCGTAGATGATGTTTCGGGCCTTCATGTCCTCTCTGCTCTTCTTGGCCTTGTCCTTGTCGATCCACTCGGGATACGACCAATGTTCCTTGGGAATGGTTCCGTATTTGGCGGTACCACTGACAATTGCCGACGTCAAGTCCTTGAACTCCTGGGTGAAGGGCTCGTCGTTGAGAAACACCCAATCGTAGTGGAATTTGCGGTTGAATCTGTCCTCGACTCTTCTGATGGCCTTGACCAAATCGTACATCTCGGAGTTTCTGGCCAATGTCACAAATGTGGCATTGGCCCTCTTGATCACCGGCGTCTCCTCGATCGTTTGCACCTGTTGTTCGTCTTGCTGGACTATGTTCTTCTCCTGGTCCTTCTGATCCGCGCTCTCGGCTGTTTGCGAGCCTTCTGGGGGCGGCACCAATTGTTGTTCTTGTGTTGGCTTCTCGCTCAACACTGAGGGAGGATTCACCGACAAAAGCGGCTGTTGGGGGCTCACCGGTTGGTGGGTGTTGGGGTCGAGATACACTATCTGTGGCGACACCAAATGCGACAACGCATACAAAAACGCGATCGCAGCCACAACCGACAAGATCCTGAGCAGCGACGTCCTGGCCATGTTATTTCTCTCAGCAAATCTCTCTGGCCTCTCGTCTTGTTCAACTCTCTCCAATCTTCTTATACAGAAGAAATTTCAGTGAAGCGACGTGTTCCAACCACACGTAACGGTGCGTCCTGCAGCATGTGTCTGCTGCATCGCACTCGTTAGATCCCAGGGGTGTCGAAGTTGGCACCAACGACGACAGGGCCAATTCCTCGGTGAAACCGTCGTGGAAGACGGTGTCATCTGACGATGTCGTCGTCTTTGTCACGATGATAATCCGCCAGACGAATCCCCTCGCCATTAACTTTGTCTATGTTCAGAGTTGGGTTCGCATGCATCCCCTGGATGTCCCCTGACACTCATGTAGCGTCGCCTTACGTGTGTGTTCTCGTGGTTGTTGAGGAAGAGTATTACTAAATTGGCGTGTTGACCCGTTCTCTACATGTTCTCACCACCCTTTAATTCGTGTTTAGCTTGTGTCTACACTGCGCAAACCCCACCGCTGTCGGCCCGTCGTTGTTTGGCTTCGTTTTTTCAAAACGGTTTCGCGGGAGACGTGTCCACGTTACCCTTGTAACCCAGTTGAAGTGCGACGTCTTCAATAACACGCCCTCTTGGCCAAGTTGGTAAGGCACCTCACTAGTAATGAGGAGATCGTCAGTTCGAATCTGGCAGAAGGCACAAATGACTTTTTTTTGAACATCTAACGAACCCCATTTGTTTCCTGGACCCTTCTCTCACCTTTCCACCCAATGTCGCGGCCTGTTGGTGCCAGGAACCTTCTTTTTCAGGACCCCCTAATAGCAAGGGCTCATAATTATCGGTACACACACGCAATATCCACCTCGCCTACAGAACACGTAGTAGAGAAACCAAGCCAATAAACTACAAGACTCTGACTTTTGATAATTAGAACAATCATGACAAAATTCACAGAAACCGTGTTGGCCATTTTCACCGTCACTGCAATCTATGCCAGTTTGGTCATTGGTGTTATCCCGACACCGGCCATTGTCCATGAACAAATTGTTCCAGTAGTAAGTAATTGTGGTTTGAATCTCTTTTAAATACGCTGACACACAGCTCCCATTCTGGGCTTTGGTTTCCTTTGGTGCTTACGCTTTAGGCTCCTTGGGCTGGGGTGTTCTCACCTTCAAAGATAAGCCAGCAAAATACAGAGAATTGTTAACTCAAATTGATGAGGCAAAGACCTTCTTGGCCAAAAATGGCGTCGCTATCGAATAAGCTTGCTACTCCATAATCATCATGTCACATAAATAAATAATAAATACTCGTTAAAATGCTGCCGTCTATTCACGTACTCTGTTTCTGTCTCATCTTTCTTTCCATTTCAGCAAACACACTCATGGCCACAGGCACATTAGATTCTTCCTCTTTTGGCTGTTGTTTCGTGGTGCCGTCCTGCTGTAGACTTTTTGGCAAATTGTCGAACTTCAAGTAGCTGGGCGGGTCGAAGTTCTCTGGCCAATGTCCACCTTCCTCCTCTAATTTCTTCACGGCAAGCCTTCGCTGCGCTTGCCATATCTTAATGTCGTCGTTGTACAACTCCCACACACAATTTATACACCCACTCATGCAACAATCGTCCGGCTCCACGGGTTTGTTGGGCACCTCGATGCCGTGGATGAACCTGCTCTCTTTGATATCAAAGATCGAAGGGGATTTCCGAGACTCTTCTTGGACTTCCTTTCCACTAAGAGACTTGGAGATTCTCTGGTCTTCCGTATCACCAGCAGACAATGCTCTGCCTTCAAACACCGCGGGTGTGTTGACGGCAAGATCCAATTGACGTTTATTTAATTTCTTGGTGTGATAATGGGTAAATAGAAAATTAAAAAAAATGTATATGTGATATATAATCTGTTTGTAGCTTGTCGATGTGGGGAAGAGATTGTTGGGACGGGGATCGCTGTTGGCAGACTCGTGTAGCTGCATGTTTGTTGATGATGGTTGATTTATTTGAATAATTATTCTCTATTACTGCAAGGGCGACAGATTGAAGGGTTAAGAAGCGGGTTAGGCCAAGCACCGGCGGGTATTGGCTACGGCTGTTTATCACGGAATATTATTTAGCCAGCTTGTATTCGCTATGAGGTCTGCAGTTACAGCCATCGTAGACTTATGGGGCCGAGAATGTAGATGTATGCATTTTAAACAGAAGAACAATATAGCAGCATAGAACAAGATAATAATTACAATCTTTGTTTGTTGCTTGTGTCCTTGATGAAGTTGATGGTTATGACTAGCGGTGTTTCTCTCGTTTTAAGCTTTAGCATTTGAGCGTCACCCAACTTGCGGCAAACTTTGACTGGACTCGTGGTTTAACTTTGGTTTCGCCACAAGGAGCTGAGGTCAAGCTTAAGCTGGTATCCCTCTTCCCGTTGCACAAGGTGCCACCTCTACACACGGTAAACCATTCAAAAATCTTCCTTAATACACAGTACTAATAATGCAATAAATAATAATATAACTAATCAATCCAATCTGTCCATTTCTTGCGCTGTAGTAGCACGTAGCCCAACAAGGCGAAAAGCGCTATGAAAACCAAGATCAGTAGAAAGTTCTTCTCGATATGTAGTTTCCAATTGATGTTTTTAAATCGCGACAAAAATAAATTGTTCTTTCTGTGAACCAGCTTCTGTTTCGGAGACTGATATGTCTTGATGACGTCCTCCGAGTCCAATTCCCCAATATAAAACGGCGTCAACATGTCGATAGCGTCCTCGGAATGGCCCACATCTTCGAAGGCCTCCGTGGCATCCACCCCTCCACAATCAAACAAAACCTCACCACCTCCACTAGACTGTTAGTAGACCACACCGAACCGCCGGAAAAAAACACTTACGGGTGCTTATCTATGAAATCGGAGACATCATAAACCTTGTTGTAAATGATCATCCAAAGATCGTCCCGAGTGCTGTGTTTGGAGATCTCGTCCTTTTTGAAATATTTAACTTCTATGAAAGAAGAAGTATCCTCCCCTCCCATCAAGACTGCTTCCGACTGACTAACTATTTCGTTGTAGGGGAAGACCTATAATTTCTTGAAAATGAGGAAATACGAGTTGTTGGCTAAATCTAACGAGTATATCATGAAGATTAATCGGAAACGGACACGATGCACAATGAACTTTCAGACGGTATATATAATATAGCAACCTGGCCTATTAAGTGCGGATGTAGAGCCTAGTTGGAGGGGTTATTTGTGTGGTATCTTGACTAGGAGATTTTTCAGCGAGGGTGAGACTCGGTGGGGGCACGCGGTGCTGCGACATTGGGCTGCGGCTTGCCGCCAACACACCATAAGGGAATATTATTAGGCTTAAGGGCAACTGTGTGTAGTTGGCCGGGAATACAGGAGAAGGATTTTGGGCACGATAAGGGATTATGTCATTTGGGGCTTTAGAGAGAATATTATATACAGTTGTTTGTTTCCATACGTCTCGAGCTGCTGTCGATCCATGTGGGTGGGAATCGGCTAGAGGGTGTTATGGGGGCTCTAGACGCATGATAAACGAATATTATGATGATTAGGGAGTTTCTACGCTACAAAACTTGTCTTGCAACACGGACACTTTGGATTGGGTCCACCCATAGCGATCTATACAACTTATGCACTAAAACACCCTGTTACATTATGTAGGGATACATGAGATGATAATGGAGGCTGTTCCATTCAGCCGGGCCAACGTTTTAGAGGAATATATATTGACGCATGGACCGTAAAGGCGTCAATTTGGCGTATTTAGCAATAGAATTGCCGCCGCGACTTGTAATCGTAGTGGTCAGAGTGTCGTTGCCGTTGACAGCAACAGCAGCAACGCATCAAATCGCATAGCGATTTCGCGCAACGTCGGTTTCTCCCGCACACGACACATGGTGATCCAATCCAAATCACACCCCGAATTCGCGCCAATCCCACTTCCGGCTGGAAATCGATCTGGCATGAAACAAACACCAATACCACCACGAGTTGACGGCGTTCAAAAACAAATAAGCAACATACCATGAGCTCCAGGACCGCGGCCGCGTCGAGAAGACAACACAACGAGAAAAACCAGCAACTTTTGAAGAAATTGGTCAAGGAGGAGTCCAACAAGTTCTGTGCTGATTGTAAGACGGCCAGTCATCCCAGATGGGCCTCGTGGAACTTGGGATGTTTCATATGTATCCGATGTTCCGGGATCCATAGATCCATGGGAACACATATATCCAAGGTCAAGTCCATTGACTTGGACTCGTGGACCGACGAACAGATCGAATCGATGATAAAATGGGGAAACGCCAAGCTGAACTGGTATTGGGAGTCCAAATTGCCCGCTAAATACACCCCGGACGACAGCAAGATCGAGAACTTCATAAGAACGAAATATGACTTGAAGAAATGGATCGCGTCGCCCTCGGTGCCCAATCCGTTGACGATTCAGCTTTCCTCGTCGCTCGACACCCCAGCGCCTTCTATCCAACAGAAACCAGCAGCACCAATCCAACCACAACCCACCGAGATTGATCTCTTTTCGGTGCAAGAACCGGCTGTCAAACCGGCGCCATCGCAGCCCCCTGCCTCGTTCTTGGACCTCACTCCCAAACCCAAGTTGCAATCGTCCACCACATCCACCGCCAGAAACAACCCCTTGCCCAGCTTACCAAACGAGTCGAATTCCTCGGTGAATTCCGCCAACTCGACCGGCTCGAGACCCGACTTGAAAAAGTCCATTTTGTCATTGTATTCGTCGTCTAACTCGAGTTTCCAAAACCCGCAACAACCCACAAACCACCTAGTCAATGGGTTCAACAATATGAATCTTGGCAATAACTCGCACCAATACAATAACAGCTCGAATGTCGTGTCTTCAGTGCCTGTGCAACCAGCTGTGCAACCAATTGCATCAAATCAATGGACCAACAGTTCCAGCCCTGCCTCGAATAATGGTAATGGCCAATGGATGTCGTATAATAAAGATGATGATTTGTTCAAGAATGTCTGGAGTTGAGTAGATACAATACACAATAGAGAAGATACCAATGTAGAATACACGATGGGAAGTAACACACTAGAATACACCAATACTTATCAGGGTAGAAGTTATACACAATAAATAGAACGCAGGATACATCAATAGAGAAGTTGTAATACGGTAGAGACTAATACACCGAGAGAGATATAATAGTGTGGAAATCGAAATAACCAAACAGAAGCTATAGTGCTGTAGAAATAATACAGTATAAATAATACAGTAGAAACTAATATAGTAGAAACTAATACAGTAGAAACTAATACAGTAGAAACTAATACAGTAGAAACCAATACAGTAGAAACTAATACAGTAGAAACTAATACAGTAGAAACTAATACACCAATACAGTAGTTAAAATAGAGACCAATAAATCAATACAAGTTCTACATACAATAAGTAGAAATTATACATATCATAATTATTGTAGAGATCGAATGTGGAACTCACCACCAATACAAGTTATATAAATACTGATAGAATACACCAATACAGTTATAATAGTGAAGAAGTAGAATACGTTAATACAAGTTCTACATACAATAACTAGAAATTATACATAATAGACACCGTAGAGATATAATGAATACCGTAGACAGATAATAAATACCGTAGAGATATAATAAACCAATACAGAAGCAAACATAGTCTAGAAACTAATACAAGTTCTCCTATACATGTAATAATGAAGACATAGAACACACCAATACACTATACACATAATATATACCGTAGAGATCGAACACACCAATACAATTATACATATAATAAATAATAAATCTGTTCAATAAAAACACTAACAAAGACTTCGTGGCCAAAAGCTCCTAATGACCAGTAGTAGGCAAACCAACATAAGCTTTGAAAGAATCGTATATCAACCATTGGAAACCCGTCAAGGTACCAATCATGACGATTCTCACAGGTAAACCGTTCCATAAGCCGGCGAATCCAATCTTACTGTAGATTCTTCCAATAGCAGCACCAGCAGACTCTGTTGGCTTCTTCTCCGCGTTGATCTTGGAAACCATAACATCAGCAGGATGAGAAACAATGGCACAGAATATACCAGCAATGTAACCACCGAGGAACGAAACACCCGTCTGTTGGATCACACTATAATCCTTCTTGCTACCAGGCAAGTAATTATAGATGGCCTCGACGGTTCTCTCGAACGAGGCGAATTTCACCATGGTGTAAGGGATTTGTCTGGCCCATAAGGGGGTCAAAGACTTGTACAAGCCTGCGAAGCCCTCGGTTGCGGTGATTTTGTTCCAACCCTCTGGGAGAGTCTTTGCGAACGGAGGGATGGTGGTCTGGGTCTTGACCTTGATGGTCTCCCATGGACACAAGAACATATCGGCAAAGAACTCGGCAGAGGCCGAGGCAGCCAAATAGACCCCAGTTCTGTACTCATGGGCGTATTTCTCGCCAACCAAGTCGGAGTAGGTCTTCTTGAAGAACTCGTAGAAACCGTATTTACCGGCACCCTGGAAGGAATACCCGACAAAGGTGGCTCCTAAACCAGTCCATATACTGTCACCTTTGGTGGCCAAGATGGTTTTCCAGCCTTGGACATTGGACTTGTACAAACTGGCGTCAACTTGACGACGACATTTCACAAGATCCAACGGGGTGACCAACGAATGGGTTGGTCCACAAGCTGGCGATGTTAATAAAGATGTCATCCAATTACATGACGTCATACTCACCGATGATACCCCCAAACGTGCAAGTGAGATAATATTCAAGAGAGAACAATTCGATCTTCTTCGGTTCCAAGCTGGAGCCGATGAAATAATTCCCCTTTGACACCTGGACGGGATGAGTGAAGCTGGAGGATGCCCTCATGGCATTGGCGGTCAACGGATACGATTCCATGATGTGTGCTACAGCGTGCGATACAATTGACCGGCCGCCATTTGGGGGATTTCCCGCTATTTATACTAAGTGTCGATTATGCTTGCTTTGGTAATGAGTTATCCGGGCCCTCCATATTAAGTTCAGTGCTGGATCCGGTAGGGGTGTTCGGGAGATAAGAGACGGAGCCGGTGGCCAGCTTCGAGAAGACCGCCATATATACACGGGGGCCACACATTGACGTTCTATTATAAATACCTATCTTGTTCGCGTGGATATTCGTTCTGGTGGTGTTCGACCCTGGCTCGGCTTCGGTTGGACCGAGAACTCGCGGTTATGTGCTAACCGATCTTGGACAATGTCTACTCTCAACTGCGCGCGACATCCCATTCCACATCCACGATGGACACCTCTTCGCCCTTCTTTTCGTCGTAATCGTACCATTCGCCGTCCTCCAAATCGACCTCGTTGAACTCCGTCTTGGAGTCCACGGCCTTGGCCTCGAATTGGCCCTTTCGCTGTTAATACGACTCTTCATAATTTTTCAGTTTCGCAAATACTCACCTCCGCGATAAATTCAACAAATTCAATGCCTCTCGCATCGATGGTCAATAGCGACACGAATTTGTCGTTGTCTTCAACGGTGTATTTCACCTTGGTGCGACTGATGTTGGCGTTTTTGAACGTTTTACATTCGTGACATCTGAACACGAAATTGGCCTCTCCCGCAGACCCGTTGATCTCATGGCTCTCGAATCTATTGATTGAGACGGGTTTTGGATGTAAGGTTCTACATCCAGTGCATTGGATCTTGAAAGAATACTCGAAAAGCTGTTCAGCCGTGTCTATTGGCTGCAAATCGGTGACATTGGTCAAATGGGCCTTGAGTTTCAAATAATAAACAACCATTTTATCTGCTATTACTGGCGGGTGATCGTTATGACTGTTGGTTTCCTGTCATCTATGATGTCGGTGAAAAATTTGTGTTAGATAAGTGATTATATAATTTATTTTGCAATGGCCGAAGACCCGCAAAAGACCCCGATTTCAATAAAATGCCCCATAGATATATTATCCAATCGTAGCTGCAAATGAACGCTTTTATTTAATTTCCTCGTAATTGGCGCGGTTCCAGCTCGTTCGCCCGTTGTCGTAGCGTCGAATTGGGAAATTCTGTTGATGTGAAAAATTCGAACTTTTAATCAGGCAATTTTCTTGCCAATAGAGCCATTTCACCACCGGGAACGATCTCTTCCAATAATATGTGCCAGATATGATCGGAATGTCACGATTAATAGCGAGATTCCACAAAATCCCGTTCAGAAGGACGCTTCACACCTCGCGATACCGAGTACCGTCCACTTCTCCATGCAACACCTTCTGGAAACATTTCAAATCCCCCAGTCACATCCTATTTCTCTCGGCAAATACCATTTTCGCCATACAATTACATTTACAATACCGAAAATTACACAGCATCACTCGTCAAGAATCGCAAGACGACGAATTATCCCAGGATGAACCCGTCTCCATCAAGGACAAGGTCAACAAGGACTTCTTGAAACTGTTGCCCGACACCGTCGAGGAGATGGAACAGGACTCTTTTGGCGAAACCTTGAGTTATTACAATTATCATTTCGAAAAACCGTTGTATATTCTCACGACAGAGCTCTTGAACCGCATCATTTTGACGGAATTCTTGAAAGATCTCTTGAATTCCAACCAATATAAGAATAACAATCTCTTCAATGAGTCCGACAAGGAACGGATGAAGGAATTGATCCAGGAATTGTATCCGCATTTCACCAATATTGAGGGAAATCTAAATAATTTCCAGGATTTCTTTGGAAAATTACTGTCGGGCTTTAAAGATGACTTGTTGGAGGGTTTCTTCAATAACACCAAATTCGTGGATGTCAACGGACTTCAGAATGAAAGCAGTCAATATTCCAATCTACAGACCTTGCCCAACCGAAGCCATTACGAACCCAATTCCGAAAGTCACATCAAACACTTGAAACGAGTGTTTCGCAATGCTAAGACGAAAATAGACAGAAAATCGTTTGATATCAACGACAAGCTCGAATTATTGCTACAAATACACAAGGAATTGAAATACAACGAATTTTTACCGGGTGCCGAGGTTTACGTTTATCTCTACGAAGCCTTCAAAGGTATCAATTTCTACAGCTATTCCAAGTTGATTGTGGATGTGGTGGAGATGTCTAGTTTGCAACATCCATATTTGTATGGAATGAGAGTGGATAGTTATATCCGGGCCAAGAACGAAAACAAGTTCATGAAGATGATCAACACATTGAGATTGAACGATCTTCAGGTCAAAAGCTCCGACTTCGAAAATGAGAAGTTTGATATAATGCCCAGATCCGTCCAAAGCGACACGGTTCCAACTCTTATGGAGAATTACAGTTTCAAGACAAGCAAGCTCTTCCCTAACGATGACGGTGAGCCGGATGATGGCCTATATTGTAGAAGAGAAGACATTGTAAGGAGTTTGCAAGGTGCGGTTTTCTTTAAAAGAAACGACTTGATCGACCCTTTACTTCGGAAATTAATCTTTAATTCTGTGAAACACGGAACCGATGGGCATAGAATCTTACTCAACCATTCTGACACCACAAAGGTCAAGCGCATCATTGGGTCTTTAAACGAACAAAAAGAGGTCTACAACGTATATTACGACAAACATGTGTTGATTTGTCTCATGAAGTCGATTTCCGGGGAATTTGAAGACCATGTGAGATTGAATTGGTTATTACCCCATCTTTATAATTTCATCAATTTGAATTTGAACGAGCTGCAACAGAGACTCATCGACAATTCAATGAAGATCTCCAACGAATCGGGCCATCTAAGCAAAGAGATCGATCTCATTTTCATCAGAAGCTTGTACGATCTATTGGAACGATACAACATCGACCCGCGAATCAAGAGCAGATTCCAGACTATGTTTGCGTTTGAAAGCCTAATTCCCCAATTAATGGAGGAACATAGAAATAGAGTAATGAAATACAGAGGGGAGATCAACACAAAGGGCGTGAAAATCAATGTTGAACACCACAATGACTTATATTTCACCCCCAATTTCTGACTCAATTGTTTATAATGTATAATACTTGTTAATATAATGATGATATGACTTATTCTCTCTTGATAGTAGATAACGTTGATGAGTCGTGCATCACCCACAAATATTTTTCACGTCACATCACCAAAAGAAAGAGACAGCGATTAATAAGAGAGATAATAATAATAAAACAATAACAATGAAATTTCTCACTACAAACTTTATCAAATGTGCCATTAAGAGCTGTGACGGTTCGTTGGACTCATTTCCGTTGAAATACAGCGAATGTGAGCTTGTTCAAGAAGAACTTGACTTCAACCCCGAATTCATAGCCAACATGTTAGATAGATTAAATTGGGAGGCGATATTGAAGGTTGCCCACGATGTGAGTATTTTGGCGCCAGCAATTTCTCGGAGGCAAAAAGACTAACATCTTCCAGTTGGGAAACAACTCACTTCCACCAACCAAGCCCGAGGACATCGATCCGATATTGGAGGAAAACCAGCCCTTATTGAAGGATTTGCATTCGTTATTATTAGAGGTATGTGTGGATGTTTTTACTGTGTTGAGACATATGACGGCTCGTCTGAGGTTTCAGTCACCAATGCAGACGGGATGAAGAGGTGACTTCTACTAACTACAATAGACCCAAATCACCGAGGGAAAGATGACCTGTAACTCCTGTGGTCACATATATTACATCAAGAACTCGATCCCAAACTTCCTTTTACCGCCCCATTTAGCATAAGCCAATAAATAATGTACAACATCGTTGTAGTCTGCAGTGTGCACACCGGTCTCCTTACGCACCCACACTAAATTTGCTAAGCACCCATTAATAATAGAGCAACAGTGTAAACGGCAGTAATAGCAGAAGGAGCCACTGTAGCTGCGTAGAAGGACGATCTTACAACCCCGTCGTGTGTGAGTTGCGAAGTAACAATTGTAATTTGAGGTTTGGCCATAGCCCCACATTATCAGGAGATAGAGTTGGGTGACGAAACGAGTAACGAGACATTGAAGTTGAATAGTTGATGTCGAGAGAATAATCAGGATATCCAGATTACACAGAGAGAGCCGAAGTTACGGATCATACACAAATCACGCAAACCGCAGATTATACGGAAACTACAGACTGTATCGTATAGCCCATCGTATAACGAATACACAAATGATGTCCAATTTCAATTCCCATTCGTTGGAGGTTCATTCGCCTGTGTTTGACACCCATCAAGATCATTCGCTAGACCCGGATTTTTTGTCTCCACCGCAGAAATTAAACGGATCGCGGTCACGAAGCTCCAGATCACTGTCGATAACGAAACTCATTTTCGGCGACAAGCCCAAAGAGGCCGACGAGGAGAATCTCATAATAAAGTCCAACGGAGAAAGCTCGAGACATTTGCTGAAAACCCCGGAACCCAGGTCCAACGGAGGCCCCGTCGTACCGGACGATAAGAAGTCCAATTTCACGAAATTCAAGAGTCTTTTCAAATTCTCCAATTCTCTGGATAATGAAGACACAACCACATATTCCAGCCAAAAGGCCTCCCCACCAGCGGCCATCAAGATCAAAAAGGCCACCACACGGTCCATCTCGCCGCCCATGAGGGAAGACAAGGAAATCTCGTCCGAATCTTCATCGTCATTGGTGAGAAAATTCTTAAGAAAGAGATCCGAAACGAGTCCCCATACCCAACGTCATAACAGCGACATGGGCTCAAAGAACATCTTGGATCCGACGGAAGAAAGCACGTCGCCAATCGTGAGCTCGAACCCGTATTTTGTTCATCAGGGCTTGCCGCCACATATCAATGGAACAGATCTAACTGATCGTTTAGTAGCGGCTTCCAACGAGAAACCAAGCGATGGTCCGGTCAACTTCTCCCTCAGACACACGGAGAACTCGAACTTGAATTCGATCAATAACTCGGTATATTCGATCATGAACATGTCGCAGGACTTTCTAGGAACCCCAAAGAACCCCTTTCAATCCTCTTCGAGCGTCAATTCGCTTGACAGACCAGTTAGGGATCAGATTATAGAAGAAACGAGTATAGATGACCACTCATCTTCCAAGATCTCGCCCCCACTGGAGGAAAAGGGAAAGAAATACATCCAACGGACCTTACGAAGAGTGGCTTCTGCACCGTTGGGACTAAAGATTTTAGAATCATCCCAGAAAACACCACCCCCAACCATAGAGACTGAAAAAGAAACTGGTGAAATGGACCTAAATGAACATATAGGAGAATTAAAACCCTCTGCAGTAAGACCCAGAACCAATACCCAGGGAAGATCTTACTCCTCCAACTCGACAAAAGTATTAAATATCCAAGTTGGTCCCTCCTCCTTTGAGAAAATTAGACTATTAGGAAAGGGTGACGTGGGAAAGGTCTACTTAGTGAAAGAGAAGAAATCCAACAGGCTTTATGCCATGAAAGTTTTGAGTAAGAGAGAAATGATCCAAAGAAACAAAATCAAGAGGGCATTGGCTGAACAAGAGATTTTGGCCACTTCAAACCATCCCTTTATTGTCACATTATACCATTCGTTCCAAAGTGAGGACAATCTTTATCTTTGTATGGAGTATTGTATGGGTGGAGAGTTCTTCAGAGCATTGCAGACTAGATCTAGCAAGTGTATACCCGAGCTGGATGCGAGATTCTATGCTGCTGAAGTAACAGCTGCTTTAGAGTATTTGCATTTAATGGGATTTATCTATAGAGATCTCAAGCCTGAAAACATCTTATTGCACCAATCGGGACATATCATGCTTTCTGATTTTGATTTATCCAAACAGACTACCAACTCGAAGAACCCCGAAATTATCAACAATAGTAATTCCAAGATTCTTGGACCTACATTAGATACCAAGGCATGCATCGATGGATTCAGAACCAATTCTTTTGTTGGAACGGAAGAATATATTGCTCCTGAAGTCATTAGAGGTAAAGGACATACTCTGGCGGTAGATTGGTGGACCTTGGGTATATTCATTTACGAAATGTTATATGGTACGACACCTTTCAAAGGTTCGGAAAGAAATAAGACGTTCTCTAATGTGTTGAAGAAAGAGGTTAGATTTCCAGATTCAACTACCTATCAACCGATTTCTTCTAATTGCAAGTCCTTAATAAAGAAATTGCTTATTAAGGATGAAAACAAGAGATTAGGTTCCAAGGCTGGCGCTTCAGATATCAAGACGCATATTTTCTTTAAGTCGACTCAATGGGCTCTATTAAGACACCAGAAACCTCCAATGATTCCTGTACTTTCGAAAAACACCAAAATTAAAGAAAAACAGATCAAAGAAAGCGAGTCAGTGGATATCACAAAGGATCTTTTGTTGGACCCAACTGACGATGAACTTGATCCGTTCTCAAATTTCAGCTCGGTGACACTTCACCACGACGATAATAATGTTATTTCAGACCCTGCCTTGATGTATGAAGATGAAGATGTTTACGGGCATATTGCTTACACTGTGACAAGTAAGATCAAGGGGCAAAAGTCATTCCTTAAACGTTGATTAAGAACAGACAATGTATCAAAAAAATGAAAAACAAGGTATATGCATTGAATTTATTATGTAGATGATAACTTTTCTAAGATCTTGATTTTAGATTCCACATCCCCTTCCTTCAAGTTCGTTAAAACTCCCATTAATTCAATTGCCCATTGATCATTATTGGACACTTCGATGTCATTTCTGATTTTTAATGAAGCCGTGTAGGCCCTGTCTATTACTTCGTCGGGGATTGATGCCAATCTAGCCACATTCAAACCATATGAATTATTCACCACACCATCTCCTAATGTGTAAAGAAAGGTGATGATTGGCCAGTCATGGTTCTGATTGCGTTCCTCAATGTAATTCATATGATAATTTTTCACTAGCGGTTTATAAGTTTCTTCAAAACTGTGCAACGATGGGTAATGGGTGATGAACAAGGTCAACGGCGATTTATCCGAAGTTATTAAATAATCCAATATGGAATATGCCAACGATATACCATCAATTGTCCCAGTTCCTCTTCCAATCTCATCTAGAATAACCAAAGACTTAGATGTAGCCTTCTCTAGTATACTTTGACATTCATTCATTTCCACCATGAAGGTAGACTCGCCTCTAAAAATATTATCCTGTGCACCCATTCTTGTGAATATAGAATCAAATATCCCAATCGTAGCAGACTCCGCTGGCACATAGCATCCTATATGAGCCATTATCACTATAAGTGCGACTTGTCTAACGTAGGAGGATTTCCCGCCCATGTTGGGCCCAGTAATCAATAAAGCACGGTCTTTTTCACGAGACATGAATATGTCATTTGCTATATAGTTCAGCGATGATAGCTGCTCTATAAGTGGATTTCTTCCCTGCTTGACGTCAATTATCTGGGAATCGACCAATGCCGGCTTGACATATCCTGGACTGATAGATGAAGCTGCAGATAATGATACCAAACAGTCAAATTTAGCAACAGATTTTATGATGGAATTCAAGTAGGCGTAATTGGAATCTATCATATTCAAATATTCCTTGTATGATTGATCACAAGCATGTAATAACATCTCTCTTTGGAGTTGTAATTTCTTAAGCAACAGAATGATCTGTGGAGACCTAAATCTAGAAACAGTTTTGGTGCCACTTATCTTGAGCCAGTCCTTTGGCAACGTCTTGGCTATCGAGTTCATCACTTCAATGAGATACTCTTCTCTCGATACCGTTACAAATGCTAGAGCTGGTCTTTTTAGCATCTTTCTTATACTGGCAAGCTCTTCATTTAATTCTTGTTCAACCTCTTTAATATTCTCCTGTTGTATATTTATCATGTCCCATTGGTGGAAAGAGAGATTGAAAAAATTAATTCTCTGTTCGTCATGGTCCTTATCATCCATAGCAGTAGAAATAATTATCATGTTGATCAAATTCTGGATCGTTTCTTCCGAAGAGGCTTGATTCAATGTGTCGAGAATATTAACAAGTAAATCTGATTTAAAATCCTTGTTATTGTTTGTGAATCGTTTAGCAAGTGTTAATATTTCTTGAAATCCCTTTAGAATCAAGTATACTTCTTTTCTTTTGGCCTTCCCGTAATGGATTCTTATCAAACCTCTTTCAAGATCGGGCAAATGAGTCAAAATACGCATAAAGGATTCAATCGAATAGTTATAATTCAGTTTGATGTCATTGATTGCGTTCGATCTCTCTTCAATATGTTCTCTGTCCACAAGGGGTTTTCCCACCCAATTTTTCAACATTCTCTTGCCAAAGGGAGTCCTGGTATTATCCAATAACCAATATAAACTTCCCTTTTCTGTATAATCCGTTTGGTTCTGAAACACTTCCAAGGAATTCAAGGTATTCGCATTCAAAATCATATGGTTGGCCTCAATAAATGACGCGTAATTATCACGAATACCAAATACGTTGGAAAGATCGAATTCCTTCAAATAGCTCACCAATTCGTAGACACAACATTGTAGATCTTCATGGAAAGAGATGAGGAATTCGACCATTTGGTAGTCGAACTGGTTAGTCAACTCCGAGTTGTAAAATACGGGTCCCCTATATGCAGTTTTTGTGATTCGAAGATTGTTATACTTATTAATGAGAGCTGTAGTGTTCTTGGAAACATCGCCTATGAGCACGAATTCCTTTGGTTCCAAATACAGAATCCTGGTGTCAAGTTCGTCCCTCAAGGGATTATCAAGAAAGGAATCGTAAACAATAGAACCGGTGAATGGATTCACACTGACTAGATAGATCATCGATTCGCATTCTCTGACACTGAGAATGGTCTCTCCGCGTCCGGATTCAAGGTCGTCATCGTCGATATAAGTCGATTTGGTATAAACGTTCGTCAAACGTCTCTCGAAGACGGAATTTTTATTGGAAGAGTTCTGTTTAATGGCACTGGTCTCAATTTGCTCGACAACACCCACTTTATGATTTGCAGCCAAGATCTTCTTCAAATGGATGTGTAGACGGTTGTCTGGTATGGAACAATAGGCGAACTTGGAATAATTGAGATCCTGGGGGTTTGAATCGTCAAAGCTCATTCTTCCCGGAATGAACATAATATTCAATAAAGGAGCCACTATCCGAGCATCTTCACAGAAAAATTTGTATTTGTAGCCCACTTGATACGCCAAGATCTTGTCTGTGTGTTGTTTCTTCAACGCGACGTATTGGGTCTCCAAAGGAGTGAGTTTTGATTTGGAAGATTTCGATTTCTTCGTCTTTGGCTCTTCTATCTCGCTGGACTCGCCTTCTTCCGTCTCCATCTCAGTTCGTTTGGATAATGTCAGGAGCTTTGCGATATATTTGTCTCTCAACTCTTTTCTGGCAGGTGTGAGTTCTGCAATTTCTGTTGAAGAAGAGTTGAATCGGAATTGGTCCACCGAGGACTTTTCATTTGGCCCATCAGAGGGAATAACTTCAATTGGCGACGAACTACAACTATTCACGGCTTCAGACGCGGATGGAACCTTCGATGAGGACTCCAATATCACTCTCCCGGGAATCACGAGTTTATCCTTTTTCTTGACATTGAAAAATCGACTCAATGTCTGTTGCTTAGAAGGAGCCATTGGCAGCGTTTCTCTCGAAATTGGTCTCTACTTGTCCGTTGTGACGTATATAATTAATCTTGATGTCGATTTGGCGTACCATGCAGCTATGGTGCTTTGGCGAGCCTCCGGCTACAAATCTACAAGTCATTATAACACCATATTCAATACCCCAATACAAAAATAATCAAGAGTACAACACGTCTAACACACACTTTTATTTCCAATATCCTCTTTGGTCAGCTCAGGACCCTAAGTTTTTTCAGCCTAATTATACAAACAACTTCTTTTCTTTTCTTTCATGATACAATTTCCCGTTTATAATACAATTCTATAGTCTATCTTTTTCGTTCTTATGGTTTAAAAAATTTCATGGTTTCTTAAGTAACTTCTCTAAGACTGGGAGATCACCGGGAGGGAGATATGACTTGGCCAAGTCAAATGCGCAACTGAAATGTTGCCATACCTTATCGTTATTATTATATAGGAACATGGAGCACACTCTTCTGGAAAAGTTCACTCGGTCGCTCTCGTCGTTGTGAATGAGCGTCTTGAAGATCTCGCCCAACACCAATCCACCAGACCTCTTCGAATTAGACTCCAAGTTGAAGAACGAATACTCGGGCGGGAACTCTTTCTCCACATATAAATAGATGTAATGATGGAGTATATGGATCAACAATGCCTTTTCGTTGTGGAAGAAAAACTTGGGGAAATTATGAACTTGCGTCTTGTACAACTCCTGTCTGATTTGGTCCATCACCTTTCTCGATCCTTCAGGCTCATTGCTTGATCTTTCACTGACGGAGGCCGGGGTCGATGATGATGATGATGCAGGTGTTGGAGGTCTGCTCTTATAGTCAAACACAATAGGAGTGAGGATGATGGGCAATGATTCCTCAAACTCAAACAATTCCTCTTTGATTCTTTCAGCCAACCCAAAGTTCAAGTTTTTCTTCAAATGAATCAATTTCATGGTGATGCTCAATATCTTTCTTAACCACCAGGAATCGTTGTGTTTTGAGTCATATTCGTTCGAATAGAGGAAATCCAATCTAAATGGATCCAATCTCAATGGTCTTGTGTGGTCCCTGACTGAAAAAAGGAAGTCCAACAAGATGTGAGAATATATGGAATTATTGATGATCAAAGAGTCGATGGTCTCGTTATGTTTCTGGTAATTGGCTATCACCTTGTCAAGGACATTCTCCATGATTTTAAATTGGTCCTCGATTAACTCGCTATCATCGCCCTCGATAGAATGCGACACCTTTTTGTAATAACAACTTGCTAACAACAAATTCGTGCTCAACAAAAGCTTTTCCAACTTCTTCTTGTATCTGATATTCTCGTTGATGTTGAAGTCCATCGGGTCTATTAGGAACCCCGTGCTGAGAAACTCATTCTGTTTCTGAATGGAGATCCTCTTGTAGGTCTGAATTGTGGAGGAGAAGTTTCTATCGCTCGAGAATTCATAACATGATGCCCCACACGTTAACAAGGCATTCAAGATGGTGGACTCACTGATGGCAAAATTGGGGATGATTCTCTTCCAGATGTATTTCCCGTTGAACAAGTCCATCAACCAACACGAATTGGTGGTGTAACTCATCAATAGCTTTGATTCTGGCAATGATGTGATGGGTTTGATCTTGTTCTCAATGATAAGGTAATTTCTTTTGGTTTCGATTTTGATTTCTGTGATGGTGGAAAAGTTGCCCTCATATTCCGTGTTGTCTGAACTCGAATGGTTATTGGCCTTCTCGTCGGGCTGCTTCTCGGTGGTGTCGATGTTGAACCACGAGTAGGTCTCGGCTTCCAGGGGATTGGCCAAGATGTTGGTCAAGTCAAAGTTCTCCAAGATGATGTGGTCAAAGGGCTCGTTGGGCCATAAGTTCTCGTGTGTGGCCTGTGGGGGAACGAAATCAGGCTCCTTTGCCGTTGGTTTGGCATCGGAGTCGCGTTTGGGCATGGCCTTCTGTTTCTTGATGGGCGGCAAGATGACATTCACATCGTATTCGAACTGTCTCTCGCTGGCCAAAAGGTCGCTCGGGTCGTGGTACTTCTTGTACGGGGCGTATTTCTCCAACCCGTTCTTGTAGCAGCTGGCCACGGTCAAGGACTGGTCCAATATTCCGCTGATGGGCGTCTTACTGAAGTTCACCTCGGGGGTGAACAAGTTGTATTGCGAGAAGTTGAGTCGCATGCCCTTGACACAGGTTCTGCTCGACTTTAGACAGTTCCCACACACAGGCTTCTGTTCGTCGCATTTGAGATGTCTATCTCGACAGGTTAGACATCCATTTCTGGTTCTGGTTCTTTTCTGGTTGGGCAGGAGCATCTTGTGTTCGCAAGAGCCATGTATTTGTCCTCTGCTAGGGCTATGTTTGGATGATTGAGTTGAAACGCCAATAATGTTTTGCGCTCCCAGTTGGCGATGACGACCCCTTTATACGCTGTGGTGCACTAGCAATAAAGATTTGCCTGGATTACAAAATATATCACCACTATAATTACCGCTACACTACACTAAACACACACTGTCGCTGATCTGCTCCCTGAGAGTTTCAAGGAAATTCAAAGCGGGAATTCTCTGCATAGAAATACGGTGTTGGGTTGGGTCCGCGAGAGGTGGGCGAGAGACCCCAGTGTTTTTACATGGGTGGTGGGAGATGTAGGCCAACGTTAGGGGCCATGAGTTGGAGCTTCCTACTACAGTAGCGTACGATAAAATATTATTCATCGTGGTCAATTAGACATGTAATTTCATGTGTCGGTGCGGTGCTCCTCCACATACATACAAGGATCACACACAAGAAACGTTGTCTTGTCAGCCTGGCTGACGTTCGAATGTTCTTTGCATGGAATGGAGCCATTTGCCAGCCCTTCTGGCTAAAGTTATTTTCGGGGCCCTTTTAGTTATCGTCTACGTGCCGCCTGGCCCCTTGGGCCATCCGGCTGGCCCTTCCATCTGTTCGTGATGCTCGTTTGATTTCCAGCTCTCCCACTGTGCTTCTCTCGCTAAGTAGCTATGCATGGAAACAGTCACACACTGGTATCTCTCTGACATGTTGCTGCTTCGCACACGGCAGAAGAAGAAACCTGTTCGGTTGGTCTACCGCTCTAATAGTTGCTATCCGTTAATAATTTCTGGCTGGCTGGTGTTGTCGGCAAACACATTGGGTTTTAGAGGTTTTTTATTTTTTGGCCAGCATGACCAGACAGTTGGGAGACGCCCACATGAGCGACCCAGAAGAAATACACTGCCCTTCATTAGCACCCTTTTGCCATCAACACCAGCATGAGCGACGCCGCCTTAGCAGCTCTTCCACTGTTGTATCTTGCTCGGAAACCCACCAGAGGTCATTTGAAGTAAACGACATGCATCCGTGCTGCACAGGCTCAACAGATAGGCCATCAGAAACAATCAGTGACAATGGCATCTCTCTGCCGTGGCTCCCAACTGAAACTCACTAGCGCCACTACACTTAGTTACGAAAACACCTCTATTCATAATGCACCTCTATACAATACCTCACAACTTACAACTCACCGGCCTCTTGAACCTTGGCCTCGTGGATCTTGGCATATCTACCGGACGGATCCTCATGACAACCCCAATCCGCCTTTGGAATCCATCTCATGACAGTTGGAACAACGGCCTTTTGTGGGTAAAGCTGGTCAAACTTGCATCTGTACCAATAGGCCTCCTTTGTAGTTGGGATGTCGGCACCCCATTCAGCCTTTGGATTGGCAAACTCTTCGTCGGAAACAGCAGCCTCGGCAGCGTCCTTCAACGCGTCGATCCACGAGTAACCAACACCGTCGGAGAATTGCTCCTTTTGTCTGTACAAGATCTCCTTAGGCAAGTATGGCGTCTTGGATGGGTCGTCGGATGTGTCGAAGGCCTTTCTCAAGATGTGTTTTTCTATTATGCCCTCGGCAGGCTTGATGAGCTTGTCCTTTGGATCGATGTTCATACAAACCTCCAAGAATTGCTTGTCCAAGAACGGAACTCTGGCCTCAAGACCCCAAGCCATGGTGGACTTGTTGGCTCTGAGACAATCGGCATAATGCAAGTTCTTGACTCTGGTGACACATTCGGTGTGGAAGTCAGCTGGAGATGGCGCGGAGGCGAAGTAAAGATAACCACCGAAGATCTCGTCGGATCCCTCACCTGACAAAACCATCTTGACACCCTGGGCCTTGATTTTTCTGGATAATAAGTACATTGGCGTCGAGGCTCTGATGGTGGTGACGTCGAAAGTTTCCAAGTGGTAGATGACATCGTCAAGAGCATCTAAACCTTCTTCCAAAGTGAAGGTGTGGCCGTGATGGATGGTACCGATGTATTTGGCAACCTTTTCGGCGGCAAGCAAATCTGGGGCACCTGGCAAACCAATGGCAAAAGAATGTAATTGGTTGTAACCGGTGTAATGTAAAGAGCCTGATTCATCAACACCGGCCAAGTTACCATCGGCAACAATACCTTCAGTGTTCTTGGCGGCCTCAGCAGCAGCCTTGGCGGTTTCTCTGGCAGCAATGGAGGCGATCAAGGAGGAATCCAAACCACCAGACAATAACACACCGTATGGAACTTCGGCCATCAATCTCTTTCTGACAGCTAATTCCAAGGTCTCTCTGACCAACTTGTAGTCAACTGGAGTGGTTGGGATCTTTTCACCGTCCCACCATGTTGGTTGGAAGTATCTCTCTAATTTATCGGTGTTCGAGTCATAGACATGGCCTGGGGGGAAGGCGGTGATTTCGTCACACTCGTCCACCAAACACTTCAACTCGGAAGCAAAGAATCTGGTTTCTGGGTTCTTGGAGTTCTTACCCATGTACAAGGTGGTGATACCGATCGGGTCTCTGGCGGCGATGATTCTGTCCTGTTCCTTGTCATACAAAACCCAGGCAAACATACCATCCAAGTACTTTGGAGCATCAACATCGTATTTCTGGTATAATGGGATGATAGGCTCACAATCGGACAAAGTCTTGAATGGATAATCTTGGAATTCGTCTCTCAATTTGATGTGGTTGTAAATTTCACCGTTGACAGCCAACGTCAAGTTACCGTCCTTGGAGGTGATTGGCTGGGCACCGGAGCCAACACCGACGATGGATAATCTCTCATGGGCCAAAATGGTGCTGTTTTGCACCACGTTACCAGACCAATCTGGACCTCTGTGTCTGATTCTCTTGGAATATTGTAAGGCTTTACCCTTGAATGACTCGATGTCAGGTTGTTTATAAGCAGCGAAGATCCCACACATGGCGATTAAGTTGTGATCTGTTAGAGTCCTATAAATAATGTTTATGTACAATGCCCCAGAACCACAATATATATACTTTTGTCACCTGGTATCTAGAGAGGATTCCTCGACCAATTTTTCAGCGTGTACCGACCCTTTGACTCATTCTCGATTTCCTATCGGTTCCAGAATTACGCCAAATACGAGGTGCCTTGGGGCGGTAACCGGTGAAATAACGCCATAATTCGCGAATTAAAAAGATATAGTAGTATTAAATAATGCGATCCTCGTTAAATGCTCGGCTTATTTGATCATGTCTTGTCTTTATATCGCAAATTGGTCTCCCTAGGCCGTTCTCGTCCCCGTCGGACTGAAATATACGCTGCTTCTTTTATCAACGGCTCCTACTTCCATTAACGGCACTGATAGCTCGTTGTCTGGAGACTCTGACTCATGTAATGGCATCTGTTGGATAATGGAATAGTTACCGAGGTATTTGAAATGGCCGTTCTTACATGTAATAGAGATGTTAGGGGTTCGGATGTTATAAAGGGTTATGTAAGATCAGGGGGTTCGACTCGTTGACAACGAATTACCTCAATCTTGTTATATGTGATTAAGTCCGGTTCTTCATAGCCGTGTGCTATGCATATGGATTTGCCATGACATTAGCGATCTAATGAGCGAATAAAGGTTAGAATCACCCAAACAGCAGATAATTGGATTTAAGGTCAACTCTCACTCATTTGGGTCTGGAAAAAAAATAAAAAATTATTTTCATCTTGCCGACTCCAGCCGTGTTGTCACCTAAATTGGCCGATTATACAGCCGACCCTCTCTCATCTACGTCAAAATTATATATTATATGAAATTAAACATCCAACATAAAAAACCATACAAATCATACCATTAATAATAATTTAAAAACTCACATATCGCACTACACTTCTAGCCAACTAGTAATAATCGTTACCCTCAATGGAATCATTTATGCTTGCCATTTCGCTTGCCATCTCGCTAGGAGGATAGCTATCATAATCTCCATCGTCGTCTATTTGTAGTCTGTCCAAAGTAACCTCTTCGTCGTATTCGTCACTCTTGGTGTAATTTTCACTGTTCCCTCTATTGCTGGTATCGTCTTCGTCCAACTCAATCTTCATTTCATGGCAAATGTCAAAGCATTCAGCTAATAATGCATTCAAAGTCCCCTGGCCCTCGGGGATTTGGTCATTTATCATGAATTTCCCATCTACTCTTAAATTGTCCAACGAGGCCAATTTGAATTGGTATGGATACAACTCTCTTGCCGAGTTTATTCCACCCATTCTCTTAACCTCCAACAAGCATCTACGAACGGTGGACAATTGGTTATGAAGCGGTTGCAAAGCCTCCGATACGGGCTCCGACGATTCCAATAATTTGTAGATGATGGCGTAACATCTTCTTAATAAATACAAAATAACCAATTGACCCTTGATGTTCTTGCCAAAAGAGCCGTTTTTCCTCAAATCGTCAATTTCGCTTAATTGCTTTTGATAGTTGTATAAATCTGTTTCTCTCAAGGTCCATCTTCTGGTGACCAACAAGTTTTCCAACGTGGATTTGATGTTGTTCAACTTGAGATAGATGGGTCTGAGCGATTCGTCTATTTGGCTGTTTTCCTCGTGATATTGGAGATCGTTGAATAAGTTGTCGATGTCATCCAATAACCCATTCAAAACTACCTGTGAACTGCCCGAGCGCTCGACGGTGGGGAAGTTCCCGTCTTCGTCTCTTTTGGCCTTGATGGCGTTGATCTCGTCCGTCAACTCGTCGAAATTTATATCGGAGGGTAGCAAATCGCTCGTCAACAAGTTCAATAATCTCTTCTTCACCTCCAAAATGTGGTTCAACACGGGCTTCAAGTCCGGAGACGTGCTGATAGCGTGTTTTTCCAAGCTATGGTATTCCTGTTCACATCTCTGCAATTTGTTTCTCAATAACAATATTTCTTCGTTTTTGTGGTCGCTATCGCCCTCGTTGTCGTCACCAATGACTATTTGCTTGATTTCTTGTAATCTCAATTTGATGGGCTTCAAGTCATCCAACGAATACACCTCGCTTTCGTTCAAATGCTCCAAGATTCTCTGCACCGTCGATAACGAGGCATATGTAGCCGGTGCCAAATTGATCAAGCCCACCGTCATGAAACTCAATGATAATAATTGGAACACATCGTCCAAAATCGAGTCTATTCTGTTGGGTAACGCCAACGTCATCCCCTTCAACTCCTCGTCCTTTCTGATGGTGGTCAACTCATTGATGATAAACAACACCTTTTCGTATATGGAGTAGATATCCTTCGAATTTATGTATTTGGACCGGTCTTGTTTCAAAGTCGAGAGCTCTGCTCTAATGTCTGCCAATTGGTCGTATATTTCCTTCTCGTACAGAGGAATCAAGTTATTTTGCGGCATTATCCATATATGAGCTTAATTACACAAATTGCGACGCTCTTTTATTTATACGGATGATACACTTTGGTTCTGATTAGTCGAAGACCTCTCTAAAATGGTTAAGTTCTTGCTTTAGATAGTTTGAATTTTGATGGTATGGCATGTTCCATGATTTCCTAATCGGGTGCTATGTGGAAATTGGAGATATGTATTTTGGTATTTTAAGGAACTAGCCAAGTATTTTTATTCATGTGGTTTATATATTACAAGTGCACATTTACATAAGTTTTCATTCAATAAACTTTGAAAAATTTTACTGAATGGTCTATCAGGCACTAAGGTCTCTTATAACTACTGAAAGATCTATAATAGCTAGTTAGATAATTATAGATCCGTTTTAAGATCTCTTATAGTTACTGAAAGATCTATAATAGCTAGTTAGATTAGTATAGATCCGTTCTAAGATCTCTTATAGCTACTGAAAGATCTATAGTTAGATAATACAGATCCTCCACATTCATCACTTCATTCCCTACATCCTTCAAACACCAATGTATTAACACGAACAAAAATCTTTTAAATATAACCCAAACTCATAGCATCCTTAGAAATAAAAAAATAATAAAAAACTCAATCTTCCGATTCGCACTATTAATCGTCTTCTGGATTGGCCACCTTCAAGATCTTTCTGGAATAATCTGCCTCGTCTGCCAAGGAGCCTTCACTGATCCGTCTTCTTCCAAGCATTATTGGATTCAATCTTGGATCCGAGAACTCGTCCTTGTTGAATTGGTTAGTGTTACGGTTACCATTGGTATTTTGGTAACCACCGGCTGGAACGTCTAAGGGAGAGGCAAAAGGATTGGACATTGGTCTCATGACCATGCCGTTGGACTTCTTATCGAACTTGAACTCGTCTTCTTCCTCGTCGTCGTCTCTGTTTCTTCTGATGAAGAAGAAGATGAGGCCGGCGATTGCTGCAATACCGACGACACCACCAACGACACCGCCGGCAATGGCCCCGGTATTCGACGATTTCTTGCTAGTTGAATCACCATAGAGGCTGTCACTGGCACTAGAAGAAGCGGATGTGGATGGCAGGGCTACAGCGGTAGAAGTGTGGGTCACGGTGGTTCCGTTGTCGTCGGAGCTGGCCCCGGTGGTGGCATCGCCAGTGGTTGTTGGAGAAGATGTTGTGGTTGTTTGTGAGCCTGTATCGGTGGTAGAGGTGGTTGGGGAGTTGGTGGCAGCTGATGGGAGGGAGGATGGAGTAGTTGTCGAGGCGGTGGTGTCCGAATTGTCAGTACTAGTGCCCGAATTGGAGGCAGAAGTGGAACTGGAGGTGCTTGGGGAGGTCGAAGCGTCTTGTGAGGCATCGGAGGATTGCGAACTTGACGAGTCGCTAGCATCCCCAAGTTGGTAAACCGAATAAAGTGAAGGTCCACCACACATGTCACCGCTCCAGCCCACACAACTCAAACTACAGCCCGAGGTGTCGCTTCCGCTCGGGGCGGACGAGAAACAGTAACATTCGTTCAGATTGGTCATGGCCATGTAGGCGTAGCCTTCGCAAGAGGTCGAACAGGACAAGGAGCTCTGGTAGATGGAGACCCCCTTGTTGACCAAGGTTCCGATGGAGGAGCCGGCATAACAGCCCAACAAGGTCCCGACGGCCTGGACATGGTGTATAAGGAATGTCAATAGGAAAACAGATTGGAACACTGTTAACATCATGATGTTCTCTGTGTATAAGGAACGAGACACACCCAGCAAGAAATCTGTGTAAAAAGCAATAAGCGAAGGTTAGCTTGGTTTTGTTCGGCGAAAGATAATCGAATAACTTTTCCCTGTGGAGTCAATTTGTAAATATTATGCGAAAGCCCTGGGATCACCTTTCTCGTCTAATGTGTGTAAGAGGTGATATTCTGTAAAGGGTTAAAAATTTTCCGTCGTGTGCGGATTAAAGGGTTGGGGGGTTAAAAATAGCCTCGACTCGCGATAGACAAACAAGGACGGGGCGGTGTTTGGGGCGCGGGAGATGGAGATATTTGGCGTTGATGATGGTTATTGCTCTAATTAGCCCAAAGAACTCCAAAAATCTCTTCAACCACAGCCGTCACGACGTGTCGTGGCTCTGATGTCGCACCGCTCGGCTACGCGTTTCCACACTCAATGCGAGTTGGTGTTTGTTTTCATGGGGAGAAAATGTCGTGCAGTTGCTACGGTGCCAGGGCTGGGAACGGCTCGCGACGTGATTGGTTCAGAACGCTACAAGAATCATTATTATGCTTATATTCGAGTGTGTCTTCTTACATTGCGCAATTTCTCGAAATAAAAAACCAGAAAATCACTGACATCCCAACTATGGCCGCAAACCCATGTCTTCTCCGGACTTTTCTCTGCCTCTTGTTATCTTGTTTCTCGTTGCTTTCGCTCATGTCATAACTATCCACATATGGAATCTCTCCATATGGCGGGGGTGCCGTCTCCTTCTCGGAAACCTCTTCATTGTAATACACTATCTTCACCCCACATTTTGTCTTGTATTGTTCGAGATTTTCTACATCGACATTCTTGTCAAATTCCACCTGTTGAAACGGCTGAATGGCTTTTCCTCCGTACACATGACTTGGTTTTCTCATACACATTGGATTATGAGGCTCTTTTTGTGTTTCTACACTTTGTTTGGTTGTCCTGCTGTCTCGTTCTATCTCTTCTCCTCAAACTCTTATCGATCATTGATAACAATTTTGTGTGGCGTGTGCAAACCATAGGGGGTCGCCCGTAAAGAAGATAAGATAATATTGATTGATGTACCAGATATTATTTATGTGAAGTTCATTTTATATTTGGTAATATTATTGATATTGCAGCTTATTTTATATTTAACAGCAATTGATGAACTTGCAGTTTTTGAAAAAGTTGCGTATAGGTAATCTGAAGAGAGAAAGAAAGTGAGTGTGATCGAGAAATTAATAATAAAAATGTAAAAGAACAAATAATTTTTTGTTTAAATCATCCAAATTTGGCCGTTTCTATGTCTTGGTTGCTTATATTATGTGTGATCCATTTTCTTTTGGATGTCATCGTATGCAATAAGGATTGAATACGAACATTCCGAGGATAACCCTGATTAAAGAGATTCGCAATAATTATCTGCATTTTATTATTCGCATTCCAATGGTGGAATGAATTAAAAATATAGCATCCTACAAACTACATATCCTCTACAAACTACGAATCGCAGTACAAATAACTCATCCCCACGAAACACAGTACCTACAACTCATCCCGCGAAACACAATACAAGTAATTACACCCTAACGTAATTCCATCGCTAAAAACCACAAAATTCCCATTAATTTCCATTTCAATCTGTAACGCAAATTTCATATAGAAAATAATTTACGCAATACATTTAACATACCCAATAGAGAGCAGATGTGTCTCAATACACATTGAACACCCCAATTTTCGGTTCAAAAGGTTCAAAAAATCACTTTTCCACTTCCGACTCCATTTCCCCCCCATTTCAATTCCATATCCACTCAATATCTCCAAAACAAATATCCAACAAATTACTCCCCCATCAAACATTCTATCCCAGACGGTATACATATCATTACCCGGGTAATTGGGCATATTTTTCAACTTGGCTCACACACGACAATCAATCCAACAGCAACTTTTTTAATTAATAAAACAACTCAATAAGAAGACTTGGGCCAACAATAGAGTTAGAAAGCTAGATAGGACAACCGATCAATCAAGCTATTGCGAGCGTGCAACTGACAGATTGATTAGAGCTACTTTTTACGTTTTTTAACATTTCAAACCGTCGCCTACAAGACGTATAGACCCGCCATCCTTGCAACGGATTGGATTCCAGATCGCTCATCCAATAAACAGATATATTTGAAATGCTCAGTTCAGGATTTTCGTGGGGGTTAAGACCTGAAAAGTCGTCTAATGACGGCAATGATATGTCTTCCTCCAACCATCCGAGACCCTCGTCTACTCCGCTACCACCAGCTCCAAGAAGCGTCAATAAGATGAAGAGAAAGTTTGATATCGATAATGATGAGGCTTATATGAAGAAATCCACGTTGAAACCCAGATCCAAATTGGAGAGATTGAAGATCAACAAGAAGGCTTCGTCTCAGCCATCCACCTCAAATGTCATCTCCTCATCGCAATATTCCTTGCCTCAACCATCTGCATCCAACTCTCCATCTTCGAAGAAGCTTAAAACGCCCAATATCGTTGGCCAACCATTACCAATAAGTAGAATTATCGAGGTTTTGGACAAGAAGAACTTGCAACACTTGTTATTAAACTTGGTGCAAACGCATCCGGAAATCACCCAAGATTTCATCAATTTGTCGCCTAAACCCAATGTTCACGATTCCTTGAGCATATTAGAGAAAAAATTCACTGATATCGAGTCCAATCTCCCCTACAAGTGTGACATGGAGTCTGATTATTCGTATAATAGAATTAAACCATGGCTAAACGAGTTTTTCCAATGCTTATCTGACTTCATTTTGAACTATTTGCCGCCAGTTGAGTCCAATTTGACAAATTCGTTGGAATTCTTGGAAGGAATCACTTTGATGATCCATAAGCTCCCGGGTTTCAATAACCGTGAGTTCCATTACAACCGATTGGTTGCATATGAACAGATATCGAACACTTGGTTCATTATCATCAAGAGTTTCTTGATTAAATCGCCAACCCCCAACTTGATGTACTTGATCAATAACAATTATCTCAAGAAATTGGAGAATCACAGCGAATTATCAGTGGGGGATCATTTCACCAAGATCTTGGACTTTTTGCATTGTGAGATAGAAATATCCAACAACAGCTCAAATAACGCTACCTCCACTAATAACTCGTCCACCAGCTCATCTTCGAACAAGTTTCAGGATAACTTCTCTTTGAATAACAACCCATTAGTCGGGTCATTCAAAAGCGAAGGCTTGTGAGATCATATCTGGTCATCTCTCTATAATATACGATTGTATATATTTTTTTAGCATGTCATGTTTTCTTTAAGGTCTGCTTTGGTTGAAGGTATATTTCTTTTCAGAAATAGGGGTTTATTTATGATTTAATTTACGTAGATTAATTAAGAGTTGTAGCGCAATCACTGGTGTTTCAGCACTACAATTAGCATGATTGGGGTTTCAGTAGTACAATTAGCATGATTGGGATAGCACCAAATTATGCTGTACCAATGGACCGACAAATAGCGCATAAGCCGGAGTCTGATTTCTATCCATGAAGATAAGTCAAACGATAGTTCGAAGCCAACGGAAACAAGACATCGTATATATTAATTGAGAAGCTTTACGAAAATGCCTCCACATCCAAATAAGGGAAGTTTCCTAGACAGATTAAATTCGGACGTGAGTATTAGATCAACGGTTTTTTCTACACATTCTAACAGACAAGTTATATTTAGCATTTGCGGTGGGAGCATTGAAAGGTGCTTTAGTTGGTGTTGGGTCTGCTCTTTTCTTGAATTGGAGATATCCTGCCTTTAGGGCCGTCAGAACCCAGGTCCATGTCTTCTATCACATCAGTTGGATCTCCATGGGGGCGGTCTTCTGTGCCGACAAGGAATTGATCAGATTTGGGGAAAAGACTATGGTGGAGGAGAATCTTAAACGGAAAAGATATCTCGACGAGATGGCCGCCAGAGGAGAATACATCGACGAGTAGGGAAGTGACAGAGATTTGCATGATGTACGTAATGAAAAATATATGACTACAATAAGCTAACGTGTACAACTCCATTAATCCACAGATTCTTCCTTAATTCTCTTATTCTGGAAAGTGTCTGTGACATCCAAGTTTCTCTTCAACCCCCATTCTCTTTGTTGCACACCGTGGATGATCTCAACCACATGGGAATCTTCGTCCTCCAACAATATTGGAGAACCCTCGCGCTCTTGTTCGACTGCAACCACTTCCTGGTCATTTGGCGGTTCGAGTGGAGACGGCTCTCTGTCGTCGATGCCAATATTCAACATGTTGAACCTGTCACTGGACAACTTGTAACTGATCTTCACAAACGAGTTGGACGACAAACACAATATCGAGATGATACCGTTATTTTTGTTCTTCTTGTCATACATCAAATGGGCATCTTTTATCCTGAAATCCGGATTGATTATTATGGGCACTGTCCAATCACCGCAATACAAAATGAGATTGAACTCGTTGACTATCAACAACATATTGGTCAAGAAATCGTGCCATTCAAACGATATGACTTTGCTGATGCTTATTATGACATCTGTGAGCTGGAGAGAGGAGTTGTGGATAAGAACCGTCTCTAGAGCCACATTTCGATTTAGGGCCAATTGATCGTGTGATGAGTTCGATTTCATATGATTGACGGTATTGAGAACTTGTGGCGTGGCCACTTCTGGGATATTGAACGGTAGTGTTTGTTTCCTGAAGGAGAAGAATTTCGAGTTGGAATCGAAGTTTTGCTTCCAAACAGTTGACAAAGACGTTATCGCTGTCGAAAGCTTGATCATATTGTCTATCTTCAATTTGTTCATATTATACAGATACAAGTTATTATCGTAATCTGTCATAAATAGCACTTCATCGTCACCTATCTTTGTCCATTCAAACCGATTCAAACCCAAGGACTCCTGGATCTCCAAGTCTTGTATTGGCTTATTTCTTTCCGACGATATCCCCAATAGATTCCAGAACGAGATCTTACATCCCAATGTCGTGTCATTGATAAAGAGCCATTTTCCAGATAATGACCATTCAATGTGATTGACATCTAACTGGCCCGTGAGATTTACCTTCCGTATTAATTTGCTCGTGGAATCTCTGTTATGGAACACCCATAACTGATCCTTGGTGGTTTCACGCGTAACGAGGATCCAAACATCTGAGTTTCTCTTGGTAAAAACTCGATTGAGTTTGGGCTTGAATATCTCCGCTAGAACCACCGACGAATCCAACGAATACAACGAACACTTCAAGTTGTCTTTACTGAACACCACCAATTGTTTGCTTCCCCTATAAGCTGAGTCCACCGAGTTCGAGGATGCTGGGATCCATTCAACCTTTTCTATTCCTTCCCACGACTCTTGTATAATTATCGGAGCACCATCTTCTCTGATATGGAAGATCTGGATCATATCTAGATTATCAAGCACTACAGCCAATTTCTGACATCTATCTTTATGGGGATGGTCCCAAACGATGGACGAAATCCGTATAAATTGAGATTGTGTGTTATTGGCGGCGTCCATTGGAACAGATATGGAATGCATTATCACATTTCTCAAGTTCTTGCTTTTCTTGATCACAAGCTTGTTTGATTGAATATATGCTATATAATTGCCGCACGGCGAGAGTTTAGGACTCAAATTTCGCGAGGTATAGCTAAAAGGAGTCGAAATTTCGGGATTAGACATGTTTAACCCCTCATTTATTGCACTTTCCTCATATAATTGTGCCCTCTCTTTGTTTACATTTGGTATACATTTCATAATTGCCATGGCACGACGGTAGTGTGCAGAACAATGATATACGAGATAAGATCGATGCAACTTGCAACTAGTTGTGTGTAGTGGTAGTGATAGTGATGTAGTGTGTGGTGGATAATGATGTAGCGTGGTGGTTATGCTTATGGTATTGTGGTGTGTTGGTGATATAGTGTGAGTAATACGTATAGTACGTTGGTGACTCTGTTCACGGTCCTAACTCTACATCCATAAACAATTAATCCATTTATCGATTTGATATATGGAAGGGTATCATAACAGTACAAACCAACCAACTCACCAAAAACAATAATATACAATATAATACATCGTATGCACTTCCCTTGCATCATCCTCTATCCAATCTACTAATCCCTTTCAATAGATCTCTGACTCCAACGTGTTTTTTGCGAGCCTCTTCAGACTGTGCCATATCGACAACCACAATCTTATTCTCCGAGGCCATCGTATCTCTCTTCATGTAATCCTTCATCAAACCGTCCAATTTGCGGAAAGTGGTATCGGTGAATTTTTCAATCACCTTGGAAGTCGAGGTCAATTTATGATTCAAGTCGTACAAATTGTCAACAGAGTCCTCAATCTCGTCTCCCAAGTCCTTAATAATGAGCTGAGTGGACGATTCAATCTTGCGAATAAGCGATTCATCAACTACTTGGGTAAAATTCTCATTGATTTCTTTAGGCACAACAGTTAACGTATCTTCGAATTTCATGGTGGTGGCCTCTTTCAAAGATCCATCGTAACTCTTACGCCAATTTTCGGCTTCCTGTTTCAAATCTTTCAATCTCTTTTCGAATAACTTAATATTCTCCTCGTTGGTGGTATTCAACTTGTTAGGAAATATTTTGATAGACACAGGCTGCTCCTCTTCATCATCCGACTTGTTATACCAACTAGTATTCAATTTGCCATTCATCAAATCGTGTATGATTTCATCTTTAATGACCTTTGCTATGTTGATCACCGTCGTCTCGTCATTGCTCAACACCTTTCCGGATTTTTTCTCTATGTTTAATTGTTCATTGTCTCTGTCCAATATCTTCTTGAAACACCATATCAAGAGCTGTTTCATTTTATGTGGCTCGGGTAGTGATGGGTCTATTAGCTTGTAATACTCTTTAGGGGACACATCTTCGTGAGGTGTGGCTACAAACCCGTTGCCAATGGAAGACACACGTTTCCCCCGGTTATTCAACAGACTTCTTCGTTTGCCTCCGTTTCTTAATTGTTGGTTTCTTCTTATTATCGGCGTATCCGACACCGCTAGACTTATCTGATGGCTCGAATGTTGTTCTACAAAGGTGGGAGAGGATGTTATAGGGGGAGAAGGCGGCGAAGCGTCCCTATTTCGCTTATGATTCAGTTGAAAAATGAACGGATCCTCCTCCTCTTGTTTGGTGATTGTCGATTTCGACTTTTTGGACTTTGTCTTTCCGTTGGATTTTGTCGTTCGACTTCTTTTTGCTGGGGCCGTCACGGGCTCGAGATTCTTCAATTTGTAGTCTTTCAATTCCTGCTCGTCTTCTTCTTTAATCTGTGCTGCATTGGGTTTTGTTTTGGTCTTCTTGACATTATCGCTTCTTTTGAACCGGAAGCCGTCGTCGTCATCTATCTCAAACGCCGATTTGCGCTTGTTTGTGCGAACAACGGGTTTCTTCTTCGCTATTATGACGTCTTCTTTCTGCGACCTGTCCGATGAGCTCGAATTCGTTCGTTTCAACAAATCATTCAATCGGTTGTTCTTCCGTCCAAGTAGTTGTGAGGTGTTGATGCTGAGATTGCCATGGTCCAATTCGTCCAGTCTAGCGGGTTTTGCTCGTCCATTCTGACGAGATCTTGATGGTGGCATATGGTTTTAATTATTGACCACCGTTTTATATTGTATTCCACAATTGACTTTCTTCGGTCTATTCAATGCATTAGGGGACACGCGGGGATTTTCGAACCGACTCAAATATCACAATGGGCGCTCGAACTCGGTTTCTCTATGGTACAATTGACGGCTATTCGCGGTATTTACGCAATAATTGACTCCTTCTTCAATAAGTTGTAACGGTTAATTTGTTTGTTTTGAAAACTTGTGTATGGATGCGATAGACACACGTCCCTGGTTTTCGCCGCATCAAATCCTGACATGCATACAGTTGGATATTGTGAGTTCTGAGAAAAGATGAAAAAAAAGAAAAAGGTAAAAAGGTTTTATGAGCAGAAGAATCGTAGTCACCGGATTGGGATTAGTCACCCCATTGGGTGTGGGTGTCAAACATGTTTGGAAATCGTTGATCGCAGGTAATAGTGGATTAATCTCCACAACTGAATTAGCGGATTATGATACCGCAGGTTATTCCTCGGTTCCCAGTAAAGTGATAGGAAAGGTGCCCGAGGGTCCTCTTTCTGAGGGGAAATGGGATCTGAGGGACCATTTCGATAACCCTTCAGAGGCGAGAAGAGTGGCTCTTTTTGGCCAATATGCCCTTGCTGCTACTCAAGAAGCTCTTTTGGACGCTGAATGGCTCCCCAAGAACGAGGAGGATCTTATCAACACCGGTGTGTGTGTGGGATCTGGAATTGGCTCTTTTGAAGACGTTTATGACAATTCCGTGGCATTCCACGAAAAAGGCTTCAAAAGGGTCCAACCGCTCTTCATCCCCAGATTGTTGACCAACATGGCTGCGGGGAACATCTCCATTAAACATGGCTTCAAGGGCCCCAACCATTCGGTGGCCACCGCTTGTGCCACAGGGGTCCATTCCATCGGAGATGCCTCGAGATTCATCAAGGACGGATATGCCGATGTCATGGTGGCAGGCGCCTCCGAATCGACTATCCATCCGTTATCGATGGCGGGGTTTGCCAGAGCGAAATCCTTGGTGACTTCCTTTAACGATACGCCCCAAAAGGCCTCGAGACCCTTTGATAAGAATCGTGATGGCTTTGTTCTAGGCGAGGGTAGTGGTATAATGATCTTGGAAGAGTTGGACCATGCGCTAAAAAGAGGTGTGAAAAATATCTACGCTGAGGTAGTGGGTTATGGGTTGAGTGGTGATGGCCATCATATTACGGCACCATTGCCTGATGGGTCCGGGGCCAGGAGATCCATGGAAACTGCCTTGAAACAGGCTAATATCGACCCCTCCAAAATTGATTATGTCAACGCTCATGCCACTTCGACTGTCATTGGAGACCGTGCTGAAAATTTGGCTATGAAATCATTATTTGGTGAAGCAAATCCAAATCTCGCTGTATCTTCGTCAAAATCGTCCATCGGCCATTTATTGGGGGCTGCGGGCGCTGTCGAGTCCATCTTCACGGTTCTTGCTCTTAAGTACGGTGTTCTTCCTCCAACTCTCAATTGTGATGAGCCTGGAATGGGGAAGGACGACGACAAGGAGGAGTTCGTATTCAACTACGTTCCTAACAAAAGCCAAGAAAAGGATATCACCTATGCTTTATCCAATAGTTTTGGATTTGGTGGAGTCAACGCGACCCTTTGTTTCAAGAAATACGAAGCCTAATACTGTATATAGACCCGTCATGAATATATAACGATAACTACAATATTGATGAAATAAACCCACTTATTTATATATCTAGAATGCATAAAAACACAACAGAAAAAAAAATATATCAAGCAAATAAATATAAAGCAACCCACAACACTATTTCCTGGATCTGGGTCTCGAATCGCGCAGATTCAAGATCAACCAAAGCAATAAAAGCAACAATAAAATGAAAAATACAGTTCTTTTTATAAATTAGAAATAAAACCAAAAATGTTAACAATAAATGAAAATGAAACCAAAGACATTACCCAAAGGAACGCCCATGTCATGATACAACCAGCAAGAACATCCTAAGTACAGTCATCTGTCAACGAGTTCTTTGGGAATGAGTAGCCCGCAAGCTCCCAGGAGGTTAAGTTATAATCCTCATAAGCATTCAAATGAGATTGAATGTAATCGTAGGTAGGATAATCAGGTGGGTCACAAGTCATGGAAATGGAGTTGTTTGGCTGGTAGATTCTAACGTAATCGATTCTCATGGTAGCTGGGAACTTGATGGATGGCCAATCAATATAGGCCCAGTTATTGGAAATACCCAAATTCATGATAATGGACATTGGTTCTTTTGTGATTCTTCTCCAGCCAATGTTACCTTGAGGGGATAAAGCATAAGCATGGACGGTCAAAGTTGGGGTATTACCAACAAACCATTCACAATAACCCGTATCATCATCATTCAAATACTCGAAACCATAGTTTTGGAAGTTATGAAGCACATCTCCCAATTCGTACCAAGATGTATTTAATGTTGTGGTTGCACTGACAGCCTGTTGGAATGGACCACCGGCATAAGTATTCATGGATGAAATGGACTTATTATGCACTTCGATGAAATTGTAATCTGGCATGTACCAGATATCAAAAGGTGCAATTTGCATGGATTGAGAAGCAACACCGTCTTTGATGTTGGTGTCAACCTCACCTTCCAAGGCATCAATTTCTGGAGCACCTCTACCTGTTCCTCTATTTGGATGGTCTTCCCCTTGGCAAGTACAAACGTTTAATCTTTGACCCGGCAAGTAGGAAATACCATCTGGAGAGGATTGATTTGGAGTTATACCTGCATCACACGAATCATAAGTATATGGCCAAACACCTTCAGTGGAAGCCATGTAACCTGGTCTACCCAAATTACCCATGGTCCACAAACCAGGCCATAAACCAGTGACATTACCGAAATTTGGCAATCTTGCAGAGATCTCCAAACGACCTTGTGTGAAACATAACTTGTTCCAACTCGAAACCATACCGGATCTGTAGAACAAGTCGTGATTCTTATAAGCGTCCATTCTTAAGTTCAAGGTACCACCCGAAGTGGAAACGGCATCAGGATCGTACCATTCCAAATCATTGGTGGCAGCATAATTTAAATCTGGAGCAACCCAGAATTGATCGTCACCATCGTAGAAAGTACGCCCTTCGGCGTTGAATTCGTCAGAAAAGGCCAAACTCCAAGTAGAACCGTCTCTGGCGGCGATAGTGTAAGCATCCGTAGGGGTATCTGGATCAACTAAACTGGTTCTAATGGCAGCCAAGGTTGGGTATTTGTATTTGGTCAACAATTCGTATGTTTCTGGAACATACGGATCAGTGATCCCGGTGTAAGTCAAGACTGGGAAAACGACGAATAAGGCAGCGGCACCAAGGAATAACGTGATGAAGCCCAATAAACCACCAAGGGATCTTCTGTCTAGACTCTTCAAGTCATTTATAAATCTATGTTTCTCGTATTCTGCGTCGGCAATGGGGTCTGGATTATGCAAATAGTCATCCGGCTCCTTTTCGTCTATATGCAATGGGAAAGAAGAAGCTGGATAGCCTCCGAAGGGCGAGAAGTCCGCAGCAGCCAAAAATGGGTTACTGGACCCATTACTGATGGAGGAGGCCTCGCTCAACTCCGATTGAGGGAGCGATCTGTGATTATTGTGGTTGTTTCCGCCAAAGGTGTTCAACGAGGTGGACGACACCACCCTCGAGCCGGATAACGACGGATATCTGTCATATTCTGGGGGAACGTTCAAGTTATTAAATGACTCTCTTTCATTAATGCTTGGACTCAAGTCGCCCTGATGCGACACAGACACGTTGGATGAGGTATGCGACAACAAGTTCGAGGTTGTTCCGTTTTGGCTGTAATAGCCGTTGTAATTGGCGAACGGCTTGCCATAATCGTCGCTGGAGTTCGAGTTTGATGGAGAATGCGACGACTCAAAAGAACTATTTTCCCCCGGCGAGGCAAACGGGTTCCGCACTGGCTCGTTATCGCCGTGATCTATGTGATTCGAGGTCAAATTTCTTGACGACATCTTAATTCAAACTGAGGTTCGTTGGATTAAACGACTGTCGATGTATGCGCGAAGAGGAAAAAACGATCCCGTTGCAATAAGTTGATGGATGATTTAGTCTCAAAGACGCGACTAGAAGCCTTGAACAATATGTTTTTGCCACGATAATTGATAAAATGAACGAAATATGGCTCCGATTCACGTCTGGCGTTCTAACTTGTCTCTACAGAGCGAAATGGCGGTCTGATCTGTCCGATGTTAAATTTGATTTTGGCGTTAACAGTGGTAAAAAGAAAAACTTTTGTGCTGTATTTAGTGAGACAGGGTAATGAGGAAAATGAAACGTCAACACAAGGCGCAGTGTTAAGGATGTCGTACAATGCGACATTCGAACGTTAACGGCACGACATGGCTAAACACGAAGCTTAATCGACCCACACTTCGGATCAAAGCGTGAATATTGATGGCGGGCTATCGGTATCACGAGACTATCACAAAGCCAATGTCACCTACGAAGGTTGTCATCGCTTCTCGCGTTGGCTGCCAATTGCTGGCCCATTCCCCATTGCTACACCGACATCCTCACATAGACTCCTCGTTAACCGTGTCGTTCGGTTGCCCCGCAACCTATTTTTAGAGTGTGCCATACAGACGTGAGTCGGTGCAAGGCTGGAGTTCCTAACGCGCTGTCGACTCGACCAATGATTGCTTGTCGTCGCATTCAGCCAAGAGTCTCAGGGCAACAGAGGAGGTGTTGTGGTGATGGTTCTGGCGCCAGAAGTCTGGACTCGCGGATGGCTTGTTACAATTGGCGTATTTGCAACCACGGCAAAGACCCAAATCGGCTTAATTTGCTTAATTTATCAGTGGTCGCTATCATGGCACTTATCGGCTTGGCCTATTCGCTCTTTGCCGCTTTGCTGTTCCGTAATATCCTGCCATCAGCCCTGTTCGTGCAATACACATCAAAGCTACACAGACTCTCCATAATTCAATTGACTATATACAAACACATCGCCTTCTCTCTTATCTACCTAAACTCAACAATAACGAGTTGTTTGGACCTTCGCTTCTACCGCCTCTTCCGCCCGGTAAATAAGAAACGTTAGGACTGGCGGCCAAGGTGGCTGCAATCTCCTTGGAGGCTTCCAATCTTCTGATCAATAACAAACCATCACCGGCCTTCTCTAAAGCCTTGGAAATGTGTTCAGCGGCCTCGGCTTCACCCTCGGCTCTGATCACGGATGCTTGTCTCTCTTGTTCGGCCTTTTCCACCAAAAACTTAGCCCTTTCAGCATCTTGTTGAGCAATCTGCTTCTGTTCAACGGCCTTGGTGAACTCCTTACCGAAGGTCATGTGGGTGATGGACACATCCTCCAACTTGATGTTGAATTCGTCGGCTCTGGCACCCAACTCTTGTCTGATTCTGGCGGAAATGACTTCTCTTTGAGTAATCAACTCAGCGGCGTCGAATTGCGCCACAATGGACTTCAACACTTCGTTTCCAATGGAGGGCAACACTCTTTCGTCGTAATCCAAACCCAAGGATTGGTAGATGGTTGGCAATTTCAATACATCCGGTCTATGCAACACTCTCAAAGTCAACGACACGTTTTGCAAATCCTTCGAACCCGTGGTGGTAGTGATGGACTTTGGCTTGGTTCTCACGTCAAATATCACAGCCTTTTGTAACCAAGGGATCAAGAAATGTGTTCCTTCTCCCAGAACAATCTGTTGAACACCCGATAATCTGTCGAAAATAACGGCTCTCTTACCACCTTGCACATCGTACATGGCATATTGAGCAGCAGTGATTGCAATACCGACTGGAATGGCAATTCCTACGATGAGGTTAATAAAGTGGCCAAAACAGTAGTACAAGGCAAAACGGCTCAATTTGTGCAAAAGCACCGTTTCGACCGCCAAATCAACTTACTTGATAATACGTCGGCGACTCTGGACATTTTTTATTCTTCTAAATAATCTCGTTTATCGTGAATTATTGCCCACCACTCGGTTTGCCTCATAAATTGCCATCATTAATTAATTGGTGATGGATTTTCCAGAACGGTGGTTCGTGCACGTATATGGTTGACACACGGATTCGGCTGCAAATTACTATACAATGAAGATCACTGGGTGATTTTATTAATGTTTTATTAATGTTTTATTAATGCTTTTATTTAATGCTTTTTAAGATATTCTCAATGATGGGAAAAGATGGTTCTCTTATTATCTCTCTCGTTCACCACACACACACGACCCACATACCCCACACTCACACTCACCACTCACACTCACACTCACACTCACAACAACCCCTTCGCATTCATAAGGTTCACTAAACTACCCAACATGAATATCCTTCCGTCAATAGCACTTATCTTATATCTATCCAATCGCAAGTCTATAAGTGTATCATCTGGACAATGTATAAGCTCATCAACCAAAAGAGCTGTGATCTGGCAAATCAACACTCCACAATCACTACCATTGATTTGTTGAGGAGTTCTGACATTTACCGTATCAATGGGATGATCTAGCTCCATATATTGGCCGATTTTCTTCACCACATTCATTGATTCCGAGTAGTTGGATGTTTGCAACGTGTCGTAGAAAAACGCCTTGGACTCTAGAGTGGAAATCACCACCAACGACCAATGGGACCCGCCTTCCGCCAATTCGACATCGTCATTATCATTGATCGGTAGAAATATGAATCTGGACTTCTCCAACGCGGGAAGAACACCTTTCAAGCCCAGAGCGTCCGAACAATGGGCCAATAAATAGACCATCGACGGTCTCAAAAGAATAATCGAATTCGAATTGATGGTGTTGAAAGAAGACGTGGATAGTTTTTTCACAAACTTTTCGATGTAAAATCTTTCGAGAAACTCGTACATGAACGAGATGTTGTTATCATTGATCCATTCGTCATCTTGCAAATTGTAAGCCTCTTCTTTATATATGGTGATATCGTAATATTGGATCACTTTCGTATTGGATTCCGGGAATCTGGAATTAATCTGGCTATACAACTTCTTCAAGAGTGAAATCTTGTTCGAGTCGTTCCCGTCGATGAAATTGTACTCAATATCGTCATTCTTATCTTTCTTATTCTTGGCTCTTCCCTTTTTCACGCCAGAACCTTTGCCTTGGCCCTGTTTCTTTGCCAATCGCGCCTCTTTTCTCTCCTCTCTCGTCAATCTACGTCCCTTCTTACCACTTTTATGTCCTGTGGTCTCATCTATGTCGTCGTCGGATAGATTGTGATCGCCAAAAGTGACATATTTGTCGTTAATAGGGCCCTCCGACTTATACGTGAAGTCTTCTGTGGGCTCATCATACACTATTCCCCCATCTTCCGTTTCCGAAATGGGTTCATCTCCAGCCGTGGACTCGGCTACATCTAGCTGATCAAAGCCGTTTGTGACAATCGTCGATCTAGTCGCCCGTCTAGTCACCCATTGCTCCTTTTTCGGAACAAAATATCCCTTTCGACTGTTGAATGCTACGGTTAGCATATCCTAATGTCTCTGGTAATCGCTCCCCACATTTGCAGCTGCCACTAATGGTATAGCGTGAAAAATCATCGATCTGGCCATGCACGACCGCCAATATGTGCGATACGGATACGGACCCCCGGGTTAGCAAGCCAATATGGTGATTATGATGATTTTGATTACATGATTGTTTTTGTATTTGAGCCGAATTCTTTTCATGTTTTAGCCGAATTACCAGAAATAACGCCGATTCGGCCATATCACACCCAATGCCCGGGATTTGGCTAGACTGTCTTATTTATGCTGTTATGTACGATATTTTCTGATGGGAACTTTAGTTGGTTTTGTCGAGAGCAGGAGAAGTCGCTAACAAGCAGCTTCATTATGTAGCGAAACCTAACTTTGGACAGTTGCACCACCAATCATGCTGTCGGTGTCCGCCAACTGCGGCCAATCTCGTCCCGATGCCGGAATCTCACACCGCCTGATCCACGGCTATCAGCTGAGACATGCTTTGACGTGGAAACGACATGGAAGACATTTTTGCAGCAAAACCGCCATCTTCGCTGTTAAATACAATTCTGACTCAAGCGGATCCCAGTCGACTATTTATTATGTTGCAACACTGCGCTTCACAGCCAATTGTTCGCAGATACCAAACCCTAAACCCCATTCCAGAATTCATGTACCTCAGACTTGGCTGCTTTAGCGTGAAAAATATCCCATTAGCCATCCCCAGCACCTCGCCATCCAATATCACCCTATTCTGATTCGTGTCCAATGAGAATGTTGTTTCTTGGCTAGTTTGGGCATACAATCACACAATGGAGGAGTTATACTCCACCTACTTTGTCTTTCGGAGTGTTCTCTCTGGACGCACGACACCACGACGGTCAACTCTACCACAACCCCCTCGAATCCCCCAATCCCCCTCTGTATGCCCCAACATTCGCCCTCTCTTCGTACTTGCCATGTTTGCTCCATGGTTGCTGCAGCCAGAATTATTAATGCTCGAGTAATCTAGCTGGTCTCTACATGATGCACTAGCACACAGACATCCCCAGGAACCCTCCAACGGTTAAGAAGCGGTTTTTTCGCTGGTGGATCCATTACTACACTGCGACACTCTTTGCTTGCGCAATTTCCGCATCGTATCTCCTCGCCATCAACTGGCTGCTGCCAAAGCTTATTCCGGTCGTGCATCTTCTCAGACCCCTTTGCATCTGTATCTATATCTCAAGATAAGTTGATTTTTTGCATAGTGTATCGGCACATAAAACCCAGTAGTGTGTTGTAACGAGCACAGGCGATATCCTATTTGTGTGGCATAGACAACCACGCCAGTGTACCCGCAAGTATCGTGTCTCAGTCACATCGCACCAGGGTAGGACGAGTGCTCTCCATACACGCGTGTGTCGTAGACAGTTCATTTTTCATTGCAAGACATTTCCAATTGCTGGTGTTTCGGATAAAGTTGTTGGTTTTCTTCCAGAATCACATATATGGATAGCCAGTTCTTCGACTGGTTCCCCCCACAGACCGATGATCCATCCCTTGAATAACTCCATAGGGACCACCGCTGACAATCCAGCTCCCTCCACAGCCATTCCTTCGCCACCATTATCCAATGAAGAGCGCAAATCCAACGACATTTCGGGCTCTCCTCCGAATTCAATAAGAACCTCGGAATACGGCTCGCCCCAACAGCAACTCACCCTCAACGACGATTCTGCCAGAAAAGTGCATTCTCCTCCTCCGGATATGTTTTCAGGCATCCATGACCATTCGCATTTGAACCATAACAACTCGCCCAAGGGCTTGGTTTTGAATTGGTCCCATAAACATGGAATAAAACCGAAAAGCTCCCATTCCGTGCTATCGCCCGCCTCAACCTCCCACGAACCCTTATCATTGGCGTTTCTTCACAAGCCAAGGAGATCAGATGAGCTATTTGAAAAAGAGTCCGAAAAACGTAAGCTCCAGACAAACTCCTTGTTCAATAATACGTCCCCAAATGAACGTTCGGTGCACAACTCCAGTCCAAATCTAACAACCGTATACCAGGAAAGTGTGTCTCGAGATGACGACTCTCCGCACCCGAAATTGATAAGGAAAAAGTCTGGCGAATTAGTCAAGCCATCTCTAAAGTTCTCCAAATCTGCCACTGATCTTCCGGTTAGATCGGTGAAATCGTTACCAACTACACCCACATATAAAAGACAGGTTCATTTTGGCGGCGACGATTCGGTAGATGTTAGATATTTCAAGAAGAAGGATAAGCCGGCCGCCATCTCGGCTTCTAACTCTCCCAACCTCGAGCCACACGAAAGGAAGGGCTTCAATTGGAGATTGAACGATGATGACGACGAAGAAGACGAGGATGACAGCGACGATCTCACACAATTCTCAAGATTAGACTTGGCGATTGCCCTGAACACTTTTGCACAATGGACAATGGAAACCCCGAATTTTGTACAGACTCCGCTAGAAGAGAAGATCAAGCTAGGAATGCCGGTCTTCTTGGAGAGGATATTTGTTTCTATTGATAAGAAGTTCATTATTGGTCAGATTGCGGTCAAGAATTTGGCGTTTGAAAAATGGGTCACAGCTAGATATTCATTAGACAATTGGGAAACAGTCATAGAAGTGCCATCGGTTTTTGTCACTGATATACCCAGAGCGTTGCGGAGAGCTAATTATGATCGGTTTGTTTTCAAATTGCCCCTAATTAATATCATCAACTCTTTCCAATTGAATTATGTTGGAAACGATCAAATTATAGATTTCAAGAACAATAAGTGTCTTAGCTTGTGCATAAGATACAATTTGGTCAGCGAGGAATACTGGGATAATAACGATTTGAAGAATTTTGAAGTGAAGCTTCACAAAAAAGATCCTGTAAAGAAGCTTTCTCAGACTAAAACAATGGCCCCGTCGTCTCCAGGCACAAGATATTCATCAAAGTTCTTAGAAAGAAGATCATCGGACAGCGAAATTAGACCTTCAGATGGCACCCCTAAATTTCTTTCTGACGTCAAGATTCAACGTTCACCAGAGACTCCTAGAGCTTTGAAGGATTACATTAATAATAATCCGGACGAACTCCATCTATCAAATGCTTCCAATTCATTTGGCTACAAGCCCAACTTTGGAAGTGTTTTCTCGACTGGAGCATCCAAAAGTTTTGGTTTAAGCTCTCCGATCACTGACATTGATGTGTCTTCTACGTCGGATGTGCAGGACATTTCTTCAAATTATAGTACCAGGAACACTGTGAATAACAATTCAAGTGAAGTGACTCCAACGAGAGATTTTGCTATGTTTGCTACCACCAATGATAAGGGCACCAGGGGACTAGATTCCAAGTCTTACAAAGAATTATTGGATACATATTGTTTCTTTAAGAAACCAAGCACAGTCAGTTCTATTCTCGATGTTAATAATTCTTAAAGAAAAATTGCTAGTTTTGTTTAGATCTTCGCATCCTCCTTTGCTCACATTTTTATCAACTTTTATCTAGGACATTTGTATCTAGTTGGCTTCGGATTTTTATGGTTTTTTTTGGACTTTTTGGTTTTGGTTGCTATTAATGCTTAATTTTTTTTGAAAACTTCTCTATTTTTCTTCTATAATAGTGCAGCTTGAATTCCTTTTGCTGGAACAAGAGTCAAGCTGTTGGAGATGATACTATAACGTTGTATATTTACCCTTAGTCGATTTGGTGTCTCCGCTCATTTTGATAAACTTTTTGGAGGTATTCACTCGTCCTTACTTATATCTCAATACATATACATATATTCAATTTACAATCCATCACATAATTCCATAAGAATATATGATGTGCATTTCATTTCACACAAATATGACGCAAAAGGATTAAAAAAGTGAAAAAAATAATGGTATAAGTACGCTTCGATTACTGTAACCGAAGACTTCTATTTATATTGGTATTTATATTGGTAATCGTGCAATTGATGATAGTTTATTATAGTGTAGGATATGCTGCAATCCCCGGTATACACACGCAGATTTAACTTTCTTATCAGATTAGTAAGCGAAAAAATATTTCAGGTGAAAAACTTAGAGGCACATGGAACCATCTAGAAGGAACAGATTTAAACGTGGAAAGGAGACTGACATATATGAAGAGACCAGAAACCCCTGAAGACAACATTACGAAGAAACAAAAAGTAGATATGGCCGAAGAAAAAGAGAATTTTTTCGCCACAGTGGGTGAACAAGCTCAAACTGTTGATGATGAAGAGGAACCTACTGCTGAAGATTTTGATGAGCAAGGAATGCGTAAGACTGGAGCCTTTGATAACCAAGGCCATCCCGTTCAAGAGATCGAGTCTTTATGTATGAATTGTCACGAGGATGGGATCACCAGATTATTGTTGACCACCATTCCATACTTCAGAGAGGTGATTATTATGTCCTTTGAATGTCCACATTGTGGACTTAAGAACTCAGAGATCCAACCGGCCTCGGAGATCCAAGAAAAGGGTTCCAAATACTCCTTAAAGATTGAAAATAAGGCTGATTTCAACAAGCAAGTTGTCAAGGCTGAGACTGCCACCTGTAAGTTCGCCGAACTTGACATTGAGATTCCTCCAAAGAGAGGTCAATTAACTACCGTTGAGGGGTTATTAACTGAAATCATTGAAGATTTAGAAGGTGATCAACCAGCCAGAAAAGAAGTCCAACCGGAAATTTACATCAAGATCAATGATGTCATTGCTAGAATTCGTGCTACCATCGAATGTGAAGAAGGTACTGTCCCATTGGCCTTCACAGTGGATGATCCAGCAGGAAATTCATGGATTGAGTTTGTTCCTGGTGAACCAGCACATAAATGGTCCTCAGTTGAATACAACAGAACTGCTGATCAAAACGTTTTCCTTGGTTTGATTTCAGAAGACACCGTTGCCCAACAGCGTCAAAACGAGGCTATTCAAAAGGCTAGAGACCAAGACGAAGAAGATGAAAAGAACCGTAACTTGTCTTCCGTTGGGTTCATTTCAGATCAAACTGATATAGAGAACTTTGAAAACGAAGTCCAAGTGTTCCATGCTACTTGTTCATCCTGTTTTGAGCCATGTGAAACCCATATGAAGGTTGTCAACATTCCACATTTCAAGGACGTTATTATCATGTCCACAGTCTGTGATTACTGTGGTTATAAGTCCAATGAAGTTAAGACCGGTGGTGCTATTCCAGACCAAGGTCGTAGAATTACCTTAAAGATCGATGACGCAGAAGATTTGGCAAGAGATATATTAAAATCTGAAACTTGTGGTTTGATTGTTCCTGAATTAAACTTGGACTTGACTCCAGGTACTTTAGGAGGTAGATTCACCACTATTGAGGGATTATTGGCTCAAGTTCTCGAAGAATTGCATAGCAGAGTTTTCACTCAAACTTCTGATTCTATGGATGATCTTACAAAATCCAGATGGAGTTCTTTCTTCGATAAATTACAGGATGCTATTGATGGTAAAATTCAATTTACTGTCATAATGGAAGATCCTTTAGCTGCTTCATACATTCAAAATGTCTATGCTCCAGATGAAGATCCAAACATGAAGATTGAAGATTTCGAAAGAACCCACGAACAAAACGAAGATTTAGGTCTTAATGACATGAACACTGAACAAACCTGAATTGTTTTTTTGGTTACTTCTGGCTACACCAAGCAATATTTCACCCAATCCCTACATTTTCTCATAAAGGACAGATGGTCAGATACTGGCCGTGATCCGAGTCTGCTGATGGGGTCCCCATGGTTACTGATCTACAGCACGATAATATTAACCTTGATTATATATACCACCCTATTAAATGCATTGAAATAAAAAAAATGTAAGTTCTAAGTAATGTTATCAGTCTTCTTTGCCATCATGGTCTTGTTCTTCTTTCACGTATCTTAGGGCATTACTCCATTGACTGTTCCCTAACGTTTCACCGATTCTTGAAATATCACCCATTAAACCATCTTGCTTCATGTGTGTAACAGCCTCGTCCCTCTCAGCAAACGAAAGGAAATCAAACTGTGTATTGGATTGTGGTGCTGCGATGGATCCGTATTTATCTGAGCTTCTTCTGGAAATACCAGGTTTAGAGTCTCCACCTCCGAGTGCACCAGGCTGGGATGTTGATACATAGTGTGCATCAACATCATATATACTTTCATCATCCAATTTATTGTTGGTTTCGTCATATTCACTGACGAAGATAGCTGGTGTATTCTTGGAGATAGAGTCTTCTCTTGTAAGATAAACACTGGATGATTCTCCTTGACTATTGTCCTTTTTCTGTGACTTTGCTCTGATGTATTTCCACCGAGCAATCACAGAGATCATTGTATTATTAATTCTCTTATTCTTCAACCTTCTTTCAACTTTTTGCATCAACAACTGTCTCTCCAAGAAGTCCTCCAAGTTCAAACTTTGTCCAGGCTCAAAACGAACATACAAAGGAATTTGTTGAATTAACCGGGTGAAAGAAATCCCTGGCTCATTGTGGATCTCCATATTTAAATATGCCTCCTCAACAAATCTTTCGTACAGTTCTCTTTGGGAACGCACTTTGTCAACATCAATGGAATCCAAGGATTCTTCCATGGCTTCATGATCAAGCTCAAAATCATATGGATGGTCTCCACGATAAAACCATGCTTTGCACAACTCAGGAATTGTAAATCTACCCGTGTATATTTTGAATGCCAACACTCCTTCCAAGGACCTCAAAAGTTTCTCCAAATTATTGGGGTCAATAAATCCTGTTCCTTCAGGATCATATTTCTGCCAATATCCTTTGAATTTTCTAATTTCTTGTCTCTTGATGAGAGTGATATGATCGGAACGACTATTGACGTAACTGAAACTCTCAAGTATCAATGAAACAAACATATTCAAGAAAATATACATTGAGATCAAGTTCCAGGCAATGAATAGAATGTGTGCGTAAGGTTTATTCCCACAATCTGTAGCATCCACGCCTTTTGAAGAATAGCAAAATGGTGGTTCAACCGCAAAATCGGTCATAATATAATTCCAACCTTCCCCAAAACTCATCCTGAATAATAGTATCAATGACTTTGTGACAGTACGAAGGTTGATATTACCTGATCCATTTGGACCCACTCTAGTGAGACCAAATATCTGATTCAACGCGATTGCAAAAACAAGGAATACAACAAGCCAGGTGAAAATTAATGAACTCAAAATAGGAAAACTTGCAGATGCAAATTTCAATAACTGTGACAATTTGTTACTTCTCGGAATAATAAAAGAAAGCATCCCAACAAGAAACAACTTATTGATATTAGTAAAGACCGAACCTGAAGGAACTTGGTAGTTGATGATGGTCGTAATGAATGCACCAACTATCACAACCAAACTATAGACATTCCATTTGTTTCCAACAAATAATGTGAATCCAAGGGCAATATACAACATGATAAAATCAAATAGCATAATAGAGCTGGTAGTCATATATGCGCTTACTCTGAATGTGTCCAAGCCTTCAATTAATGGATAGGTTTCCACCAATAATGCAAGAACATGGATTGCCAAGATGATATTAATGAAACTGGCCCAGTAGACATTTTTATTCACCACCAATTCATAGCAAATTCTTCTGACTTTACTAAGCTTTGTGATATCTCTTCTTTTGGAAGCTTTGATCTGGGATAAGTATTTCTTAACTTGATAATATGCAACCTGTTCTGATGTATAATATGCTCTCCCTGTATACTGAGAATAATTGCTAATGATAATGGAGATGAATAATGTCAAAATAAAGACAATCCCAAAGAAGTTATACGACATTATATAAATTGCATTATATGGTGACGCAAATGCTCGTGGAACTGTTCCAACCCCAGTGGAGTTCATCAAATTTATCAACAAGTCCACCCAACCTTCGAGAGACGTAATCTCAAACAAAGTCAAAAAGCTGGTTGCAAATCTGTTGAATTCAAGAATAGGGTGAGTGTAAACATTGGGACTGAGTACATCCCAATTAAATACTTCACCCAGATACTCATTTACACATTCTGCTCTTGTAGATACACCATCCACACAATAACCCAATCTTCCACTGAACAAATTAAGTCCCCAGATTGAATAAGGAATGAGTAAACAAAGCGAAACCAATGCGGCATTGACAATTTTCCATATTCCGGATATCATGGTGTTATGAAAGTTGCTCTTTGCCGTCTCACTGATAGTTAATAATCTCAATGCTCTCAATGCTTGTAAACCTCGAACAACTCTGGTCAAGTTTGCATTATGCTTCAAGGTAGATATAATATTAATCCAAAGAGATACCAACACAATCATGTCGATGATATTCCAAGAGGATCTCAAATAACCATTTGGAGTAAACAATAACCCATCTGCACAGCATTTGATCAGAAATTCGAAACTAAACAACAAAACGAAGGCAATCTCTGCGTAAACTGTCCAATTCCATAATCCTGCATCCAAATTGTGTTCTTTTCTATACAATGGAGTGGTATAACAAGCCAAAACAACCATGGCAATTGTGAATGTAAACATCACCCCAATGAATATTTCTCGAACAGTATTATTTGGCTCAACACCATCAATTCTCTCACCATAACTGGAGCGGACAATCCTTTGACAAAAGCGTCTTAATGGATGCCTTGGCTCCAAGAAATATAAAACATTATTAAATTTTGGATTCTCCTTCAAGAATTGATCTTGCTTGGATGCTAACAAATTTCGATCTGTAACAATGCTTTTAGCTAAAGTATTTTGTCTTAAATTTCTAAGATAAGTGTTGATATCATGATGAGAATTTTTCGAAGGAAAGAAAGGATTTTTTAAATATCCAATGGCTCGAGAGAAGTTAACTTGGATAAACCTTCTCCATTTAGAATGAGACAACTGTTTAATTTGAGTGTCATCATCTTGAATGCTTTCGGTAATTCCCATATCATTGAGGAAATCATTCATGGCACTTCCGCTTAGCAATAAGTTTACAACCGCCTTTTCAACCTGGTCAGATTGCGAGGTTGTTTTTAGAACCTTTTTCTTAAAGGATGAAAAAACGCTTCCGCTATCAGCATTGGTTTGAAAATTTCGAATAATGGTTCCGATGAATTGTTTGATCTGCTCAGTACGTTTTTCTTCTTCTGATACTTCTAAATTTTCCGCAATGACAGCAATAAAAATATTGAGGATGATCATATTGGATAACACGAACCATCCAATTAAAAAGATTGCTCCAAACACCCGAGACCCTATATTAGCAGAGTACTCTTGAACAGCATAAAGAATATCTGTCCAGTTTTCAGTCGATGTAATGACATATAAGGCAACAAAAGTATTGGGAATCGTTTGTAAGGTGAACGTAACGTTATCCATCTGGTCTAATGGAATAGCTCCTTCGAAATATCTTGATACGATAATACATACCAACGAGGTCAACACAAAAAAGAATAATGCTAGATCGAAAATGGTTTTACCATTACCAACAACTTTCGTCCACAAGTTTTTGGTAATGGTAATAGCTAGGACTATTCGGTAAAATCTTGCAATCTGGAACACCGTGAACCATTGGTAAACATAACCCATTCGATCCCTAATTGGTTTGACCACAATAATGAGAGTAATTATAGCCAATGCCAAATCCAACATATTCTGTTTGGATCTAAAAAATAATCTCCATTGTGGGAAGTGCAAGAAGAATCTGAGCAAGATCTCTGCTGCAAGAATGCATGTAACAATAACTTCCATCCTGTTTATCATGTCAGTTTTAGATGCACTCATATCCTGATGACGGGTACATTGAACACTTAAATCCGCAACTATCACCAACACAAAAATCCACTGAAAACGGTAATATATTTTTAACGCCATAGATTTCTTCATTAATTTGTGTAGTTTATCGGAATACGTAGGAGGTTTAGGGTCCTTTGAAGCATTATTTTTTCTCTGTTCTTCGCTTTCCATTCTAGTAATATTGAAGGACGAAACAACAACAGCAATGAAGACATTCGCCAACCACACAGTTAAGATGAAGATGGAAAATATAAAGAACAAGCAAGCTGCCATCTGATCACTATCCATTGTATCATACATCAAATCAGTGAAGGTATTGGCACTCATAATCACGAATACTAACTCGAGCGATTGGAAGATATTATCAAAACTGACTGTGCCATTATATGGATTATCACCACTGACACATTGTGAATTAATCGGACATCTATATCCTTTAATGATACCCGTATAATTTCCTTCAAGCATATAAGACAAAGCCGTCCCGTTACTGGCCAAAGCACTTCCACAATATCCATCATTAATATATGTATCAGTAGGATCATCTGGATTAGTCCAGACACAGTGACGTCTGAAGGAAGACTTGAAACTTTGAACACCAATGATACCAAAAAATATCCAGAAACAGCCGACAAATATTGCCACATCAATCAATTGAGGCATGGCTCTTTTAAGGGCCTTCAAAATAGTAGATGTACCCACAGTCAAATTACATAACCTCATGATCCTCAAACAGCTCACAGCTCTGAAAATCATAATGTTCTCTCTTGCATCGTAATGATGGATTGATAACAATAAGGAAATCCAGAAAGTCACGCAAGATACAAAATCCACACGGTTCCAACTACTCCTTAGATAGGCCCGTTTCAATGAAAGCATCTCTAGTTGTGAGTTAGGTAATACCGTAAACGAATGATTTAATTTCTTTGGAGGTCCATCATCTATTTGATAATTGATTCCGGAATTATTTTTCATTTTCAGTGATTTATTCTTGGCAGTTTGTCTGACCTTCTTCCATCCACGATAGAGTAAGTTAGATGTCATTATAGTTTTGATCTCATTCACAGGCTTGTCAATATTTAAAGTCTCATACATCTGTGAATCATCGTATAATCCATAAACGACCACCTTTAATGCAATCTCAATGGTATACAAGAAATTGATAAACATAAGGACGTAATCTGCCCAGTTATATCCGTAATAAAAATACCCCCCATTGCGCACAGGATTCCATTGTCTGTAGGTCAAGAGTCCTGTTTGGAGCATGACAAGAGATAACAACATTTGATCGAATCGTTGATGTTCGACTACTCGCAAGCATCTACTTCTGAAAATACTCTGCGGCGAAAAGTATTTCAAACTGTTCCCAAATAATTTGAGTTAGTTAATTGTTGTATATGGAGAATAACTCATGTTCTGGTGATGGATCAGTTCATCACTTAATGCATTGCCCAGATCGGCCAACGAGTCGATATTTCGGAGTTCTGGGGCGATTTTCAGGTGGATATGACTGTTATAAGACAAATTATCACCAGATCCCCCCGAAGTCCACATGGATGATTGCACATCTTCAACGGATGTGTTCCCAAATGCTGATAGATGTGAATGGACGGGAGAACGAGGCGGAAGCGACGATACCATTGGCGAAGAGGGAGTCATGTCCTGAGTATGGTCATTTTTGCCCGCAATTCTCGCAGATAATCTCTCAAGTGCATTGGTCAACTTTCTAGGAGAATTTATTATTGGGGTTTTCAACCCTTGTTCAAGATCCTTCTGATACATACTGGGAATACTCAATCTGGCCAGTTTGGCTGGGGACAAATTGTCCATCTTGATGTTATCCTGGAAATCTTCGGTGCTTCTGAGCTCTTCATCGCCAAAGGTGGAGTCGCTCTTATCTTCAGAACTGTCTATTACTGAGTTTCTTGAGGGTGTACGGCTCATTGGGAACCAGGCGGCAGTATTCTCTTGGTCGCCCAAGGCGATACCAAGCCCATGTTTCAATTCGTCTATATCATCTGTTTCTATTAGGTTTCGGAGTAATAATACGTCCGAGTCATCGGATCTCACGCTTGATATGCTTCTTCTCGATCTTCGTTTGGTCGCAGAATCAACCGATAGACTGGAATTGTCTCTTTCACGCCGTATATCGAGATGATCCACACTCAGAGACCTTCCTCTGGAGGCGGAGGTGTTCACATGCAAGGTTTCAACACCAAAGGGATTCGTGGATGTTGATCTGCCTCCTATAAATGGGTTATGGCTTCGTCTGAACGGATTATGGCTGCTATTTAGCGGTAGACTGGGCCCCTCCTCCGTATTGAGCTGTCTCGAATCCGATATGGAAATGTCATCCATGGAATTATTCGGCGACGGAACAAAAATATCAGGCGAATGTGTGTTATTATGGGACATGTTATTATGCGACATGTTATAGGTGTCTTGATCTGCTATCCCCGTCTCTATATGTATCGGGATGTTCGCAATTATAGCCAACTACACATAAATAGCACACTAATTCCAATATCAGCCCTAATTGTGTAAACCAAATACGATACCACTTCTATTCTCTAAGCCTCTCTATCTCGCCAGGAAGCCAAGACCTATTAAGGGCTATACCGCAGATGTGATGATGTAATATCCCTCCATCGTTAGATGCCCTGGGTCTGGAGTAGGCTGTGTGCTGCACATAGACGGATGTAGTTGAACAGCAGGACCAACCACAAGAGACGGCAGATATGAAAAAAAAGAGTAATTGAAAGGACAAATTGAATGGTAATGCGATTGAATATATAATTTTCGTGTGTTTTTCATGTTCTTTTGTGCCGGGGAATAGTGTATGATCTGTCTCTATGAACCGCAATTTTCAGTTACCCTACCCTAGAAAATATCTTCGAGTATCTTTAACTGTACAGAAGAGACACCATTGACCAACTTCTCGATCTGTGTGCTCTTAGATCATCAGAATGACACTGCGCGTTACCCCATCAAAGGCAAGATTACTCCAGTTGGCAGAGTTGTCATCGAAAATCTTCCAAACAACCTTCAACCCAGAGGGTGTTAGAACGGGATCTAAGATCTTATCCAGAGGATTGAAAGGTCCCGTATTAGCGTCTTATTATGGACCAACCAACTTCCCTAAGCTTAAAGATTTCAAGCAATTCTTTCCACCCGGAACCAAGGTTATTGATGCCACGGAACAAAAGAGACTAGCCATTTTGGAAGGGTATGTATATGTTTCTTGTGGTATGTGTGATGTACTAACTTTATAGTCGTAAGAAGAGAGGTAAGGGAGCTCCAAAGAAGAAGAACGCAGCACCATCTGACACTGGTAAGAAAGGAAAAAAGAAATGATTCCAAGGAAATGACATAGATTAACGAGTTCAAAATTATTGTATATATTAGCAAATTATCATTATTAGATATTTTTCTTGTAGTTGACGATTACTGTATTGGCAAGTTATCATTGGTATTAAATATTTTTCGTGTAGTTGACGATTACTTTATTGGCAAGTTATCATTGGTATTAAATATTTTTCTTGTGAGTGTCATCTATGAGATCCCATAATTCCTTCGTATCCATGAAATTTGCAGGGAGCATTAGATAGGGAAACGTTAGCGAATAATCTTGATTCAACATCACCACATCTCCGTGTAGTATAACAAAGAATATCTTCACTTTGAAGATCTTGAAATGTTGGAAAAGTCTAAAGAAGTTCCCGAATATCTCAGAATATGACAATGATTTATTACTCAACTTCAAATAACTTATATCCTTTCTGTATCCAATTAGGTCTAAGTTAATTCCTCCTTGTAATCTGTTGGAGTTCTTCAATTTAAGTAATAGCACAAATAGTGGGAAAATGTTGAGGAAGGTCAATGAAGATTCTAGCACTCTAGAAACAATTAAAATCGCCAATCTTGTCACAACAAACGACAAATAGAAAGCGCCCACTGTAGGCAAAAGATAAACCAAAACGGTGAACAATAAGGTTCCTAGCAACAATTGATCGATTTCAAACACGGAATAATCGATTCTGTCCCTCAATACATTATATTTCTTACCACGGAATAATTGAAACAACGATTTTAGAATGGACAATTGTCGTTTGTATATCCTTGAACTGGTATAATAGAATGCATAAATGTGAGAGGTGATTAGATTCAAGAAATCAATAACAATGCAAATCAAAAAACTCAACCCAAGGAACCCCAACAACGATGTGTTATGTATCACCAGACTCACAAGAGACGAATCCTGGAAATGTCCAATAATCATCTTCCAACACTTCAAGGTCCAAAGAAACAATACCCCAATGAACTCAGCCAATTCTTTATTCAATTTAAGACCAGCAGGATAATCCATTAACCACAAGGTGATATCTTGCAAATAGGAGTATAGCAACTTTTGGATCAATAAATCGTTCAAAAAGGTCTCGATCATTGAAATGTTATTAAGAATCATTCGTCTGGCCACTAGTCCCAATAAAATGTCATTCACAATGAGCCACAAGGAATTGTGGAGATTTATATAATTTGAATTGTTTATATTAAGTTTTGTATTTTCCTTCAACTTCAACTTCTCGGCATGGGCCAACTTCGACGGATCATAATAATTTAAGAATTGCACTGGAAAATAATTGAATTGTTGCAACCTCAAATCCAATTGTCTAAATATTGCAAAAGAATTCTTCAAGCTTGGGAATTTGTAAACTTCATAATTCAATATGGACAATAAAAAGTGAATGACATATTGAATATACATAGATGAGTAGATGAATAACGAAAAGAGCACTTTTTTCATCGAAACAACAATTGATATTCTCTTTATAAAGTTCAAAGTAATATTAAGGAGGTTGTAATATGGATATGTCAATTTGGAGAACTTTTCATGTGAATAGAATGCATCTCTGATGTTCAACAAATTATTGATTCTATCCAAGGAGGTGTGCAAACTGAGTTCAGTGTCACTCAATTGCCGTTTTCCATGGTATGCCATCCTTTCTGTATATGGATTATCATTCAATTCGGAGGAAGTTTGCAATAAAATGGGTTTAATCGAGAAATACTCCAAATTGCTGAAATTAGGAGCATCAAAGAGAACAAAAGTAACGCTGGTGGAATGCGATGGGGCCGATACAACAGCTGGATAGGATGTTTTTTTGGAGTAATAGAATTCCAATACGCCCTCTAATTCCGTATTAATGGTTGCAAGTATATCGAGACCAGATTCAGCGGAAAAGTCTTGAATATGTAGTTTTTCAAACTCATCTCTATCGATCACTGTTACAACCACCAAGGAGTTTTTTTCCCGAAAACCAACGAAATAGCCCGGTTTCTCTTTGGAGACCCCCAAAAGATCACGAGGAAAATACAAACGAAGAGTCGGCATCGTAACTGAAACTGTCCCGTCTGAGATATTGTTGACTGTGAGTATTGGCTGGGAGCATATATAATCTGTTTGGAGCGGGTGATAAAGGCGTCTTCTCGTTCAATAAGAGATTATCAGTTAATACCACCTTATTGACTAGATACAATGCAAGCAAGAAAAAAGCGGAAAAAAGCGAGATGATTTCAATTACCCTAATGCTGGTTGTTGGACTTATTGCGATGGGATGGGCATAAAAGTATGATATCACCAAGATGAAAAATGCTACAATTACAATTGACCGTTTGGAGAAAAATTCTAATTGATTGGACATACGAAGCGAATCCTGTCTAAAATTCCATACGTCTATTACTTAGTATTATTGTAGAGAGATCAGTATTGATCTGTGATTAAGCAGCATATATTTCATGTGTGATCTGGACACGCTGCAACATGGGATCCCAAAACTATGGGGGAAGAAATCCAGAGAATCGGATAATTTGATAAGAGAGTGATAGGGATTGACAAGATAAATAGGAGAAGACGACGAATTGGCTGGAAAAACGCTGAAATATGAAATGTTGAGGTTAATTGGAAAAACCATGTTTCTTCTATCTCACTCTAGTTGACCCCAGAAGTAAGATAATGTTGAACCAGATACTCGCACTCTAAAACCTACACTCTTTATTCATATGCCATTACTATTAAAGACACAAATGTGTTTACGTATGTAAAAAATACAAGTCTTAGCAAAGCTCTTGCTTGGACAACAGTTTCAAATATCTTTTTTATTTATTCCCGACAAAAACAACCATTAATATATATAAATTTTATAATTACCAGTTGGTAGCAGCGGCTTCGTCAGCTGGAGCGGAGGATTCGGCCCAGTCAGCGGAATCAGCAGCCCAGTCAGCTTCTGGTTCAACTTCAGCTTCAGCAGCGGCTTCAGTTTCTTCGGTTTCCTTGGATTCTTCAGCGGCTTGTTCAACTTCTTCTGGGTCTCTGTAGAAGTATAAATCTGGCATAACAGTCCATTGGGTGGTTCTGTCAGCTAAGGTACCTCTCAATCTTAAGACTTCACGGGCAATTAACCACCAGATCAAACCGATAGAGTGTTTACCTTTGTTGTTACATGGGATAGCAACATCGACGTATTCGGATGGGGAGTCCATGTCGGTCAAAGCAATAACTGGAATGTTAACGTATGAAGATTCCTTGATGGCTTGAGCATCGGTTCTTGGGTCAGTGACAATAACTAATCTTGGTTCCTTGAATGAACGGGTAATGTAGTTAGTGAAAGAACCTGGGGTGAAACGACCAGCAATGGCGTTAGAACCGGTGTGGGCAGCGAACTTTAAGACAGCTCTTTGACCGAAGGTTCTGGAAGAGACAGCGACAACATCGGCAGCGTTTGGAATGGCAGCGATGATTCTGGCAGCTAAGACAATCTTTTCCCAAGTCTTACCGATGTTGATAACGTTAACACCGTCTGGTCTGGTCTTGTAGACGTATGGTTCGTTATGGACCTACATTGTTAGTATATCTGGTCGACAAAAAAATCGAAACTGGACATCGTGAAGTCTACAGTGTCCCGTGGGTGAAAAAATCCGGACCCATGTTTAATAGGAATGGATGAACATCCTACTAGACTCATGATTGAGATCCTCTTCTACACTGCTCTTGATTATATGGCCCACTGATAAACTTCACTCTCTGATTCCCTCTCTCTCATAGATACATACTTGAACGTTCTTAGAACCTAAGTGGACGTTGGCAGCTAATAATAATTTAGCATCCTCTGGGGTTAAGTCAAATGAAGCTGGTAAGGACATGATTAATTATCAACTAGTTGTTTATACCTTCTCTGATAACTGGTTACACTCTTAAACAAATTTTTGTTGAATTTTCAATACAAAGAGTATCCACTACTAACAGGGAACACTATGGAAAACCAGTGTGTCCCGCACAATAGTGGGTAAGAGATTTTTCAGCTATCTTTATGACAGTCACAGATTCACTGCATGGGGTCTAATGTGTGGGCGGCGCAAATGGCTAGGGTTGGCGCCCGAAGAATGCATTGTTCACACGTGATTATTTTTCTGACGTAATTGGTTTCTACACGAGATGATCGCGTCTGTCGGAAGCTGCACGTCTTCCGGTGTCACACACGACTCCTGATTACTGGGTCAATGTGGCAGTATAAACTTGAAACATCCACAATGTTGTTGTTGGCTTGGCGGCTAGAAATCGTGATACATTGAATCCAGCGGATATTGTGTAGCGGAGAGACTTGTGTTTAGGGACCTGCCAATTTGAGAATTGTTCCGTTAGCCATGATCATCAGTGTTTGTCGTTTGGTGTGGTTGTTGGCGATTGCGCGAGGAATAGAGGCCAAGTTATTGAATTACGAGAAGAACCACGATTTGAACCATTATTTCTCGGTCAAGTTCACCTCAGATGCGCTACTAACCGGTTTCAGGGAGAGATTCGCCGATGAATTCACATATGAACACCCTGTTCTCGGGTTGGAGGACCATCATGTGTTCAGTATAGATAAGTTGCATGGTCATAATGAGCATTTGGGGAATATAGCATCGGGTAGTGCTGGATTGATGAGAAGAGATAACGTTTTGTATGGTGATTTATTGGCCTCTGGTGTTTCCTCGTTGCAGATGTTGCCCCCCAAACGATTAGCTAAGAGACTTCCCATCGAGGTGGTTGATTCGTCACAGGAAGAGATCAACCAGGTAGCTCTGAAGTTGGACATAAAGGATCCTATCTTCAACGAACAATGGCATATAATAAATACAAATTACCCAGGAAATGACGTCAATGTGACAGGTCTATGGTTCGAAAATATCACCGGTGCGGGAATAGTCGCGGCCATCGTTGACGATGGTCTTGATTATGAATCCAGAGACTTGAAGAAGAATTTCTGTGCAAAGGGATCCTACGATTTCAATGATAACACGAACTTGCCAAAACCCAGATTGGGTGATGATTATCACGGCACAAGATGTGCAGCCGAAATAGCAGCCGAGATCAATGATTATTGTGGGGTTGGTGTGGCCTATAACGCGGGAGTCTCGGGCATTAGAATCCTCTCTGGTGTGGTGACTTCCGCTGAAGAGGCTGCGTCTTTGGTGTATGGATTGGATGTGAATGATATCTATTCGTGTTCGTGGGGACCTAATGATGATGGGAAGACCTTACAAGCTCCAGATTTGTTAGTCAAAAAGGCACTTTTGAAGGGGGTTCAAGAAGGTAGAGCCAATAAGGGGGCCGTTTATGTATTTGCCAGCGGGAATGGTGGCAGACATGGAGATAACTGTAACTTTGATGGATACACAAATAGCATTTATTCTATCACCGTTGGTGCAATTGACCACAAGGGCTTACATCCACCATACAGTGAATCGTGTTCTGCTGTTATGGTTGTCACATATAGTTCCGGATCCGGTGAACACATTCATACCACTGATATCAAAGACAAATGTACTGCCAGTCATGGAGGTACTTCCGCTGCTGCTCCATTAGCCGCGGGTATATATACCTTGGTCTTGGAAGCCAACCCTAACTTGACATGGAGAGATGTACAATACGTGTCCATGTTGAGCTCTGTCCCTGTTAATGAAAATGATGGCGATTACCAAGTGACAGCCACGGGGAGAAAATATTCTCATAAGTATGGTTATGGTAAACTTGATGCGTATTCTATGGCTCAGTTGGCTAAACTGTGGACTAATGTCAAACCTCAAGGTTGGTATTATTCTGATAGACAAACTGTTGATGATACTTTGAGTATGGATAATTCTAAAGTATTAGAGCATTCCTTTACTATCAGTGAAAGTGATTTGAAGAACGAGAACTTGGCAAGATTGGAGCATATTGTGGTTAATGTCAACATTGACTCTACAAACCGTGGTAATGTCGGTATAAAATTAATTTCACCTTCTGGCGTTGTCTCTGAACTTGCACCCTTCAGACCTTTAGATCAATCACACGAGGGTTTCCAAGATTGGAATTTCATGAGTGTTGCTCATTGGGGAGAATCTGGTGTGGGTGAATGGAAAATGCAACTTCAAAACGAATCACCTCAGAACTCGATCAAGTTCAAGAACTGGCAGATCAAGCTATTTGGTGAGTCAATTGATGCTGATAAGGCTGAATTGTTTGACATAACCAAAGATTACTCGAAGGATAGAAGAAGCTTGCTCGGCGATTCCTCCGATGAAAGCTCTGTTTTACCAACTAGTACTTCAACAAGTGAGGCTGTTTCAAGTGAAAGCTCGAAAATCGTGCCAACTGACGTAGTTGAGGATGAGACTGACTCGACAAGCACTCCAGAAGCTTCAGAGACTCCAGAAGTGCCGGAAATCGAAGAAGACGAGAATAATGGCGCTTACAAACACTACACCAGTAGTCATTACGGTGAATATTTTTTTGCTATAGCATTCCTTGGGTTTGTCGCATGTTTGTTTTATTTGAAGGGAAGCGGAAATAGACCAAAACGTAGAAGAAGAGAGGAATATGAATTCGATATAATTCCATCAGAAGAAACCGACGACGAGGCGGATTCAGAGAGAAGGTCGAGTGATGACGAAAGAAACAGACTTTATGATGAGATTAATGGCGCTAGTGAATATGATATGTATAGAATTGATGATGACGACGAGGAAGAAGAAGAGCAGCATAAGAACAAAAACACATCCGAGGCCGAACATAGAGCTTCAGTTTAATAATAAACGGTTATAGATTGTTGTTCCGCTAGTAGCATAGAATATTGAGCCGCCTTTTCGCGCATGGAGCTCTCGGGCACATTGGCATGCAGCCCATTAATATACACCCGAGAGCCCATGAACATATGGAATTGAAAGGGTATTCCAATTAACAACAGATGATGGCTATATTCGGAAATAGGAAATTTTTGGTGTGTCTTTGCTTGTTCTCCCTTATCTTGGCAGATGATGGAATGGACATGAATATGGACGGTCCCAAGGAATTCCACCCGAAGAATGCTGGATCGAAGACTTTCCATTGGTTGGTAGCTCTAGGAGTGCAATTGATCCTTCCTTCAGTGGCTGCTGTCTTTTCCATTGCGGACAAAACCAATTTGTCACTTTTCTTGCAATTTGTCAGTACTGGCTATGACATATTCGATGTGCTCTTCTTGAGATTTCCTGATTCCGATAATGTTGAGAACAGAACCTCAAGGGGAACAGCATGGTTTTTAGCTATTTTATCCGCTGCCACGGTATTCATTGGTAGCTTGGCTTCAGGGACTGGACTCCTTAAAACCAAGAGTTGGTCCAATAGTCCGGCGGTTGTGGCCAATCATGGTAGATTGGTGTTGTTGCATAAGATCTTATCGTTTCTTGTTACTTTGACTGGATGGATCAGAGTCAGTCTTGCGCCTGTTGCGCTTTTCGGGTTCTGTAGAGGGGTTCATACTGGCCAATGTATCGCCCATGGGATCATGGGCACTGCGTTTATCTTGTATGGGGGAGTTTTTGCTACCCTTTTGGTTGTTCCTTGGTTGAGAAGGGGAGACAACCAGAAACACAGTCAGGAGTTCTTCGATAGCTCGGTTATGTGTTTCTGGGGCATTATCAATACATTCACGGAACATAGATGGGGCAAGGAACCATGGAACCATGGAGACTACCAACATACGGCCATGGGCATAATATGGTGGGCAGGCGGATTACTAGGAATGTGGTTATCTAGAAACGGACGAAGATCCTTCGTACCTGCTATTTTGTTGATGTTCACTGGTTGGGCCATGAGCGAACACAGCCAACATCTGGTGGTGAGTACTAAGGTGCATGCTATGTTTGGGTTGGTGCTCATGTCGGGGGGATTGGTGAGAATAATCGAGATTTCATTCCTTTTGAACGATAAAAGAGCCTCGGAGGACGGTGAGATCAAGTCGTTCCAATACTTCCCGTCCTTCTGTCTTATAGAAGCTGGACTTTTATTCATGGGCGCCAATGAGGAGCAATTAGAGTTGGTGACAGATTTGGGTGCCGATCATTCGGCTTATATATTGACCGTGAGTGCCGGTGCCTTCATGATCTATCTCTGGATGTTACTATTATTACAATTGTATTTATATTTATATGGAAAGGGGTCCTCTGCCACTGAATATGCCGCAGTCAACGAGTTCGAGCTAGACAATTTGTCAGACGACGAGGCCCCGCTAGGTGTTGCCGAACCTTAAAGTAATATATCGACTAATACATATCCTACTGATTAGAAATTACGCATCCATCCCTTATAGGCACACGCTTGTTGTGAGACGGCATATCCACCACATGGTTGGACTGCATCGGCGCCGGTTCCTTCGCCCTAGAGCCACACAGGCCTGCAAGATGGGATAGATAACTCTGAGATGTCCCCCGATTTTCATGGCAGCCATTACATGCCATATCGTGAGATAAGTTGCGGAATAGGAAAGCTGTGCGCAGTTGGAACTAATAAGTGGAGATTCTTTGAAATAAAAAATAACCGACCAAGGTGTTTCGTTGATCTGATCTAAAGTGCGACATGCCAGACTTCAATAGCACCCTCGAACTAATAGAATCTACGATCTTGGGACTACTACCCGAGCTTCATTTCCCAAAATCCAAAAATAAACCATATGTTCGTCTAAGGGACTCTGTGAGTGCCAAATATGGCATAATAACGACCATCACCACTCTCGTCATAGTGCTCTCATTACCAGTGATGCACTACATCTACATCAAATACTTATATAAAGTGTTTGATAGCTCACGTTCTTCGCGGAATGTATTTATGCGAAATGTTGTCCACAACTTCTTGTATCATTATCTAACCATCAAGACCATTGCGTTTTGGGGGGTCGTTCTATGTGTCTTAACCTTCATGGAATTGCACCAAGATTTGATCTTCTTGGCCAAAAGATTGGGAAGAGTCAGTACTGTGTGTCTTACCACTGTGCTATTTCTCAGTTTGAGATCGTCCCCATTGCCTGACATCTTGTATTTGTCGCTAATACCAATGCATAAATGGCTTGCTAGAATGATCATAGTCCAAGGATTGGCTCATACTCTCATCTATTTAGCATACTTCAACCATAAAAATACCTGGAATAAGCTATATAAGCTGGAAAACTTATACGGAGTCGCCGCTATGTTTGGTTTCCTAGTGATACTCGTCACACTGGTTTCCCAAATGAGAAAATGGTCCTATAGGTTATTCTATATCAACCATTATATTTGGACATGGGTTATTGTCATATGTCTACAATTTCATGCTAGACCTGGTATTGGTCCATATACCATTGCCAACGGTCTTATATTGATCTATCAAGTTGTCTACAGAATATTTCATACCAGATCTACAAAAGTTAATGTGATCAGCATTTCTCCAAATATTTCAATAGTCACATTACCTAATGATGCTCTAACCTCGACTTGTATGCTCCCAGGTGGACATATTAGGTTGGCGGAGTTCAAATCCAATTTCATTTCAAGATTCCTATTGAATTTGTCGCCCTTATATCATCCATACACTTTGGCCTCCTTGCCCTCGGATAAGACCCAAAAATTAATTATTAGAAAAACTACATTTCAATTGTCAAATAATAAGAAGTATCTCATTACAGGATCTTTCTCTCCGATGCTTTCATTTATTTCACCTAAGAAATTTAATAGCTCATTATATGGAGTACGATCCCAATCTTATGTGAGATTACCCTTTATCACCTCTCAATCTTCCAAGTTCAATATAAATATGAAAGTTGACGCTGAAAAGGTTCTAATAATCGTTGGTGGTTCGGCCATATCATTTGCGTTACCAATATTGAGGGTGTTGAATTACAACGGTATTGGTTGCAAATTGATTTGGGTCATTAGAGATTTGCGAGACATCAAAGTGTTGAAGTTTTTCCCTTCAGCTGGCGATTGCATAGATGTCTATGTTACTGTAGATATTGAAACAACTATGAAAAGACCCAGCTTTCAAGATATTTTGAATACACCTGCCTCGTCCAGTGGAGGTTTTAAGAATTATGGCTCGATTAACAGTCTTGCCGACGAAACATCATTTAGTGATGATTATGAAAATAGAATCCTGGAAGTTGACATTAATCTCGAGAATGAGACGGAAAACGTGGAAATTGATTTCACAGATAATTGTGATTTCAAGAGTTCTGATGATGGTGGTGCAATGGCTCTTGGAACAGTAAATGATTTAAACATTCCTGAAGTTGCTGCTGATGATACTTTAGAAATTGAATATGCGGACTCTTCAATCGAGACTATAGGTGCGATTCTTCCAAAGAAAGTGGATCAAGAGCCTAGCCCAACACAGAATCAACATCAACATTTAAATGATAATATTCATTCACATAACCTTTCACCATTCACAACCAAGGAGCAAGATTACACCACAAATCCTCATTTAAAGAACATGCAGTCGCGTAACGAGGTGCTTTGCCATATTCCAGCGATGATACGTCCGTACATTCCTGAAGGTGTTCAAGTGTTCAAGGGCAGGCCCAAGCTTGGCTCTTCATATTATGATTGGTGCGTGGATGAGAGTTGTGTTGGTCCTGTAGAGGTTAATGGTAATACGATGTGCTGTAGAGATATGAAAAAGAATATTGTCAGAAGTGAAGATGACGAGGGAAAAGCTAACTCTGATAAGAAAAAGAAGGTTTGGGTAGTAGGGGCAGGTCCAAGTGGCCTAGTTAGTAACGTAAGCTTGTGGGCAAAGGATCATGGGTTCCATTTTCATGCTGAGAGCTTCTCGGTCTAAAGCTGTTCTTTGTCTACTAACCTTGATATTAATTGCTAGTAAGTAAATATTTAGAGAAAAAAATTCGGCCAGGTTGTAGATCTTGACTCTGTGTTATTTGTATACTCTTGTGTCATAAAAAAATTGATCTGGAATAAAATAAAGAGTATTTGTTACCATTATAATTATATACTATCTCATCTGTTCTTGTTCCTTACTTGTGTTGCGATTCCTGTTCAATATACTATTCTTAACATTAGTATAGAGTGCAGTGAGCAACATCCAGATCAGGCTTCCTTAACGTTCCCTTATCATCATAGTTAAATGGAACGATCATGCAGTTTATTGGAAAAGAATAATAGTTCTAGTCATGGGGCTACAAGTGATAGATTTATACCTTCCTTATATTCCCATAGGTTGTTCCGTCTTGGCGAATCCACAAAACAAGTTGAAGAGACAGATAATAGTGTGAAGATTGGTATTTTGGTCAGGGAAGATATGATTTTTGCCAGAGCTATGGAAATTATTTCTCCCTCAATGGGACAAATTCTGTTAGATAGGGAGTTCGACAAAGAGAAGAATAGTCCAAAAAAAGTGGAACCACAATCTCCAATCGCTGATGCTTTGGGATTATTTCCAGATTCAAGAGTTCTTAGTTTCTCTCCAACAAGGGTTAAATCCAAACTAAAGAAACCAAGTAATGATATTGCAGTCAGGGATGACGCCGTTTTTGGGAGTCTCTCTTTTTTAGATCTGTTTTCTGAGAAGAATCAGGCCACTTCTTCTGCACGGGAAGAGACGAGAATCAGGTCAATTTCTCCTTATAGGGTGTTAGATTCCCCTGGTCTAAGAGAGGATTATTATTCAAACTTGATCAGCTGGTCAACTTCCACTGGAAATGTTGCCATTGGTTTGGGATCCATCCTTTATATGTGGAGCGAGTCTTTAGGTGCAACACCTCTTCAAAACACTGCGGATGAGCAGATAAGCTGTGTATCATTCTCTATGGGTGATTACTTGGCTGTGGGGACAATGAATGGTACTTTGATTCTATTCTCACAGAATACGGGAGAAGTTATTTCGATATATCAGTCAATGGAAGCCAGTATTTGTTGTATATCATGGTTTAGTGATTCAAAAAGGTTCTATGCTGGTTACGATCATGGGGAGGTGGCTTATTTTGAACTTGAGTTGGTGAGCAATAAGGGAGATATAAGCTTGTTCAAGACGTATAGTTTCACAACTCAAAGACGCCAAATTTGCGGTTAGTATTATAATAGCAGTCCCGCCATTTTACACTCTAACGATATTAGGTATTGCTATTAATTCTGAGGGTTCTCAGATTGCAATTGGTGGAAATGACAATTCGGTCACAATTTGGAATATAGAGAATTCGAATAACCCGGTACTAAAGTACGTCCTAGCCCACTCGGCTGCCATAAAAGCCCTCGCTTTTTGTCCATGGTCCAAATCTTTATTAGTTACAGGTGGAGGATTGAAAGATAAGACAATTAAATTTTGGCACACCAACTCAGGCACTCTAGTTCATTCTATATATGCAAGGGCCCAAATCACATCGCTAATTTGGTCTAAGACTGAAAGGCAAATTGCTGCCACGTTTGGATTCCCAGACAAAAAGAATCCTACTTTATTGACTGTTTATTCTTATCCCAAGTTGGTCCCATTGATCCAAGCAGCAGGGCGTTCTGAGTGGAGGGCACTAAGTGCAGTTGTCTCCAAAGACGGAAGTTGCATATGTGTTGCAACTAGTGACAAAACAATTCGATTCTATAAATTATGGCCATCTCGCCCGGGATATAGACCCAGATGTCAAAGTAGCCAAGTGTTTGGTAGTGATCTTATCGAACTTTATGAGGGGATAGATAAAAACGGTGGTTCAATTAGGTAGAAGGAGATTAAAATAGACCTGAAAAGTTACAACAATATTATCCCATGAACACACATATGCAGTGTAGTAATCTATTATTCCAATATAATCCAAAAAACGCCTAATCTAAAATACAAAAAATCCCCATATGCGCTATCATTCTAAAATGCAATCTTCTCAAGAAGGTACACCTTCGTATTCCTCTTCTTCCGCTTCCTTAAGTAGTTTTTTCCAATGTTTCCTGTTACTTTGAATAGGATGCTTTCTTAACTTTGATGCCAACATAAATATTATAATAATAGCCGCAACTACTGTTGCAGGTGTCAATCGCTCTACAAAGCTGCTCTTTGGTATGGTCCTCACGTACGGGCATTGAGCATTTGGTCCTCCACTGACCCAACAATTGTCTGATGTGAGACAATTCATATCAATCCAAACAGGAAGATCAATGTTCTTTTCGGATATGTACAACTTCAATGCAGATTCTTGTAGAGGAGATTTGGGAACGTCGAAGTGGAAGCCATCTGGACAATCGGGATCAAAATAATCATTTGAATCATCGGTTATTCTCCAGTCAAAAGAGTCTGTATCGTTCTTACAAGCTATTTTTAGTGGCGAATAACAATTGTAGACCACCCATCCGCTTTCAGTCAAAGCAGCACATCTATCCACTATTCTTGATCCAAAGGAAGTAGCATTAGTTAGAGAAGAAATGTTGGCATCCTCGGGTATGTCTAAGTCCCAAGTCCATAAACTATGGTTAAAGAAATCTTCAAACTCAGGAACACTGATAGATGAGTTAAGCACAGGCGAGAATCCACAATCAATTGAAGCCTCAATAGTATCGTTAGTGAACTGGTTTTCGTCATTATCAATGATAATTCTAAACGAGAGTTTCGAGATATTGTTTATCTCACCAAGTGTCAATTGTGTATCCAAGCATGTCGAGTTGTCAATGGGTACGATATTGGTGGTGATGTTAGAATTCGGAAAAAAGATCAATTGATCATCCTCGGTCATTTGGTAGGTGGTATTTGGTAATAGCTCGTAAGACGTAACTATTGGGATCAATCTCCTGAATTCCTCAAAGAGAAAGTGTTGCAAAGTTGGATAACCGTTGGGAGATACCACTCCTTGGGTGTAGGCCGTTCCGTTCTCTCGATCCGATTGTAGAGATAATGGTGAATATACTGCATTTCCTAGTAAAGTGAGCGAGGTGCTGAGACTTTTATACCCATAAAACATATTACCCGAATATGTGTAATTGGAAGGAGGGACCAATGACTTGAGATTCAATAGAAGTTGCACCAAACTTGCTTGGAGATTTGTGTTGGAATGGACCAAATGGGTGTAAATGCTCGATATCAAGGCGTCAAAGGTGAAATTTCCTTGACATTGGTACGTATTTCCCTGCCATTCCAAAGAAACCACTTGATTTTCATCTGCCAAGGTTGGAGGGAAAGGAGCGGGACATAGCTGCCAGGCCTGCGATCTCTCGTTGTAATAGACATCCACCATCAAGATCTGAATACTGGCATTCAATAGCGGATCGATCGCTTGGAGAGAATCGTATATAAAGCCCATTTCCTTGAAAAGCGTGGAAGAGAGCGACAAACCCAACAGCACCTGGTCATCGATAGTCGAATTGGCACTCACGTCTCTTTGAGCCCGTATGGCATTTACATCGGGAGTAGTCACGCTTGTCCAATCAAAGGAAAGACCGGGCTGCACATAAAGTGCTAACCAACAAACCGTCCAGAGCCAGATCATTATGGAAGCAGATAATATAATTCACCGCTTGATCTCTCGCTATCACTATCGTTATGTTGTGCTGTGCCTGTATTTCTATATTGCGGTAATCCCACGCTGATTCGTTGCAACATGCAGCGTGTTATGGATATAGCGAGCAACAGATCAATATACCCAGAAAGAGATGAGAAACAGACAAAACTCCATGACGTTAAAGGGGGAGAAATCAAGTGTTTTGGGCAATGGAATAGGATATTCCTTGTTTCTTGTGGCCTCTGCAGTTGCGTTTGTCGCGATCAATAATAGGGTCACGGAGCCATATATCGATGAATTCTTTCACGTTCCCCAATGTAAGAAATATTGCGATTATAAGTTCCATGAATGGGATAACAAAATAACCACTCCTCCGGGGTTGTACATATTGGGGTTTATTTACTCGAAAATCCTTGATTTGGCGAATATGACGGGAGATAGTTGTGGCTTAACAGCTCTAAGGAGTCTTAATTTCGTGGGTGGGGTGATAATATTCCCCATGGTATTGAAAAATGTCCATTCCCTTAATACGCACCACTTCTCCATTTCCAGTCTCATAGCATGTCCATTGTTGGCGATTTATTATCTGTTATTCTACACCGATGTGTGGTCTACGATTCTAATCACTTGGTGTTTGGCAATAGCAGTCACTTTACCAATGGGCACCGTTGTCAGCTCATATTTGAGCGCATTTATAGGATTAGTGAGTTTATGGTTTAGACAGACAAATATAGTTTGGATAGGATTTGTTTTGACCGTTCTCATCGACAGACGGGTTCAAGTCACCAACAAAAATGCTTCGAAACTCAACATTTTCCAACAAATATTGCTATTCATCAAGCAGATACTCTCAGATTGGACGTTAGTGCTCCCATATATAGTTGATATTGTTCTTTTTGCTGTATTTTTGGTTGTGAATGGTGGAATTACCTTTGGTGACAAGGATAACCATGTTGCAGGCTTGCATGTTGTTCAGGTCTTCTACTGTTTCAGCTTCATCTGTTTCCTCTCGTGGCCGATTTGGTTATCCTTTGGCATTATCAAAAGATATTTAAAATTCACTTTCGGAAGTTTGGTCAGACTCGTATTCACTTTGTCTTTGTTTGCCGTTATCAATTACATTATCGAGAACTTTACAGTGGTTCATCCCTTCTTGTTGGCTGACAATAGACATTACACGTTCTACATATGGAGGAAGATCATATCACACAGCCATTCTAAAGTCATATTAATTCCTATATATCATTTCGCATCTTTTGTCATAATTCATAATTTATACCGCACTTCGCAACAAGGAGGTGCCTCAGCAAAAACAGAGTCCAAACTCCCATTGAGATTATCCATGATAACAATCTTAGCATTTTTCTTTTGCTTATTCGCCACAATCATTCCTTCTCCATTATTTGAACCAAGATATTACATCATTCCATATATATTCTTCCGGTTATTTAATCAACCCACAAAAGAACCATTATTTAGTTCAAGAACCACAAGACTAGGATTGGAGTATTTGTGGAACAATTTGATTAATTTGGTCATAGTGTATGTCTTTTTAAACTTTGAATTTGAATGGACGAACGAGCCTGGGGTGATCCAAAGAATCATTTGGTGAATACTATAAAGCCTAACGCAATTCAATGTATATATATCGTCTAACACTCTACTCGGTGTCGCTAGTAGCTTCTATAATATCTTGTTCATTCACGTACTCTTCGTGATGATGTTTCAATTTTGGAAGAACGTCGAGAGAGCTGTTCTCTTTTCTTTCCCGTTCCAAAGTTTGTTCCAATTGCTCAACCAAGTCACCTTTGTCATTGTGGTTCTCTTGAGACTTCTTCCATTTCTCAATTGTACGTTCTTTCAACACATTAAGGTAATTTCTCTCTTTCTTTGTTTTACTGTCCTTAAAGGATAAGTCACCATCTCCCGAATATAGATCCTCACTTTCGGTGATTGTGTAGTTCCCCATTTCCAAGTCATTCGCAAAGATCAATAGGAAATCACCCCAATTGTCAGCTATTTTATATTTGATGTCAAAATCTCTGCCAAACAAAATCACCTGGCCCCATATCCCTTCTTTTGCCGGACACAAGTCAATGGCGACATGATTCCCACTTCTATCGGTCATTACGGGAATCCAAAGAGGATGGGCATACACAGGATGAACACAATCAGGTGGTACTGAAGTTTGGACACCTGTCATAGTCTTCTCTGTAGAAGGTATTTTCTCCTGCGGAGTATGAACAATGTCTTTACTATTTGTTAAGAGACTGAGAGACGAGTTGTTGAACTTCTTCAAGGTATATGCATTGTTGTGCGAGGAATCTGGGGCAGACAAATTCTCCTGTAAATGGCTTGTTAGCTTTTTATTCAAGATCTGATCATTGACCTTCTCACTAACTTTCCTCCAGTTCTGGGTCATCGCGCTGACATCATCCAAGGACATCAACTCCAAGCCGAACACTAAGCCATAGGCCCCGTTCAAGAGCTCTTGTCCATCATGGGTTTTGAAGGAGTCTATCACACAATTAGGAAGTTTGACATTCAAATCTTGCTGGAATCCCTTTATATCCGAGTCTGTTGCCGGGGATGAAAGACTTCCATTCAAATCCGGATGGTTAGTTGCTAGCCAATTCTTGATATGTCTCCACGCCAACCTCGTCTCATGCACCCCTTCAAGGCTATTTTTATTGGGTTGTCTAGTGGGCGACGTAATATCGTCCTCCTCATCGGCGTCGCCTAATAGCGTGTTCTCATCTGGTTTGTTTAGTCTGTTAAAACTTTGGTGTGAATCAAAATCTGCATATCTATCTTGGGTACTAATGGAATACACAAATTCCTTCCATTTCTGAGCGAGAGTCATGATTATCTTCGCAAATTCCAACTGTAACAATTGATGATCTGGTAATTTACCTTTCTTTGCTTGTGATTTCCGAAAGATCCACACAAGATGTGACAAAAAACCTTATTACTCCTGAAACTGGTTATGAATGTCTGCATCTGTATTATGATTTCATGCGTCAACAGACAGGACTGCCCACGCTCATGAGATCGTAGAATGAAGAGTAGACCCTTTAAAATGGCTTGATACCAGAGTCCTTAATCCGTTCTCTTGGTCAACAAACACGTATATATTGTTCTTTTCTCTCAAATATATAGGACGTCCTCGTCGGTTAGCGTTGACTCTTGCCGACGCTAGAAAATTTGAGCCTCACCGTTGCAGAAAGGCCATCTGACAATCGATTTCAAGATTTCCACTACAACTTCTTATTAGTACATTTGGAAATAATATCGATCCAGACATTGACTTTCTCAACGCGGACATTAACTATTCCTGAACAGATGATTCCCAAACTGATTTCAAAGTTTTGCCATTGACTAGAAACTCCATCGTGTTTCCGTTTGATCTGTTACAGTTCTACTGATTACATACATGATGAGAACACACATTGTCCAGACGATGACCATAATAATTGGGAAGCTACATAACTCTACATGCAAATATTGATTACCTACAGGTATATATCTACTGAAGAAGTTCAAACAGCTGTATGCTATTAGGTAAGAGTCTTGTAACAGATGATTTAAGACCTATATATCTATGAATCACGAGTATGTCCTTAAAATGGGGTATCTCATCCCCTCTATAAACATAAACCTCTTCATTCATCTTCCATATTGGGAATAAATGAATTTTCCAACTCATTCGTATGCATGGAGCATGAGCCGCACCCTCTTATAAAATTTGGTAAATGAACCGCAGGAGAAGTTCATTAGTATACGCTTTTAGGCAATATGTAAACAAACATTGTGCGTCTACTTGTCTTATACGCAGGATACAATATCCTAGAGAAGAGCATCATTTAATTCCTTTTCTCTGCCCGTCAGTTATTTACTAACTGTGTGACCTATTGGGATACTTTCAGCTTTCAAAGTGAAGATATACCATGTCAAACGATATTAAGCCAATGAATCAGACTATGAAGAACCCCACCGCAGCAGAGAAGGCATTCTTGTTGAAGACGTTTAGCAGGTGAGTAGGAAGGAGTTGCATCTATAGACCGGATACTAATCGAGACAGACCAGGCAAGTCATTTGCTTCTCCAACGGATGAGATTTTATCTCCTTGTTCCCAGAAATTGTCAGACCACAAATCTCGTTTCTACAAAAAGTGAGTATCATTCAGCTGAAAGCTTGGGCGTATACAATTACTAACAGTATTAGGTCCTCCAAGCCCACAAAGTTGATTTTTTCAAACTTAGATGAGGAATAATTGGGCTCTTCTGGTTAATTTGCTTATAGTTTTGTTCATTTTGTTTATATCTATTTCCTGGGTTGGTTGGCTTTTTATGATGAAGAATATTTCTTCTTTTTTTTTGTTTCTCTTTGGTTTCGTTTTCTTTAATACTTTTTATCAGTCATCAATTTCACACACTATCAGCTATTACACATTGTGTTGATAATGGGAAGAGTGCTGAATCCCATATTTATCGCTTGCATGGTCGTTGAATTTGAATTTTACTGTAATTTACCTGTAGCGTCTTTAATAAACAATATAAATGTTACTTGTCTCATATCGAGGGTGTGAAAATGTAATTTTAGAACTCATAACGAAATTTGTGTGAATTTTGATCAGAAATATTGCACCTCTGAAGACATGACGGGTTTAGTCTGGAAGACGCCTCGAAATACCAAAAATACCAAACAATTTAGTTACAGAAATTGTCCATAAAATCATATATGAAAACAGAATTGTTTTCGGGAGTTGAATTCCTACAATGTCATTTTAAGAAAAATAAATATTAATAGAACACCATTACCCACTCAAACCTTCGAGCGTTTGGTGTAAACTGCACTAATAACGTTATGAATATCCTGAATATCATCACCAAACACATGAGCGATCTCCTCCAACGACATACCAGATGTTTCAGGGAATAAAAAATAAACAATCGGAATTTCACATAGCAAAATACAACAATAAACTATATAATATTTCCATGCTATATTTTTCATAGCAATTGGATTGACAAACCCATTGAAAATACCAATAACTTGGGCAACCATACTTTCTATATTGATTCCCTTGGCTCTCAAAGAATATGTCAACACTTCAGTCATGTACAAGAATGGTAACACATTGATACCGATCTGATAACCAAAATTATATAAGAAGATCATAGCCAAAACACCCTGACCCAACCCTTTGTTCACGAAATTAGTCTTCTGATTGATTGCTGACAAAATTGTCCAAATAATGTAGCACAACAACATTATACCAATAGATAAGAGGAAATGTGTTCTTCTTTTGAGATAATTTGAAAGGAAAGCACCCAGAACAGCACAAACCAAGTTGAATGCTTGCATAGCAATATTAACTCTTAACTGTTCATCCTCGTCAGTAATGCCAATCGAAGTTAAGACCAAGTTAAGATAATAATTTGTAAGACCATTCCCACTCCATTGTACTAATACGGGGATGAAACATATAATAAATAATCTTCTTCTATTTCCTGGAGTTTTGAAGAAGTCCATGTATGTGGTAGTTTTCTGAATCTTTTCCAACTCTAACGCACTTTCAATTTCACTAATTTCAAAGTCAACTAAGGCTTGAGCTTGTTCGGATGTATCACCACCCACATGAATTCTGACTAACGTATCTCTTGCCTTTTCATATTTACCTTTACTCAAGAGGAATCTGGGACTTTCAGGAACGAACCAGAGAAACACCAATTGAACCAAGGGCATTGCTGCTTGCAAATACGATGGAATCTTCCATGAGTAACCTCTCCCCACATCTCTATAATAGTTAGTTCATATGTCAAAGCCTAAGTCAATAATACTTACCTCGAACCATAAGTGATACCCGCTGCTACCAATCCACCCAAATACCAACAATTATTATATAATGCAGTAGCAATTGGTCTATGTGAAGGATATGAAATTTCCGAAATCAAAGAAGGCGAACCCACGCCACTTATAACAGTACCTATCCCTATAATAAATCTTGCACATACGAAAAAAGCATAATTTGTAGAGGCACCCTGTAATATTCCTCCAATTGTAGCAATAGAAGTCCCAATACAGATACCCCACTTTCTACCAAATACATCATTGAAATATGATGCAACTAGAACACCTAAACAAGAACCCAATACATTCGCATTAGACAAGGCACCCAACCTCCCGGGTGTAGGATTACCCATTGCCTCTTGCCAACTATGGAGTGATTGAAATGCATTGATCATTGAAGCATCATAACCCATAATGGTAGTAGTTAAAGCAGCAATGAAAACGCAGCAATTCAATTTCACCAAATGTGGGACAGTCCACCACTTGTCATACTTAATAATAACATCATTGATAGTAAGTTCGTTTGTCCCGATTGGGGAATTCGATTCTGTCAGATGAACTTCAGATTTAAATTCTTTTGATTCTGGATTGGACATCGTTTAGATACTGTGCTGAACTCTACTTATTCAAACCTGACATATTCATTTTTTATGAGATTCTCCCACAATATGTACATATATATGATAACTTGTTGGAGGTCCGTCTGTTAAGTTTGTCCAAGAGTAGTTGGAATTTCCTCCTTATCAGCATTATTGTGCAAACTTAATTTGTATTTTTCATTCAAAAAATACTTTAATTTAATTTTGTGTACGGTCAAACGATAAGGAAATTGATATCATATTCAATCCCCTCGTGTGATGGATGATTCACATTGTATTGAGAACCCATTGAAGAGAACAATATACTCAAAGAAGAGTCCGTGCATTCAAAAGCATAGTTACTGCAACAAATGATAACGGCGATATCCACGAGAAACTTTAGTGAAAAGAATCACATAAACCTAAAGCTGATTTGCGTTTACAATGAATACAGCACACTCTGTTGCACCGACAGGAACGGTAAAGTCTATTGTTCCAATAACGGTTAGGGCTTCAGTCGTTCTAGACATTTCAACTGAGTCTAAACCTTGTTTGACCATATACTCTAGTTATGCAAGGCACCCACAATAATCGCTACACTCAAGATAAGATACATACAAACTATTTACATATATATGCGATAAGCATTACTTCACTGAAATTACACCAACTGTCCTGAATCATGGATATGACCGAACAACCCTCACTTTCTTGAATCACGACTATCACTGACAGTATTCAATAATAATGTTTCGTTATCCAATAAGATCTTGTTAGGCGAAGTGGCCAAAATGGTGGCAATTTCTCTTGCTGTGTCCAATCTCTTTAATTCGACATAATCTTTTGACTTTTTGATAGCCTCACCAATCAATTGAGCGGATTTAGCCTCACCTTGAGCCTTGACAACCATTTGTTGTTTTTCTTGTCTAGCCTTGTCGACGACGAAAGCAGCTCTTTGGGCATCTTGTTGAGCGATTTGCTTGGCTTCAACAGCTTGGGTGAATTCAGGGGAGAAGGTCATGAACGTCAAGGAAACATCGTCCAACAAAATGTTGAATTTGGAAGCTCTACGGACCAAGTTTTCCTTGACTAATCTGGACACCTTTTCTCTCTGAGTGATCAATTGAGAAGCGTTGAATTGGGCAACAACAGACTTCAACACCTCATTAACAATGGATGGCAACACTCTTTCGTCATAATCTTGGCCCAAAGTTCTGTAAATGGTTGGCAATTCAAAGACATCTGGCTTGAACAAAACTCTGCAAGTGATGTTAACCATCTGTAAATCCTTGGTACCAGTCAAGGACGAGACGTTTCTTGGCTTTGCTCTCACGTCGTACACCACTGGGGTCTGCAACCAAGGAACTGCGAAATGTGTACCTTCCGGGTAGATTTTCTGTTGAACCCCACCAACTCTGCTATACACAATGGCTCTCTGACCACCATCGACGTTGAACAAAGAATTGGAGGCCAAAATACCAGCACCTGCCAATAAAATTAAACCACCCATACCAGCAAACATGCCACCCGATGGGCCACGTTTCGAGGCGTTTTTGCCCTGTTGTTGGAGTTGTCTCAAGAAATCCTGTAAATTCTTGTTATTATTCATTTTGGTTGTAATTGTGTCTTGTCTTCTCCACACTCTTGGTGAAGAACTTGCTCTATAAATTAATCATGCCCTCTTCGTTGCCTCTCAAATTAGTTGGGCGTTGCACACACTCGGCAATGCACGACGGAGTCCATTTAAGCACGAAGGCAAACCGATGGCACTTGCAACATGTTCGTACTCAGACAAAATGGCTGAAAGCGAGAGTTTTCCGTTACACGATGCTGCTAGAGAGGGGAAGGTGTTGATAGTGAAAGGGTTACTTAGCGAAAATCCTCAATTGATATTCAAGAGAGATCTAGATGGAAGAACCGCGCTTCATTGGGCTGCTTCCTTGCAGCAAGAGGAAATAATGTCGCTTCTACTAAATCCACACAAAATTGTAGCCTCAGGTCTTTCGGGTTCTGAGTCCGAAGCCCAATCGTCTACTAAAAAGATGCTGGAAATCGAGATCGACGATATGACCGACGATTCGGGATGGACACCGCTTCATATTGCTGCTTCCATTGGAAACTTGAACATCTTACGTCAATTATTGACTCATTCGCCCGCACCAAACGTCGATTTGACGACTAATTTGGGACAAACTTGTCTTCACTTTGCTTCAGCTAAGAACCATTACGATACGGTTCAAGAGCTTCTCAATCACAAGGCTTCGGCCAGAATCAAAGACAAAAGAGGCCAATTTCCGCTTCATAGAGCCGCTTCTATTGGATCTCAGCCTATCATAAAATTATTGACTGGTCCCGGAAAGGCCGCCATAAATGCTAAAGATAACCAGGCCTGGACTGCCTTACACCATGCCCTCTCTGAAGGACATGGCGATGTGGGTGTTTTATTGGTTAAACTAGGAGCTGATCCAACCATCGAGAACTCAGATAACGAAAAACCAATTCAAGTTGCTGTTGATGAGAAGGTTGCTACCTATTTCAAGACACATCTTAAAAATGATGGACTAACAAGAGAATAACAAGAGCCTACAAAAAATGCATATATACCTAGAATGATACTATCTTCCGTATTACCATATAATATTAAACACCTACCCAAAATTTGAAAATCTATCTCTGAGTCTATCGGAGAACCCTTTCTTGGCCAGTCTTGTTTCACCTGAACCACCTTTTCCCATGCCTTGTCCTCTTTTCTTATCTATAGACGTCTTCGATCTGGAAATCGAATGATCTACTTTTTCGAATGATTCTTCACTTAAGCTTGGGGTAGGCAATTTTAATCGCTCTTCTGATTTGTTGCGTAAGACGGGCTCCTTGACAGTTTCTTTCTCTAACGTGGGAAATATTAACATATCTTCGGTCATAAGAGGATCATAATCTGAGGCTTGGATCAACGAATTTGCCAAAAAACAATATAATCTTGCCCATAGGGAAGATACTTCCAGTGTTAAATTATGTCCATATTTATCGGCAAAGGTATCCATTAATGCAATACCCATGGCTTCGAAATACGACGATTCAACTCCAAACACTCTTCCATGGCGTCTGCCCAAGTTTCCCAAAAAATTGTCCATCTGAGATAAATCTTCTAGATTCATAATGGCTGTATACATTATACCGGCGAATGACACAGTTTGGTGTTTGATAGAAGGAAGTACATCTTCAAGATGCGGATGTCGTTCTAATAGTGTTTCATAAACAACTCTCCAGAAGTAAGATGACGCGAACATAGTGGACGCTGGTCTTGTAATTTGCCCCTGCTCTTCTTCTTTCTTGGTGATTGACGGATCGGTGATGCTATTGGACCAAGCCGCCCTTAACATGCTGATTTCATGGGGAGTCAATTTCAACTCCACCTTTTTAATCGGCTGACTTCTAATGCTCGAGCTGCCTGAAGAGGACCCACTACTTAGAGTGGATGTAGTAGTGAGAGTGTATTTTTCAGTTAAGGCGGCACCTAACGTATCGGTTTTGCTTATTGTGTATTTTGAGTTGGTGGCATTGCCTCTCAAGTTGCTATAGCTCTGAACTCTTGGTACACTTATAGCTGACATTGCAAAATTGGCTACGAGGTTCTACATCGGAGATCAGAGAAAGTTTATCAAGGGATACTGCAAGCAATTTATATTCTGATCGCCTTGGATTGGGTTCGACAGCTATGACAATGACTAGCCGACATACATACAGAGCTGTTATAGATGCGTCCACCATAACGAAGAGATCGCATGGGTTAGCATGTAGAGGAACCTTTTACAACTCTAATGCGTAATAATAGAATACAGCCAACGCAGACAGATGCGCGTAATTTCCATGCATTAAATTGACGAGGGTTGGCGACTAAAGAGTTGGAGATGGAGTATGACTTCAGTTACTCACTCCGTCTTCCAGGGGTATCTGTAAATAGATACTTCATTATCCTACGTCTTGTCTCGATATTTCTTGCATTAAAGATCTACAATTGACGCCCGATAACATAATATTATCCTCTAAAGAGATGCAATCAAATTAGGTTATTAGAAAATCTTCAACTCCAGACACTGAAAAAATTACCCAAATGAAAAGTATTAAAAAAATGAAATGAAAAGCAATAAAACAAACAAACAAACAAACAAACAAACAGTCATGACTTCGTACAAGCATTTTTGAGGGGGTCATTCCAACTTAACTGGACACACTCGTGTCATCAGAAGCATCGAATTCGGGAGGATCATTTTCGCTGGCCGGCACAATGGTATTTCGTATTATACTTTCTTGAGGAATCTCTGTAATATCCGCCTCCCCGAGAGATGGGGGTGCTGGCTCTGGCTCTGGCTGAGCTTCAGACTGTCCAACTAATGCCACCTTTTTGACATTGGTACCACTGTCTTCAGAGGTGGGAGGACTGGTTCCATCAGTACCGAAGGAACTCAATCTACTTATGTAGTCTCTATAATTATAATTATGTCTCTCGTCCGACGAGTGGTTATCCGCGTCGCCATCATAATCTTCCGTACCATCATCTTCCTCCGTTGAAAGTGTTGCCAAAGACGGTGGGGATCTGTTTCCCATGGGAACTAAGTTCATGTTATATCCTATGTTATAAGTAGATAGGTCAATAGTTTCATCTTCTTGCGGTAATGATTTATTTTCCGAGTCAACTCTCCCTTCCATTGCGTTCATAGTATTTGCGAAATCCAAATGAACTTTCGAATTATACTTCGTGGAATCCAAAGCAGAGGCGCAATTTGCGTATAACAAATCAACTTCTTCTAATCTCAAACCTTTGGTTTCATATATAGTGAAGTAAACAAACACGATTGCGAGGAAATTCAATCCTCCCCACATGAAAAAGATTTTGGTACCAAGCGCAGTTATATGGGAACCTTGATCGACCAAATAAGGAGTAGCATAGGCAAAGACAAAATTAACCAACCAGTTGGTAGCCGCAGTTAAAGCAGCAGCTTTACCACGAATCTGCAAACTATATATCTCACCACAAACAACCCAAACTACTGGACCCCATGAAGCAGCAAAAGAGGCAATAAAGGTACAGACGAAACCAATCATCACCTTATTAGCGATGACCGAATCTGTCGTGGCACCAACTATCCCAATTATGATATTTGATATCGTCATCCCCACACCTCCGAGTAAAAGTAGTTTTCTTCTACCAATCAATTCAACCAAGAGGATTCCCGGGATTGTTGCACCAACGTTGACAGCATAGGTGACAAATGATATCAAATATGATTTATCAAGTCCAGTCTTATTGAAAAAATTAACTCCATAATAAAAAATGAAATTGATTCCCGTACATTGTTGGAAAGCTTGTATGCTTATACCAGTAAGCATTCTTAAACCTTGTTTATGTCTTCCACCACCTGAGCGGAAGCAATCTATTATAGAAGATTCCCCGAAGGAAAGTTCGTAATCATGATTTGCTTTTATTTCTACCAATTCCTCTATTAGACCCGGATCTGTTGTTGGTAATCTCCGTAATACAGATAATGCTTCTGCAGCCTCGCGGATTTTGTCCTTTTTCACGTAGAAACGAGGAGATTCAGGAAGCATATACATCCCGATGGCCAACATACAAGACCAGGCAAATTGTAAAGAAATGGGCACTCTATAGGAAGCCGCCGAATTTAAGGAATGCGTACCTTGACTAACTGCACTGGCCACCAATAATCCCCAGGTGATGGCCCATTGATAGGTCGACACAATGGCACCACGAACCCATTTTGGAGAGGCTTCTGATTGATATAGCGGGACAACGGCAGAAATGATGCCAACAGCCAACCCATTAATAGCTCTTCCGGCACATAATGCTGGAATGCCTGATGCCAGGACTTGAACCACGGTGCCCACGTTGAATATGAGGGCAGTGGCAACAATTATGGCGCTTCTTCTTCCCCAAGTATCGGAAATCACTGGGGCAAATAACGCACCAATAAACGTGCCCAACGATAATACCGCCGTTATAATGGCTGTTTCTTGGACTGTGAAAGAGACGTGATTGGAGGCGAATTTCTGTTGCACATAATGCATCTCCAAAAGCCCATTCACTAAGCCTGTATCGTAACCGTACAAAAAACCCCCAACGGCGGCAAACAAACCAACCCAGATTGCCATTAACGACGAGGATTTCGCCGCCCCGGGGAAAGATTCCACACGGTCATCAGGATTTAGAAAGATCTTTACTATATCCTTTAATTTCATCTGGAGGGCCACTATCGTGAGAACATGCGGGTTTTTTATATGGATGGGTGTGGAAAAAATGCAATAAAATGATTTATGGACTATGATCTGTGACCTCTAGAGGCTGTTCGATGCTGTTATTCAAAAATGTGGATGTATTGGTTAACTGGAGAAAGTATCTGGTAACGTTGTTAAAACGGTGTTTGCTCAATGATTTCTAGTAAATATTCCCAGTCAGATGCGATATCAACCCAAGATCGCTCGTTATATACAATTTTCAGCACGGATTTACTGAATATTTGGCTCTATTCTCGCTGTCTGCGCCAGTAAAACTCGTATACAGATTTTTTAGGAGCGTGGATGACAACCTGGTGTAGGGACGTAATGTCAACTATGGGGAAAACTATGTCTGTCTTACCCGGTCCTGATCTAAGGACATGCGGCTAACAAGGGGAAGAGTTACTAGATCAAGGGAATGGAATGGGGTTTGAGGGGTTTGAGGCTAGTGTTTGCTGTTCAGTTGGGTGAACCAGAGCAAGAAGGAAAAAAATCTTCTTGAAGAGCTATTGGTGAGATAAGATGGATGATGATGGGATGATTGAGATATCGACAGACACATTAATGATCTGTAAATACGCCCTTTTGATGACATCATCACCTCATAGATGTAATATTCATCTAATGGCATTAGTGTAGGAAAACGTGACTAGTTAATTAATTGGTTTATCACTAGTGATATGATATCTCTCTTGCTATCTAGACCCGGGTAACTTCGACCCAATTACGTGTGCTGTCCAATACTTCAACATGTACAATATTTTTGCAGCTGATCAATAGAATGGAAAGCGACCATGGAAGAGGATTGAGAAGATTGAGACAATTGACACTGTGATCTGAGTTTGATATTGTCATAATTGGGTTATTATATTGTTGAAAGTTGAGTCTTTTTCGTGTTGATATCCCTCGTAACCAACCTTTTTGACAGATCTTGCGTTGATCTGTGATTCAATTGGGTAAATTGTATAGTGGCAGTTTTTATACATATTGAGGCTACTTTTATATATTGAGGTTGTTTAGAATGCCGTCGAAAGTGAAAAATGGTGTTGGTTCTGATGCCCCCATTGATGGCAAGGTCGAACGACCACCACTGAGCATAGGAAATAAATCGCTTTGGAGCTCGGTTTATAGTCTATCCAAATCTGCTGTTTCGACCCCGAGTTTCAAGACATCGTCATTTCTGGAGACCATGTATTTCTACATAAACCATTCCATCTTGATTTTGTTCTTTATCTTCATCTCGATACTTCGAAACTTCCAATACATCATCAGAAGAACCAGATTGAGGTTTTTAACATTAGCCTATAATCCTTCCAAAACGCCACAAATCATCAGAGATGATGTGAACAAGCTCAGCAAGATCCCCAGAAGACTCGCCTGTATCTTGGATTTGAAGGAAGATGAAGAAGAAAACGGGGGGTTGGAGGGCTTGATCAATGATTTCAGCGAAATCGTCGCCTGGACGATTTCAGCCGGAATCCCCACCTTATCTATTTACGAATACACTGGTGTTCTAAAGAACCATTTGGACGAAATCAAGTATACCGTTATCAGGAACTTGAAATCATATTATGGTTCGGACGATTTGCCCAGCGTTGCGATTATTGTCCCACATTTGAATATTCGAATTTATTCCGATGAGTCCAGAAAGGACCAGGTTGACTTGACGGTGTCGTTACTATCACATATCGATAGTAAGCCTACAATTGTCGAGTTGACCAAAACCATGGGTGAATTGGCTTTGCATAAAGAGCTTTCCGTCAAGGATATCACCATTGGCTTGATAGACGAAGAATTGGCTTCGTTGGTCGGTGTCGAGCCCGATTTGCTTATTATGTTCGGGCCTATCATCGACTTGGAGGATTATCCGCCATGGCATATCCGTCTCACAGAGCTTTTCTGGGAACACGATAATTACGAGGTGAATTACGCTATCTTTTTACGGGCCTTACAGAAGTATTCCACCAGTAAGGTCAATGTGGGGAGATAGAGGTGATACGGGTGTTATTGCTATGATTTTACTTCTACTTGATATTTATTAGCTATTCATATTTTAGATCTTTCAACAAAGATCGATCTCATCATCGGGGCCATCTTCATATTGGCGGTCAAGCTCGAGAATTGGCCGTCAAGATTGCTAATTCCACCAAAATATATTTGCATGTCGTGATTATCCGAATAATCTGTAGATCAATATATAAGCCCATTCTCTGTCATTGGCTCTTCTCCCCCCGTATATTGGACGTGCAGATACCGCGTACTTCTTACCCGGCCCGGCACTTGCCTGAGTGTCCTTGTCGAAAATCCAGCATGAATCGTTCGCCCCTTTTCTTTTATCAACAGGTCATTGCTAGATTTGGCGAGACAGAGGTGTATAACGAAGAAATATAACAAATTAAATAGTGAGTATGGGACGTTGTAGTGGCGAGCGGGGAAGGGGCTGTTTATTTGTTGATTATGGGATTGATTGGTGGAGATCTGGTGGAGATCAATCGCGATTGGATGAAATTTGATAACGTCCAAATCAGTCGTAACGAGATGAATTGGCGATATTTGGCAATTAGACCGCCAATGACGCTGAAAACTTGGTGTGTAACTGGGAACACATCCCGATTGTGTCGATTCGTCTGATTGACGTCGTGTGGTGTGTTGTGGTTGCGCTGTCATCTCCAATGGACAAGATTATAGCCCCCATCGACAGAAAATGTACTAACAAACCAGATGGGTCTCTCGATTTCAAAGTTATTTGCTGGCCTTTTCGGTCGCAAGGAAATGCGTATCTTGATGGTTGGTTTGGATGCCGCCGGTAAGACTACCATTTTATATAAATTAAAGTTGGGTGAGATCGTCACCACCATCCCAACCATCGGTTTCAACGTCGAAACCGTCGAATATAAGAACATCTCGTTCACCGTCTGGGATGTCGGTGGACAAGACAAGATCAGACCATTATGGAGATACTACTTCCAAAACACCCAAGGTATCATCTTTGTTGTCGACTCCAACGATAGAGACCGTATCGGTGAGGCCAGAGAAGAATTACAACAAATGTTAAACGAAGATGAATTGCGTGACGCCTTATTGTTAGTGTTTGCTAACAAGCAAGATTTACCAAACGCCATGAACGCTGCCGAAATCACCGAGAAATTGGGTTTACATTCCATCCGTCAACGTCCTTGGTACATCCAAGCCACCTGTGCTACCTCAGGTGAAGGTTTGTACGAAGGTTTGGAATGGTTAAGTACTAACTTGAAGAACGCTGCTTAAATCCAGCTAAGCAACTAGATGTCAAAGTTAATCTCATCGAAAAGTATAGTATATGTAAATTCATTATGTTATTCAGGATTTAGATAAAGTGGATGCAAAGAATGACAGGAGAGTATTAGAGAAAAAGAAAGAGGATTAATTAATTAATTAGTTATTATATTTAAATTGTTTTGGTTTTCAGTTTTTTTAGTCTGATTGTAAAATATATTTTCCTTTGGTTTTTTATTTGGGGTTCATTCATAGATTGGGCGTTTATCGTTACAACTCATCCAAATAGAGATATATTTTCAATCGGCTAGGAGTGGGCTCCATGTGCTCACATTGATGTGTTTATTTTTGTTTTTATATTTGTTGGTATCTTCTTGAAAGCTCCTTGTCAGTTTTTCACTTCATAGTTTCTCAATCTAACATAATCAAGCTCTTCAAGTGTAGTGTGATCGGATAAACCCTACCAAAAGCTTATCAGGTGATATGTATGACAGCTTATGCGATCAACCCTAAAGATTGCTGTTCCTTATCGATCCACCTCTCCCGATATCTTGTATCATGTATGACGTCAAGCAGCGATGGGGAGTAATAGGGCTGTCGCCCTCTAGACACACGTGCTCCAACAAAACCCAGTCACTTTGTGTTTCTGCACTACCACTCTTGCTCGCCTCGCATTGGTTTTCTCACGAAAAACTTAACTATGGCGAAAAATTAACTGCGAGGTGTGTGAACCAACGGAAACTCTCAGTCAATTTTTTCACTTTGAGGTCAACTTTTATTGAGATATATCGAAACCTCTATTATTAGTTGTATCATACCAATAACAAATAAGATCATTAAAAATGGTGAGTAGAAGATGATAACATTGGCGTATTGATACAAGAACAAATGAGAAATGGAGATTATATGAACGCATTCAAGCTATATATTCGAGAGTCGTAGTCCAGCTTTTGAATTGGTTGTTAGTGAAAAGTCCTCAGAGTTGCACTTTAAATTTCGAACAGAGGGTGTATCGAACATTCCAAGACACTTGTTTAAGTAACTGTAAAACTCATTCGTGATTCTATGTCAATACCGTTGAATGGTGGAAGAGCTGAATACTAACAGAACAGGCCGGTGTCAACGCTTACGAACTCCGTACTAAATCTAAGGACCAATTACAACAAAAGCTTGTTGAATTAAAGCAAGAACTTGCTACCTTAAAGGTTCAAAAATTAACCCGTCCATCCTTACCAAAGATCCACACCGTCAGAAAGAACATCGCCAGAGTTTTAACTGTCATCAACTTAAACCAAAGAGAATCTGTTAAGGAATTCTACGCCGGTAAGAAGTACCAACCAAAAGATTTAAGAGCCAAGAAGACCAGAGCTATCAGAAGAAGATTGACCAAGTTCGAAGCTCAACAACAAACCGACAAGGCTAGAAAGGCTCAAATCGCTTATCCAAAAAGACAATACATCGTCAAAGCTTAAGAAGACTATGTTCATATAATGTTCTTTTTGTTGGGGTTTAGTTTCTAAAATAAATGTAAATTTTATTAATGGTTTATCGTGGTGTAGAATGTGTTGAATTCGTGATGAAGTTACTGCAATTTCAGGGAATCAAACTATCTTATATGTGCACATCTGTTTTTATCTGAGCCAGAGAATATAGAAGTCTGTTAGCCTCCATCAAAAGTCCGGAATTTACTACTCATCTATTTACTGTACTACATATCACTATTAAATATATAATGACATTTTCTTTATCGATATAAAATGCACTAACTCATTTCAATATCATTAGAGTCTTGGTTATCCCTTCTTTCTTGCCTCTTCTCTTTCTTGAAATTCTCAATCTTAGTCCTCAACTCAACATCATCGACAATATCTTCTAATTTCAATGGCACTCTGTTGAATGGATCAGTGGAGTCACTTAACAAGTGCGCCTTAATTGTGGCTCTATCAATAGACACCTTTGAAGATGGTAAAATGACAGGATCCACCATTAATGTGTACATCAAAGGGTCTAAAAACTCATCTGGAACATCACCCAACTCCAACTCTTCATCCTCGTCTTCTTGTTTTTGGCCATCAGCACTCTTTGCAAAGTCCATTAATCTGTTCAATTCATTTCCATTTAACACCGCAAATCTAGATAAAATTCCATATGCCTTTTCAAAATAGCTCAATGCGAATGATCTCCCGTCTCTTGCAACTGCGATAACAAATTCCCTTTCGCTAGATAAATTAAGATACACCAAGCACAAATCTCCCAACAACTTTTTAGGATCGAAGGAATATCTTTCTGGTTCTTTGACCTTTAATTCTCTAGACTTAGGTCCCACCAATGTGACTAAGTTGTAATCTAACATTCCTGCCAATCTGTCAACAATTTCAGCCAACACAAACCCTTTAGGCACCTCCTTAGTAAATAACTTGAACAACTCGATCGTCTTGTTACTTAACCCAACATATGACTTGGCTTGTCTTTGAGCAGAACTGAGTCTTCCATTTAAGTCTTCATCTGTTCCCTCCATATTTGAAGGAAGTCCTCGGGTTCTATTTTCGATTTCAACCTGTAAATTATGAACCTCACTTAACTCGCTCAAGGATTCATCCAACAAATAAGTTGTATCATTCAACATTCTGGCGACGAATCTAACGAAGAATTCCACATTATCAGTAGCATAACTCTTGAGTTGTCTTCTATAGATAGCATTATTCCATAAAGCCTCAATAATAACTGAGATATTATATCTGGCGTTAAATTTATCATAAAACTGTGAGGATGCACCAGTCTTCTCAACAACAACATAGAAATCTAATAAGGAATATAAAAGGTTCTTTTGAAGCAAGTCATTTGTATCAAATATTTCATTCATAAACCCAGGTCTTCCGTCCTGTGAGGGCAAGGAACCAAAGAAGAATAACTCAATAATCTTCGATTTCAAATGGAAGTTACTTATTAACTCGGGACATCTTAGCAACACAACTTGCGATTCCAAGTATCTACCTAAACTAGGGTTGAATGTCAATGGGTTTCTTGTATATCTAGCAATGTAGCTTATGTAATTAACAGATCCCTCCAAAACAAATTCAGGATAGTATTTAAATGGAACTGGTGATTTGGATCTCAAATAGTCCTGATCATTTAATAATTCAAGATTATCTTTCAATAATGGGATTTGGATCATGTTAGTTGGATAACTCTTGGTAGGGTCGACTAATCTCGTTAAGAATACCGAGGATCCAAGTATGAAATCAAAGAGTTCGGTTTGGAAGGTTTTGTTGGTGAAGAATGCCACTATTGAGTTCTTTTGACTTCTATACTCGGTATATTCTTTTTGCAATCTGTTTAGTTGAGCCTCCGCAAATCTGGCAATCCCATTATTCTGGCTTTGATTTTGAATCATGCCCTGAATTTGGTCAATTTGTTGTTTAATTCTCTCGGTCAATTTCTTAATTCTGTCCTCAAACAAGAAGGTACCACCAATACCATAATGCAAATAAGCCAAAGTCAAAAAGAAACATTGACTGATGAAATTTGTATCGTCTGAAAGAGCCTGTGTCTTCTGGTATTCTAATGATTCCTGAATTGTGGAGTTTAATCTAGTTTCTTCCGAGACATCGATCAAATCCGACTTCAAGAAGAAGTTCTCATCAATCTTGTCAATTTTCTTATAGCTTGAATCTAAAAATGGCAAAGACAATTTGACCAATATCAACGAAACGTTGCACATAAAACCATGACTAGCGATTTTCTTTGGATCTGCTTGATCCCCTCTTCTTAAATGGTTGTGGTTCACCACCGCAGCAAAATACTTCATCAAGTCATTTCTCGAGTCAACCGATCCTCTTATAAGCTTATCGGTGATGAAAAATAATCTGTCAATTAAAACTTTATGTTCATTTTGTAAGGATTCGCTTACAGAATTGATCTGAGACTTCAATGAAGCATCGATATTGCCATAATAAGCAGCGGCCACAGTTGGTTGCAACATGGATAATCTATAGATTGGACCTAATAAGGTCTTGTGCTCGTATTCTTGCGCTTTGAGATTGGGAGGTAAGAAGCCGTCGATTTTGGTAAACACGGAAGAGACTGGTTTTAAGTTGATCAACACTTCCATGACATTCAAGGCTCTGGAATACGTTTGGTCGTTCAAATTGATACTACCTAAACATTTGCTGACTTCAGGAACAATTATGTTCAAGAAATCCATGAGATAGTCATTTTCGATGGCTTGGTTGGTGATATCTATCAAGAAATCCGCCAAATCATTGATGGCAAGAATGATGTTGTTGATAACCTTATGCAAGTCGTTGTTAATGAACATGTCTGGGATTTGGAAGCAAATCAAACCGTAACTGGAGCATAATCTCAAGATCTCATTCAAATACAATAATTTCTGTTCCAGCAAATTATCGGATTTCTTGACCAATCTCTTGCTTTGCAAGGTCTTTCTATAGACATTCTGCAAGAATTTGAACGGATCGTCCACGCCATGTTCGGTGAGGATTTCTACAAAGATCTCGTCAATGTGTTCCATGGAGATCTGTGAGTTTGATTCCACCAAATTGGAATAAGTGGATTCCAAGAACAATTTTCCTGCAACAAGGGGATCCAAGGTGACGTCAAAAATGGATTCAATCTCCTTCTTGAACCAAGCCGTCATGGCCTCTTCGACATTGGTCTCGACCTTCTGTTTCTTGATTGTCTCTGACGTCGCCTTTATCGGTGGCGGAGGGGTGGAGACAGGGGTCGATATGGGATTTGTAATGGCATTTGGAACGCTTTTGGCACTATTGAGACTCTCATTAGTGGAATTCTGCGATTGAAGCTTAGCTAATCTTTTCGCTCTCACGTTATCGGAATTATCCATCTCTTATCGTATTGGAAAGACGGGAGGAATGATTTGTTGAAGTCGTGTGAATTTCGGTCAAATAACGCAATTAAACGGAATTATTCGTTCCACTGTGTCCCTTACAACCGTTTTCAAGTCGGTCTGGATTACCACTTTTCTGTTGATTTGGTCTCCTTCTGTCCTCGAGACTCCAAATCATTATCCATCTGGAGTGCACCAACCTATAGGGACGTGTGGGGCCCGAGCACCATGGCCCAGATCAAGCTCTATGTGTCTTCCAATATGAGTGAACCAATAAGTGGCCGAGGACTCGCAAACAGAACACATTGTATTATCCAACTCGACTTTGGCTTGAGTAGTGGGAGATATTGGGACGTCTCTTGTTCGGTTATTTTTAGCGTGTGTCTCCAATTATTGAGAGATAGTTGCGAATAGGTGTCGGTGGCAGTTTATAAACGGAGTCGTTGACCAAGGAAAAAAAGTCCATTTAAGAGCAGATTTGTCGGCTCATTGGATTCGTATTGCAATTGGAAATTCTATTCTTCACATTTTTCACAGCCGTTCCCAGAAATGACCACAGATTTGCGACAGAAGGAACAATCCAGTCCTGGCTTGGCCCAGATCGAGAATGCCAATAAGGACCCCCAAAAGGACGACACGAATGGGAAAACATATGGTCTAGAAACCATACTATTTAACTCATTGTGGAAATCGAACGATAGGCTCTTGGTGTTGCGGTTGGAACGTGAGTTGCTAGCGTTTCTCACATCGGGACCTGCCCAATACGGGTTTTCTCCCATGAATTCCTATTTCAGACTATTGGTGCATCAATTGGCACAATATTACCAATTGGACCATGTGACGTCTGGCGACTCGGTGGTGGTGTACAAAAAACACGGAGTCAATTACCAGGAGGTGTTGCTTCAAGTCACCAGATTGGCCGAAATACCCAACGAGGAAGAAAGACCGAAATTGGTGAAAGTCAGCTCCAAGTTACTAATTAAGGACAAATCGAGAACGGATTTGTCGACTCCCGGACATCCCTCTTCCAGAGGTCCATTGGCTCAGAGTGAAGAAGTGCCCCAATTGGAGTCTGTGAGAGCGTCGAAGGAAGCGTTATATAACCAAGCGCGTGAAAGGATATTCCAATCCATGCAAGATGAAGATGATGGACATGAGGTGGAAGAGGAGGAGGAAGAAGAAGAACAAAAAAGCCAGGATAGCAGTCCCCCACAGCCCCAACAACCGGCACCCGAATACATATATCCTCAATTCTATCCATATCAACCACAGGGTGTTCCTTTGGTGAACGGATATCCCCAATGGAACAATTTCCAATCCCAGATGCCTCAACCCGTGTATGGAGGATATGGATATCCCTATAACCCGGGATATCTCAACGTGACCGATGCCAGTCAATTGAATCCATATATAATAAATCCTCAAACCGTGAGAAAAAAGAGATGGAACAACAAGAATTATGGTGGTAATGCTGGTCAGAACTACGGTGTTGAGAGGAGATGAGAGAAATGAAAAGACATTATGGGTTTATAAGGTAATAAAAGGTGTTGTTCACTGCAGATTTGTAACTACGATTAATAAACACAGCCAAGAAATAAATTATTGTTTGGTGATCTGGATCGACCATGGTAAACTCAAATGAACGGTGTGGTCGTCATCGACGAATTTAGAAAGTGCACTATAAGAACCTCTGGCCAACATACCCGAAGGAGCCTCTGTTTCAGGGAGGAGCTTCTCGTAATATGGCTTATCGGTAGTATTAGGGGCAAAGGAACCACAGGGTTCGTCAACCTTATCGACTCTAATACCGGCCTTTTTCACACCCTGCAAATACTTCAAACCGGTGACAATCTCGTGTTGGATTCTGAACCGGATTCTCAACTGGTAAATGGATCTCTCCGGGATCTTGAATGGGTTTTTGGATAAGGTTGCAATGGTTGCCGGGTCCTCCAAGTTGACCACAATGATCTTCGAAGGCTCATCGGGGAATAATAATGCCATCTCCAAAATGACCACCTTTCTAGCATCACCCGCTGTCACTGGCAACAAGTTGGAATTGTCGCTCAATCCCAACGAAGCCTTCCATTTGGCCAATGATTCGTCCTCAGCATCCAATTTGGTGTACTCGTCAATGGTCTTCTTTTCTCCAACAACGTAACCGGGAACCTCCTCGGCCATTAAATCGTCATCTTGTGCTGACATCCTGCTGACTGTTTGATGGTGAAATATATATAATTGATATAATCGTCTGATCCCACAGATCTTTATATTGATCCACCCCGGAAATGGTCTAGACGGGCGTGTTGGTGCCAATATGCATTCCCGCGAACTTAACAACATAGTTAAACGAGGTGGAATCAAAATACGATTCAAGGGTCTACATTCGGAACAAAAATAAATAATTATTGATTGCGCTATATAAATGCAACCATCTTAGTATGAACGGATGGCAGGTGGAACGGTCTTAACTTCGTTTTCGTCTAACGTCTTGCTAATAACGTCTCTGTAAGCCAATTTGACCTCTTCACCGTTGTTTGTTTGCCATGAAAGAGTGTGTTTCATCCAGGATTCGTCATCTCTGGTTGGGTAATCTTCTCTGGCATGGGCACCTCTGGATTCTTTTCTGGCTAAAGCAGAAACGGCGGTTTGAGTGGCACAGGTCAACAAGTTTTGTAATTCTAAAGTCTCAACTAAATCACTGTTCCAGATCATAGATCTGTCGGTGGTCTTGATGTGCTTAGGGAATTCGGCATCAATTTCTAAGATGGAGTCAACGGCGGTTTGTAAGGTCTCTTCAGTTCTGAAAACAGCACAACCCTTTTGCATGGTCTTTTGCATGGCCAATCTGATATCAGCGGTAGATTTGGAACCGTCAGCAGTTCTCAATTTCTCTAAGTTAGCTAATGAGTCTAAACCAATGTCAGCTGGAAGCTCTGGCAATGGAGTACCTGGGGTCAATTGGTCTCTGATGGTGTGAGAAACAGCTCTACCGAAAACAACTAAATCTAACAATGAGTTGGCACCCAATCTGTTAGCACCATGGACAGAGGCAGAGGCAACTTCACCACAAGCCAACAAACCTGGAACAACCTTGTCCTTACCGTTTTCATCAACGGTAAGAGCTTCACCGGTCCATTTGGTTGGAACACCACCCATATTGTAATGGACGGTTGGTAAAATTGGAATTGGTTCCTTGGTGACATCAACACCAGCGAAAATGTGGGCAGTTTCAGAAATACCTGGTAATCTTTCCTTCAAGACAGAAGATGGCAAGTGAGATAATTGCAAGAACATGTGATCCTTTTCTGGACCAACACCTCTACCCTCGTTGATTTCCATGGTGATGGCTCTGGAGACAACATCTCTGGAGGCCAAATCCTTGGCACTTGGAGCGTAACGTTCCATGAAACGTTCACCTTCGCTGTTGACTAAGAAACCACCTTCACCTCTAGCACCTTCAGTGATAAGACAACCGGAACCGTAGATACCGGAAGGATGGAATTGGACGAATTCCAAATCTTGTAATGGCAAACCGGCTCTGGCAACCATGGCGTAACCATCACCAGTACAGGTGTGGGCAGAGGTACAAGAGAAGTAAGCTCTACCGTACCCACCAGTGGCTAAGACGGTCTTATGAGCCTTGAATCTGTGAATGGTACCATCTTCTTGGTTGTAAGCCATAACACCGTGACAATGACCATCTGGAGTCATCAAAAGATCCATTGCAAAGAATTCAATGAAGAAATGGGTGTTGTGTCTCAAAGCTTGACCGTACAAGGTGTGCAACAAGGCATGACCGGTTCTATCAGCGACGGCACAGGTTCTATAAGCTTGACCACCCTTACCGAATTGCTTGGATTGACCACCGAAGGCTCTTTGGTAGATTTGGCCCTTTTCGTTTCTGGAGAATGGCAAACCGAAATGTTCCAATTCGATAATGGAATCAGGGGCTTCCTTGGTCATGTAATGGATAGCATCTTGATCACCCAACCAATCGGAACCCTTAACGGTGTCGTACATGTGCCATTTCCAGTCATCTGGATGCATGTTACCCAAGGCAGCGTTGATACCACCTTGAGCAGCAACGGTGTGGGATCTGGTAGGGAACAACTTGGAGATACAAGCGGTCTTGAACCCAGCCTCAGCCAAACCGAAGGCAGCTCTCAAACCAGCACCACCGGCACCAACAACAAGACAGTCGTATTCGTGGTCAATGACATGGTATTTCTCGGCTAAAGCGGAGGAAGCGGTCTTTTGTTCCACAGCATAATTTCTCTTCACCAAGGTGGTGTTGAATTTGTTGAAACCTTTGAATTGTTTCACTAAGGTTGTTGAACGTAGCATGATTATCGGAGCGTTTCAAACCAATAGTACGATAAAATCAAGATTAGTTACGGATGAACTAACGATGCTGCTTATGACTAAAGAGAATTGTCTTCTTTTTTTCGATATTTACCGGTGAAGTTCCTGTAATTCGTGAAATGTTTATTCCTTCTATGCGATGGTGCTAGTGGAATCAGGTTTGCACACGACTAAATCTTCCTGTTTTATTAGTAATTTTTGTTTTATGCGACGTGATTGGTCGACCATGTCGGGGCCTGTAAAATTGGCCATTTAGTGGGGGATTTGCCAACCGCAGTGTGCGGCCACCGGATGCAAATTTTGTTGCGGGTGGTTGCATGGAGTAAGATGCGAAGTCTGAAGCGAGTTGGATCGAGGTTCCATATGATGCACTTTGGTGTGTTACTAGTTAAGATGTACAAGTTAGTGATTGTGAAATCATTTTAAGAATTGATAAAAATTAAAAAAAAAATATCTTATTTACTTCGGATGAGCATCTCTTGACCTGATCAAGCACCAGCTTTCTCCCAATAACTATCAAATATATTCTAAACCCAATCTCATAAAACATATCTGATCCCAAAATCTCTCTTCGTTTGATTCACATCTCCTTCATTAGAAGATTTGGAGTTCTTGCTAATCACTAGAACTCCCAACCCAAGCGGCCATTCTGTATGTCCCACATCAGATATCACACTATTGGAAACACGAATATATTCAAGGTTATTACAAAGCTTCAACTCGTCGATCAGTGACAACGGGTTGAACGAGAGATCGAGGCGCACTAAGCTTTTGGGTAACTTTAACCCCTTGGCATCCCTGATATGGTTTCTTTCCAACCGGAGATCCGTCAACGAATTCGGTAACTCGATACCTTTGACGTCCACGATTTGATTTCCCTGGAGTGATAATATCTTCACTTTCTCTGGAACCTCAACCTTTTCTATGTCAATGATATTGTTATTGCCCAACAAGAGCTCTTCTAAGTTATGAGGCAATAGAATACCTTCAAGGGTATGGATATGATTTGATTCGAGATCTAGTATTCTTATATGACTGGGAAACCTCACACCTCTTATCTCCTGAAGCTCGTTCCTCGCTATGAAAAGGTTTTGTAGCTTTTCACAAAAACCAATATTTGTCAGATTAAATTCATGGATCATATTGACGCAAAGATTTAACAGAATTATTTGCAATGGAAAGTGCACCTTCTGAGTCTCCTCAATTTGGTTTTGGTCAAGTTTCAACTCTATAATGGAGTCGGGGAACCTAACATTCTTGAGCAGCTTGATGCGGTTTCTATCTAAAGATAGTCTCTTTAAGGATTGAGGAAATTGTATGTTCCGAATATCTTCAATACAATTATCAGAAAGATCTAAAAATTTCAAGTTAATTGCATTCTCCACAAACTTGCAAGCTTCTTGGTGACAAAAATTCAACTTCAATTCCTTCAAGTTGGCAAATTGTCCTTCAAACATTGACGACGGTATCACCTCCTGATTTGGGAGCAGTGAATAAATTTCAAGCAAATCTGTAAATGTATCATCAGGACAGGATTCTCTTAATAAAGAGAAATTATTATTATTAAGAGGAACACATGCTCTTAATTCTGCATATTCTATATCTTTGTTAAGGGTAATCTTTCCTATCATTTTGAATGAATGTAGGATCAATTTCCGTACGGAATTAGGAATATCGAGAGTCCCCGAATAGAACCAGCCAGATTCATAAACTCTCATATCCATACTCACAAGATTATTGGGCAAATTTCCATAGACTGTAGTGAGTTTTGCACGAGTCTCAATGGCAAGATTCTTTAGGGATCTAGGAAGCAAACTCAAATTAATTCTGTCAAAGACACCAGTTATTTTCAAATCTTGTAACTGCGACGACAATAATGTTTTTCCTAAACCTGTGAGATAATTTCCTGTCACATCTAATGAATGAAGGTTCTTGGGGAAGCTGATTTCGTCCATCAGTTGTAGATTACAGTATTGTAACTCTAATACCTCTAGATTTGACTTTTCATTTCCCTTGAAAAGACTTAATTCGCCCAATTTGCCGTCTAATGATATACAATTCAACTTGAGAACCTTCAACTGAGGTGGAAATTTTATGGTACTAATGCACCACTCTAGCTTTCTACATTTGCTTAGATCCAATGCTTGGAGATTTCCCATCTCGAAGAATAACAGATTCAACAGTTGGAAGGGGATTCTCGAGTTGTGGAAAGATAAATCTTTTAGATTCTTGAGCAGACTCAAACCTGAAATATCCTGTATCTCGTTATCCTCGATATATAAAACCTCAAGAGACGAAAGTTTTCCGATGGCTGTGATATCCAAATTCATAAACCTGGGTAATTGCAACGTCTTCAAGTTACTGAACGTTCTTAATATTTGGAAATATTCCTGTATTGCACTTTGAGGACAGGGTTGGTATTGGTTCATGTAAATCTCCAATTTTGCAACCTTTTGCAACCTTTCTTTCTGACTAGTAAGGAGAATAATCATCTCGATAACAGATTCGCTCAGAATTATCACCACATTGGGTGTGACTGGACATTTATCTAATAGCAGTTTAAAATCAGCCAAACCACAACAGAGATAATCTGACTCGTCGGGAAGACAATGCGCATACCGATCTGAGTCCAAACCTAAGTAAGGGACCCTTCGTTCGTAATGAGTTTCATGGATAGCCAGATTCCCAGCACGATGGATCAAAGCGTAATCTTTTCTAAGAGTGTTCTGATCGATAGAAGTGGCACAAATCTTAGAATAATACCTTCGCAACGCATTTTCTCTCATGTCTGCCACATGCAAGAACGGTTCAACTTCCTGTAATGTTAAGTAGGAAAAAATCTCAGATATCAACTCAGACGGATATCTCGAGAGACCGACTATATCCAGCAACATTTCCATTGCCTTTCTGTGTGATTTTACTCGAATTTTTGTTCATGGACATAAAGATTGCTTGGATCAACTTTCGAACTAGTGACGTAGTGGTGAGATAACTTGCTGCATGAGCCAGGGTGCTAAGTCTTATCTTCCGGTGGCTGCACTCACACCACTTCCGCTAGGCCTTGATAATATCATGATAAAATTCTTTTTAGATTTATATATTTTAATTTCATCTGACTGGTGTTGTGATTGGTAAGTATAATGTTGGCGCTGTATTTTTTCTTATTTTGATTTGTTTGGCAACCGTGATACGGACATAATTGAGTGTTAGAACTATTTTATCAGATCTGTGATATAAATAATGATAAAATTAGAATTTGTAGAAGAAGGAGAATTATGAATAAATCAGATTAATCAGATTTATCCATTATTATTTAAAATTTGATATTTCGTTTACTATAAACAATAAATTGGAACATAATTCTCCTACACGATACCTGTATGACCCTAGTATATACTCATAACCTGAAATAAAGAGGTGGAACTTTCTGAATATTTCTCGGACCAATTTGAATTCTCGGTTCCTTTTTACGAAACTTGGAGAGAAGGAGATCATCCTGACATATTCTTCCACCATGGCTTATTTGGTGGAAGACTTCCAATTTGGGAGGTGGGGAATCTTTTCAAGGATTTTGTCTTTCCATTTGTCACTAATGCAAAAACTTGAGTGTATAGCGCTCTTAAAGTGTTATTATTATCTTCCCCCTCAGAAAAGAAATTTTGGTGAAAGTGGTTCAAACTACGCTTCAGGTTAACATCCTGCTTTCTGTTTACTTCTACACTTGACTGAATTTATTGGAAAAGCATGTTTTTGAATACTATTAAATTATAACAAAATATCACTCGAAACTCACAGACATTGTATTAGACTGAAGCGGCTTCCTCATCTTCAATATGTGTTTCTTCGTCATCCAATTTATGCTTTTCCTCCGTTTCCTTTAAAATCGTAGACAATTCGGGAACAACCACCGTATCTCCAAACAAGGCAGCAATTTCTTCTAATGACTTTTGCTTAGTTTCAGGGAAGAAGAGGTAGATCAACAAAGCAGTGGCACAATTGATGGAAATGAAAACAGCGTAATACTTGTAACCAATATTAGCGAAAGCAGATGGCGAGATTTGATTGAACACGATATTGGTCACAAAGTTAGCAAATGCTGAAATACTGGTGGCTCTACCTCTGATTTGGGAGTTGAAAATTTCCACCGTGTAAATCCACGATACTGCGTTGAAACCTAACGAGTAAATGATGGAGAAAAGGAAGATGAAGGCAATGGCAAAACCAGAAACAACTTTGCTACCAGTTTGATCATATCTGGCAGTCAATCCCATAACGATAGCCATATCAACAGCCAAGGCAAGTGCATCGATCCACAATGTCTTGACTCTACCCCATTTATCAATTTGAGTAATGGTGTAAATATTTGTTGCAGGACCAACCATACCATAAAGTGAAGAAATCAATAACACAGTGTGTCCAGTAATACCGACACCCCTGTACAAGTTGGTTTGGTAGTAGTTAATCACATTGACACCAGTCAATTGAGTCAAAGATTGAATTGCAATACCCAAGCCCAATCTCTTCTTATACTTTTTCCACATTTCCAAAAGAGACTTCACTTCAGTTGCTCTTTCGTAATTTATCTGTTCATACATTTGGGTATATTCCGAAGTGATGAAATCTTCTGTTTCATTGGCATGCAATCTCTTAAGAACTTCCAAGGCTTCATCACCTCTGTCCTTTAATAACAACCAACGAGGAGTTTCAGGTAAATTCATGAAACCAATTGCCAACAAGACACCCCAAGGAATTTGCAATGCCAATGGGAATCTCCATTGAAACTGACCGGAAGCATAAGAACAAGCAAATCCAATCCAATTAGAAATCATGAACCCAATACCGATAAATTGAGCAGTAAGACCTGTCAATAAACCTCTAGTTTCAGCAGTAGAAATTTCCGAGTTATACAAAGGCGCAACAATCAACAACGAACCAATACCAATACCAGTAATAATACGACCAGCAATTAACATTCCAATGTTGACAGAAGCAGTTTGAATAATGGCACCAACGGTAACCCAAAGACCAAAGATCTGAGCAGTTTTCTTTCTTCCTAAAGCATCATTAATATACATTCCAATCAAGGCTCCAATTGCCTCACCGGCAGCATAAGTAGAAGTCAAGGCACCAATTTCTTGAGAACTCGATGTCGTCTTCATATACTGCAAAAACGTATCGTGGGAAATGGTCGTTGTAATGATACCCGAATCATAACCAAATAAAAAAGACCCTATACTAGCAACAGTACAGGCATAAAGTGTAAATAATCTCATACTGAATAGCTTTAAAATTGTATACTTTTATAACCACTGGGCCAAATATGCTAGGGTTTGCGATATATTTATAATAAAATCAACGTTTGTCAATCTGAACTGATGATGTCGATTGGAACCATCCGCAATATGATGTGCCTTAAAGCAATGGAACAAAGTGTATGTAGCTTACCACAATGGGACGAAAGAGACCGATGTTTGTCACCAGGTTGGGACAAGATACACCAATTAAAACGGGTGTTTCAGGGTGCACGCCGGATAATCTAAATGGGCCCTAGTAATTTGCTTCGTTAGATGTCAAAAAAATGCTCACCCCAGTTGCGAACATGCAGTATGGGGGTACTAATCAGCAGTCTCTGGCTAAATCGGCTGGTTTATCGGTGAATGACCAGCTATTTACTGGATAACGCTATTATTATCGTTTATTTTGCGGCTGTTGGAACCAGTTGCGTATTGATTGCGTATGTCTGCCTATTGATCTGAACCTTAAATTGAGCGGAGCAAAACGTCTTTGACGACCCGAACGTGTAGGAGCTCTGAATATCTGCAAGACCCACAAACTATAACATGAAGATGGCTATATCTAACTCTCACCCTTTGCAAAGTTTCCTCACGATCATCATGATCTCGTAGCCTCGAGAAAATCTGCCCCACATCGACCCCAGATTCGACCCCAGCGTCCCCCAGCAGAATACACGACACCACAGCACGTCAGGTGACGGGCGGACTCTCGGTGAATGACATTAATTAACTATGGGACACCACCGACCAAGAATCCGAGAAATGTTGTAGGAATTGTGGGCGTATTAAATAGCCCATTTAATACAGAGACGTGTTTTTCGGAAGGAGATTCGGGTTTGCAACCGTGCGGATGCCAGTCTGCGGCTTCCTCCACAAAATTTGGGAGTAGTGTGTCTCGAGAATGGAACACACCAGCCTATTAACTGTGATGAGCTCTGCAAAGACATAACACAATTAAGAGTTCATGCGAGCTATGCGCTTGGATTCCTCGGCATATCTGTTAACGGTTCAAATTTCGGTTGTCATACTCGTTTCTTCGGCCATATTTCTCATTACATTGAGGTTGTGGGATGAGATTTGAGGAGGGTGCTGCTTATGCTGCGAGACGCAGCTGGATTATATAAAAGCGATGTTCCCTCTTGCGATAAAGATCCATAGAAACACCAATTGTGTAGTATTGCAAAATGACACATATGAGAAATTTAGACTTCACAGACACCAGTCCATCCACCAAATTCTCCAATGGGATGTGGTGGATCGAAGACGGGGTCACCATCGATTGGGCTGTCGAGGCTTACAAGACCGAACAAAGACAGGAGAAATTGTACTCCATGATGGTAAGTAATTATGGGATTGTCGAATTGACATGACTAACATTTCAGTCAACCAAACACATTGCCTCCAGAGGTGACATCTTGAACTCTACAACCATCTCCACATCCTTGTCTTCGCCAATGGAAGACATCGTCATGCTCGAGGCCACTCATCATAAGGGGTATCTTAAGAATGAGCCTCGTTTTGCATTGAACAAAGACGCCGGCTTCAAGCCAAACGTTTCCATCAATTCGGAATCTAACGTCTCGTCCTTATCGGCTGGTGATGTCACCGCCCAAGTTAATACCGATGGTAATGCATTCAATATCAAGTTTAGCGATTCGGACAAAGTTTTAACTGAATTGGGATTTAGATCCTTAGGACATGTAAGGGATTTGAGAAACTCCACTTTCCAAACCGGTCCAACTGCGACTTATATGACCGCTCAATTGTCTCTTGATGTGCACGAAAAGGTATATGGGTTAGGTGAAAGATTTGGTCCTTTTATCAAAAACGGTCAATCGGTTGACATCTGGAATAGAGATGGTGGTACCTCTTCAGACCAAGCGTACAAAAATATTCCATTTTACTTGAGTTCCAAGGGATACGGGGTTTTAGTCGATTCCTCGAGCAGAGTCAATTTCGAAGTCCAATCTGAAAGAACAACTAGAGTCAATATTTCAGTTCCAGGTGAAACAATCAGAATTTACATTATTGGTGGGAAGACATTGAAGGATGTTTTATACAATTATGGTAGATTAACCGGTCTCCCAGCATTACCACCATCGTGGTCGTTTGGATTATGGTTGACTACTTCTTTTACCACGAACTACGATATCGGCACTATTTCGTCATTTATTCAAGGAATGAAGGACAGAGATATACCATTGAATGTTTTCCACTTCGACTGTTTTTGGATGAAGGGTTACCAATGGACTGACTTTCGTTTCGATGAAGATTACTTTGGCTCCGATCCAAAGAAGATGATCACAGAATTAAAGAAAAAGTTTGGTATTAAGGTGTGTGTTTGGATCAATACATATATTGCTCAAGAATCAGAATTGTTCGATGAGGGCCAAGAAAAGGGTTATTTGATTAAGAGAACCGATGGTTCAGTTTGGCAGACTGATTTGTGGACTGCTGGTATGGCTGTTGTTGATTTAACCAATCCAGATGCTTGTAAATGGTATAGATCACATTTAGAGAGATTATTATCATACGGCGTTGATTCCTTTAAGACCGACTTTGGTGAAAGAATTCCTGCTCGTGAAGTGGAGTTCTTCTCCAAGGAAGACCCAAGTAAGGTCCACAATTACTATCCATACCTTTACAATAAGGTGGTCTTTGATACATTAAGAGATGTAAAGGGTGAGAATGAAGCATGTGTTTTTGCTAGATCTGCCACCGTTGGTACCCAACAATTCCCAGTCGTCTGGGGTGGTGATTGTGAGTCTACCTTTGTTGCCATGAGTGAATCATTAAGGGGTGGTTTATCCATTTCTTTATCTGGATTCAGTTTCTGGTCCCATGATATCGGTGGATTCGAAGGTTCTCCAGATCCAGCGGTCTACAAGAGATGGTGTGCTTTCGGTTTATTGTCTTCTCACTCTAGATTGCATGGCTCCGGCTCTTATAGAGTTCCATGGTTATTTGGACAAGAAGCCTGTGATGTCTTACAGAAGTTTACCAAGTTGAAGCTTAGTTTGATTCCTTACCTTTATGCCAAGGCCATTGAAGCTCACCAGAGGGCTACTCCAGTATTAAGAGCCAGTTTCTTAGAATATCCAGAAGATGAAACTGCATACACTTGTGACTCTCAATTCTTCTTGGGAGACAACTTTTTGGTGGCACCAGTCTTCTCTGGGGATAAGGGTGATGTCAGATACTATTTACCTTCTGATAACAAGGAAAATGAAGGTCAATGGTATGGTTTATTAGATGGTAAATTCAAGAAGGCTGGTAAATGGTACAAGGAAACCCATGATTACTTCTCCTTACCATTATATGTTAGACCTAACTCTGTTTACATCTCAGGTAACAACGATGCAACTACTGAATACAAGTGGGACGATAATTTTACAGCCAATATCAATGCCATTGTTGAACCAGTTTCAGCTAAAATTCCATCTCCTGAAAAGACAGGGACTTATTCCGTTGAAGTCAAGGTTGTTCCTACCCCAACTGGTTTGGAAGTGAAATTAGAGAACGGAAAGAAGGTTGGAAACTGGAATATTAGAGTTTTTGGAAAATCATTGAAGGTGGTTAAAGGTGATGGTAAAATATCAAGCAAGGATGAATTTGGAAATGAAATTCTTAGCGTGAAGGGCCAATCTATTGTGTTAGAATACGTTTAAAGACCGCATTCCTTATGAGAGATTATTGTGTAAATCAATAAAAAGGTCAATAAAAAGGTAATACCAAATAACTGAAGTGAACATGTATTATATCCTCAATATTAAGCAGATAGCGTTGTCACCCATACCGAAGAGCAGATAAAGTAATTAAATAAGACATTAAAAAAAACCAGAGCACTGAAACATCCAACTATTTGAAAACAACCAAGAGTAATCATCTATCATTATAACCAAAGTCTATAAATCTATAAAATCCTTCTATGGATTATCTTTGATTTCGTTCAACTTCCCTCCGTTGGCGTTGAACTCATTATATTCCATATTCGGCAAATTTTGGTTCGGAAGGTCGCCCGATTGGAAAATCGTATCTAAAATTGGGGTATCTCTACCTGGATACATAAAAACAGAATAGAGCATGTTGAAGGATTGAGGAGAGATTAATTGATTGTTGACACCTGGCACAAAGCTTCCAGCCTGAGACATAGGCGTACCATAATAGCTGTGTTCTGATTGAGACGTAGATCCTGAACTATGCATTTGAGGATGTAAATTGTTGTGTGGCTGTGGGTGGATATTAGGGTGATTGTCTAGGGAAGCGGGATTGGTATTTCCATCTGCTGCTCCCACACCTGCTCCCGATGATTCAATATCAAAGAAGTCTTGCCAGTCCAAATTGAATTTATTTGGCGGGAACATAGTATCAGCACCTGGAGGAATGAAATTATTTGTTTCATTTACACTGGCAGCATTCTCATTCACATTTTCATTATCATTTTCATTTTCATTATTCTCATTATCATTGTTTTCGTTAGCTGTTGTGTTCTCAGGATATACATATTCCAGTGATTCTGCAACGGCTTCATAGTTCTTGAACCCAGTATAGTTGAAGTAGTTGATAATTTTCTTAATTCTCGTGTACAACTTCAAAATATTAGGAGGTGACGACGATCTAATCTTCAAATCATTAACCAACTTAAACAAAGTACAAAGTAACTTGTAACCATCAATAAGCTCTTCATTAGTAAGAAAAATTTTATTCTTGATTCTCTTCTGATGATCATTTACATTACGCTTGACAAGAGCCATAGAATCATCACTTTCAGGAGATGAGGTAGGTGAAGTAGGTAATAACACCTCAACCAAACCATTTGCAATCTCAAGGATTTTCAAGGAGGCACCAGAGCCATGGACTTCGAATGCAGACAACGGCAAACCTTCGATTGACTTGATGAAATCCCTGGCTAAAAAGATTGGAAACTTGGGGGATAAAGTGTAATCGCCACTAGCAAGTAGCAAGTTCTTCTGATATGATAAGTGCCAGGCCAAAGATCTCATCCAATGCTGGGAGACCAAGATGTTGACTTTTTGAGAATCTGACAACATATCATTTGGAACAGTGATATTGGTGGACAAGTTGTGCTGGATCCTAACAATCCACGCTTGTTTATATTTGATGGAGTTATCCGAATTCATCACATCGTTCAATAAACTGAAATTCGAATAGTCGTTCTCAACGTTGTCATCAATGAGGTTATTCTTGGTCCAATCATCGAAAAAGGATCTATCAGGAACAGCGAAAACTTTCAAAAGCTTTAAGAACCCCTTCAACAAGTCTGGGAACTCTTCATTATCTAGAACAGGGATCGAAATAGTCGAATCCAAAACAACTGGAACAGAGTCCTCGATACACATGAATCTCTCCGTAATATACAACATGTAATATATCTTCTTTAGAAGATGTTCTTCGATTGGATCTTTTGTGAAATAGGTCGAGGGACGATGTAGTTTCATTAATTGAGCAATGGAGATAGCCTCTCTTAGATACAAGACAGCCGAAGAGATACCATCCTCGGTATTCATGTAATAATTGTACAAGAAAAACGAGGTCAACAAGGTGTCTGCGGAAGGTCTATTACGGAAATCATATAGATTTCTAGCATAAAGCACCTGTTGAACGTATTCATAACATGTGAATTTAGAGCAATCATTCAATATGAAATTGAGGTTTGTGTTATTTGATTTGTCTAATTTGGCGGTTTTCGTCAAATACGCCATTTGGGACGAGATACAAGCACAAATACTGTTGGTTAGACAGTACAACGGGGCGTTATCTTCTTCCAAAGGACATGCTATTAGACCGTTGGAGCCCGGCTCGGCCAATTCGTTGTGGATTCTCTCGATCAACGTCTTGGACGATTGGATCGGATAAACGGCGTAGAACCATTTCTGGAAGATCTCGACAAAGGTCACCAAATGGTTAATGGGGATGAGTTTCGGAGGACCCTTCGAGTTAAGCGACTCCTCGTTGGCGTAGGAGGTGTCGCCTATGGAGTCTCCCGCGGAGTCTGAGGGATGGCTGCTGGTGAGATTACTGATTGTCTCCAAAGTCTTCTTATGTAACTTCTTGGGCCCACTTTTCTTACGGACCCTCACCTCCGTGCATTGTATGTTATTTGCTATACAATGCGAACACGGTCTGTTCTGTTGGCATTTGATTTTTCGTATAGCACAGGCGTCACAGGCCCTACTGAAGCTCTTCTTTTTATTTAAAGGCGGCTTGAACTCTTGATGTCCCATTAATATCGACATGGTTGTTCTGGACTGATCATAACCTCCAAAACAAGATTCCCGCTGCTTATAGCCATCTCCCCATACATAAAATAATGTTCTTTCGCTCGGTTCTTGGTAACCACCCCACACAAAACACTCAGTGTGCATATACCACGGTTTGGTGGTCACAGCGGTCGCAAAAAAATAAAAAACCCGCAGGTGGCCAGTGAGGGACAGTGCGGCCAGACCGCACCGAATCCGGAACTCCAAGTGCTAGTTATTACATCGCAACGGTTTCGTGTTGCCTTCACAACACCTCTACTCTATCAGGGCACGTTAGGTTGCATTTTGCTAATGAGTCAATTGGTGATCGTCGTGCATCCACCTGGTGGCCTCGGCCAACTCCGAGACAGATAAGACTGCTGTTATATAAGACGCTGATGGCAGCTGCAACAGGGAAATGTCAATGGAGGCCATTTTTCATGTCTTACACACTACCGGATATATCGAGCTTGTCGTCCTTGGACACGGCCGCCAAGCTCGAGCTATTGAACCATTTGTTCGAGCAATGCCACGTCTTACAGGACTTGTTGATCCCCCGGGTTTTCAACCATTATCACTCCTACAGCGAATTCATCGAGGCTTGTCGCTCGTTCTTGTTGGCCTTTCTCGGGCATTCCACACAGGACGCTAAAATCGCAAGCATCATCGCTGCTCACCCCAGGTTAGGCGCTACCCAACGATTATCCAGTCATTCCACCAACGAACAGAAATCCTTGTCGGGAACAGAGCACGAGGCTGAGAAGTTGAAATATTACAATGATCTCTACGAGAAAACGTTTCCGGGCTTACGATACGTAGTGTTTGTCAATGGCAGATCAAGAGAGGTAATCATGCAAAATATGCAACAAAGAATAGACCGTAACAACATCGATCTCGAGAAGATCGACGCGTTCAATGTAAGTTCCTTTACTCTTTACAAAAGTTGTTCCAACTAACCCTTAGGCAATGTGCGACATTGCAATAGACCGAGCCAACAAATTAGGCGCAAAACTATAAAAATTCTAATATTAGCATCCATTCTGTATTAATTAGTAATATGCCCCCACACCAATAAGAAGCCAATCATTTACACCCCAACCTTCTTCCAAACACCTTCTTTCACTCCCCCTCCACCGCCACAGCTGACGCGCAGTCTCGGGGCAGTTCAGTACGAGATGAAACAACCGTCGTATTCGCACCCGTTTACACCAGTCTGATGAATATATATATTTAAAAAAAAGCACATAAAACTTGTACACGTCACTAATGAACGAAAACTTCACATAAATAATAATAAATGAGCCGACAAATGATCACAAAACTTATGATTTATAATAACCAATAATACACAGATTATTACCATGAATTAAACAATAATTGAACAAAATATGTATATAAAAAAGATTAATAAAAAGAACAAATCAAAAAAGATAACATTTCTTCAAATACTTGTTGTCGTTCCTCATTTGCTGAATTTCTCCGCCTCTTCTGATCGTTTTATAAATTAGTTTCTTTCTTTTTCTTTCTCTATTTGCTCCTTAAAAACCTCGTAACTGCTTCTTATTCTTCTTCTTTCTGGCGCTTCTTCTGGCTGCAATTGCAATCACAAGAAGTAATCCGGGGTCTTTCTCGTGACCGTTGGTTCGCCGGGTCTGACAGAAGGGTCGTATTGTAAGAATTGACGGTTGTGATTCTCGTCAACCTCCATGATGGCGGCTTGATTACCACATCTATAACAGTAATTAGGAGCCGAGAAAATAGTCACCACCAATTCTTGATGGGTCCATGAATATCCCTCCATGACCAATTGATGGGCTCTTGCAATCAACGACAAGTCATTGGTATGGTTAAATTGTTCACTGATGTCTTGACCGAAAGTGAAACCAGCACCTCTTGGACTGATCCCCCATCCGCCCCTATCGTCAGGATCAGACCATAGCAAATCACACATAGGACCTTCATGTGGAACCTCTTGGATTCTATTCAACTCTCTCACTTGGTCTATGGATTCGATCATTGGTGATAACCCACCGTGGAGACAGAAAATCTTATTGTCAACCAAAGCAGTGATGGGGAAATAATCAAACAAATCGGTGAATAACTTCCAAACATTGGCAGAACCATATTTTCTCAAACATTCGTCGTAAAACCCGTAAACCTGGGTGATTTGTCTGGATTCGTGGTTCCCTCTCAATATTGTTATTCTATTAGGATATCTCACCTTCATGGCCACTAAATAACTGACAGTTTCTACCGAATAGTAACCTCTATCAACATAATCACCCATGAATAAATAATTGGTGTCTGGACACGGACCCCCGATCTTGAACAACTCCATCAAATCGTGAAATTGTCCATGGACGTCCCCGCAAATGGTGACGGGGACATTGACCGGCTGGACATTTTCCTCGAATTGCAACACGTCAATGGCCATCTTGCACAATTTCTGGACATCCTCCTCGGTCAAGGGCTTGCAACCGCTCAATTGTTCAATCCATTGATCTAATTGGTTGACGCTCGACGATGTCAATTCTTGTCTGGAATCCTGGTTTTTGGACAAAGCGGCACCGCCAACGACAGGGAATTCGAAGCTGGTGGCAGTGGTGTCGGTTTCCTCGTCGTCAAAGGTCTGATCTAATTGTTCATCGATTGCATCTTCCATTGGGATATCTGTGTCTAACTCCATAATGTGATTTAATATGTTTCTTGTTGGCTGTTTCTAGTCCTGTGTTCGCGATACAAGCTCTAATTGCGATTTAACACGATTCTGTTCTTGTTGTGTGATGTCGATATGTTGGACAGGTGGACAGTTGCTTCTATGAATTGCACACTTCCCAACTACAATGAATCAACTTCTACGGATACGTTCACCTTGCAATGATCTATCAATTATATCAATTCTGCAAATAATGAACACAAGCAATTATTTATTATCTGACCAATTGATACGTTGTCAATGAAAGGGAACAAATAACAATTCAATCAGTGTCTAAGGGGTTATCTCGTTGATTGTCAACAAAATACGGTTCAATCTCCTATAGCTGTCTAATATCAATTAATTGTCGGCGCTCACACTATTCATATATAGCTTCTACCTAACAATTTATGATAATTCCACACCTTTATTGGTTGTGTTTAACCGCCGTCGATTTTCAAATTTCTGCTTCCAGCCCAAGGGCAATCGAAAATCGTCGTGAGAGTACCATGGTGGTATGTACAGCGGACGACGGTGTGTGGGTGGGGGTCGTGGAACAGGAGCGGGTAGGGGCACGACAGTATACCACAAACCAGGTGGTTTGTGTAGATTACAGGGGGATAATAATTATAAATGGGACAAGTATTGGTTAATTTGGATAGACTAGGTGTAAACGGGGTTACTGTGACTTTTCAGAAGTTTTCGAGGGTTGAATATGGTGGTTGAGTCGTCAAGTCCCTGTCTTATAGAACAATGCGAAACGACCCAAATTAGAGATAATTCAAAAGGATCCGATAATATGACCAAAATGACAATTATGCAATATAACTCTATAGATTCTTCCAACTACATTCCGTCACCAACATCCAACCAACACCAACCTATAGACACCAATTATCGTTCCCAACAAGAGTCGGCTCCATATTATCAACTACAGCCGGATTCATCACAAATCCGTATCATAGATGAAGTCTCCGCTTCTTTGACAGAATCAGACACTTATCCACCTAGTACATCAACCTATGTGATCTCACAATATGATCTAATTAGTCCACATGAACCTTTAAACACTCAGGTAGATATCTCACCAAGAGAAAACGGTATCAGACAACAAGTAATAGAAAGGCAAACCGCTCGGATATTACGTCTGAATGACCATTTTGCCGATACTATGGAAGACAGATTGGTTAGATGGAGACCCACAGAATCCCAATTTAACATAGATGCTACTTTTGCCGGTGTCCATCCATATCATCAATTCGACGCAACGCAGATGTTTGATGAAAATGGCTCTACTAATGCTACAATCTTGGGGACAATTAGAAGTTGGTTTCTTTCTGACAATTCAGAAACAGCAAGAGGTGCATCAACTAACACAGATCAGAACTCCCTTTCATTTCCTTTTTCGTCTTTTCAAGAACCAGAAAGTAATTATTAGTTTTCTATGTCTGACTTTTCTATTCTAACACATTTAGGAGCTTCCAACGACCAACAATTCAACGGTGGATTCCAATCAGGCTTTCAGGATGCTAACACTGCTCTTGTCACTTCAGACGAACCCAATTTGGCACTTCTACAGTGTTTGAACCTAGTAGAGAATTCTTCCAACTCGATCATAAGAGGTCAGCCCACTCGAATGACATACCCTCAATACACACCCGATGCTCTTCCATTTGGACTCAATTTCGAAAAGAGCCGTAATCCATTGGAGGATGAGTTATTCCCTGTCTACAGAATTCAGGATGATTCGGTGATAGAAGAGTTATTGAGTGAGAATGTGATGACATGTTGTATTGCATCAGTTCAAGGCTGGCGTATCTCTATATGCTGATATAGCTACAATCAACGCTTAACTATGATTGAATTGAACTGTAACTATTATAAATAAACAAAAAAGACTCTTTCAAATATGAAAAACCACAACGACATCAGCTATAAAAACGCAACAAAAGTGTAAACAAGTCATGGTAATGATAAAACCACACGATTTATATAATAAAAACCAAATAAATAATGAATTAGTTTTGCGAAAAGACATAAGCTTATACATATATAATCTATTCGCTTGCTTCGGCAAATCTTTCTTGGATGGAGGTGAGTAAGGCGGTGAATTCCTTCTTACCTTCAGCTTCACCACGACTTGGTTCAAAGAACTTGGAGGATGAGACAGAGTGTTTGACATCGGAAGTGGTTTCTGATAACTTGGACCATTGAGCACCGTTGGCAACAGCCTTTTGAGCTTCGTCGTTATAAGTGATAAATGTTCTCATCATGTCAAAGGTCTTCCAGATTGGACAGAAGGCGTCATAAGTGGAGTAACCATTTTGTTGTAAGAAATCTTCCTTGATCAAAGCGGCGACATCTAAGGTAATCTTGTCAGAATCAGACAAAGCAGACTTACCAACTAATTGCACGACTTGTTCTAATTCTTCAGCATTTGACAAAATTTCTCTGATTCTGTCTCTCAAAACTGGGAATTCTGGGTAGTTTGAATCATAATATTTGTTCAAGGCAGTAGTATATTTAGAGTATGAGACAGATGTGTTGATGGATGGGAAATGCTTTCTTTGAGCCAATTTCTTATCTAAACCCCAGAAAACTTGGGTGATACCTAAAGTGGAAGTGGTGACAGGGTCAGAGAAATCACCACCAGCTGGGGAAACAGCGGCAACAATGGAAACGGAACCAATTCTGTCTGGAGAACCCAAGGCGACAGCCTTACCGGCTCTTTCGTAGAAAGAGGCTAATTTGGCACCCAAGTAAGCTGGGAAACCTTGATCAGCAGGCATTTCACCCAAACGACCAGAAATTTCTCTCAAAGCTTCAGCCCATCTAGAAGATGAATCGGCAATCATAGAAACATCCTTACCTTGATCTCTGAAATATTCAGCCAAAGTGATACCAGTATAGATAGAGGCTTCTCTGGCAGCGACTGGCATATTAGAGGTGTTAGCGACTAAAGTGGTACGCTTCATGATTGGTTCCTTTCTTCCAGAAATCTCAGTGTATAATTCTGGGAATTCCATTAAAACTTCAGCCATCTCGTTACCTCTTTCACCACAACCAACATAAATAATAACATCAGAGTTGGAGTATTTAGATAAGGATTGGGAAATGACAGTCTTACCACAACCGAAGGCACCTGGGATACAAGTAGTACCACCTTGGACACATGGGAATAAGGAATCCAAAACTCTTTGGCCAGTTAACAATGGGTAATCAGCAGATAACTTTTCGGCAACAGGTCTTGGAACTCTGACTGGCCAGGTGTGCATCATAGAATATGAAGACTTCTTACCTTCGAATTCGACTTCTAGAACAGTGTCGTTGACGTTGTATGAACCAGCCTCGGCAACAGAGACAATAGTACCTCTGGCTCTTGGTGGTAATAAGATTTTATGGTCATCCAACAAGGAGTTTTCGAAGATAGAACCGAAAATATCACCACCGGTGATGTGGTCTCCAACTTGCAACTTGCCTGGAGTGAAGTCGTATTGAACGGTTCTGGACAAGGCTGGGGCGTCAATTCCTCTTGGGATATAAATAGATTGGGATAAATCCTTAATGGCCTTCAAAGGTCTTTGAATACCATCGTAAATGGTTTCCATCAAACCTGGACCCAATTCGACCGACAAAGGCTTACCGGTTCTCAAGACAGGGTCACCGACGGTGACACCAGCTGTTTCTTCATAAACTTGGATGGTGGCCTTGTCAGCAGAGATTCTGATGACTTCACCGACTAAGTTATCATGACCAACCTTGACCAATTCGTACATGGCACAACCAATCATGTTTTCCGCCACAACGACAGGACCGGAAACGGAGTAGATTTGACCATAATGGCTTTCGGGAGCGTCGATTGAAAGACGTTGGATTTCCTTACGAGCGTTTTCAAGAGCACCGGCCTGTTGTGTTAGTTATTGCTGTGTGGAGGTGGACCACCCGCGGAGAGATACGAGGTGTGGGGGGCAATTGACACGGATATGAGCCAATAACTAATTATCTCCATCATCCATTAATAACACCAATATCATAATCAATCATTGACCGTTTCCCCAACGAAATAGCCACGATTGAGACTGTCACCGCATCCAGCAAGTCCTTCATTATCTCTCCAACGATGACATCTAAAAGACATCTAATCCAATTGATCAATTGATAAATACTCACCATTTTCTACGAATCTATATATTAATGAAATTTAATCGAAAAAGGATTAAATTACCAATGCAATTGCTGACTTATCTCGCTATCTCGCTATCTATCTTCTCGACTTCGTTCTTTATGGTGGGCTTCCTTCGAACGAGCAGAGTTACCCGGAATCTCGAAGATGTGTCGCGGACAGGTGGTGGACGGAAGGTTATGAGCCATTATGAGGATGTTGGAAGAGAACTAGAGGGAAGAGATGAAGACGATGGAATGGAAGAAATGGGAAATCTAACGAGTTGTGTTATATTGTAGCGTGTATCGGTTTAGTTGGTTCCGAGGAATTGTGTTTATTATTGTTTTTCTTGAAATTATTATATCCTACTTTTTTTCCTCTGATCATCATGGAGGACTATTAAATTGGGTGGAACGGGATGTGCCCAGAAGTGTTGGGAAACAATATAAAAAATCAACTTGTAGATAGTATGACTTGTTATCCAGAGCAATGTGGAAATTAACGTGTCCCAGGTGACTTATTCATCGAGTAGCATCTCCCTACCCTATCTACCCGTCGTCGACAATTGGATGCCCCGGAAGCTACAAAAGAATAGAGGTCCCAATTACGACACTCCTACAGCTCTACAACACATTATAAATATGATAAATCATACATTACACGAACACTTGCACAATTGCGAACAATCGACAAGCCGGTAACGAGCTAAAAACCGAGTAAAATTAACACCAAAATGATAAGAACCACACTAATCCAACAATTTAACAACCATCAATTAGATGAATCCTCCTCAAGAGGAAAAACCATCTTCACATAACAAACTAACAATACATTAAATCATTTCATCATCAAGCTTCATAAATATATACAGCCACTCAAGACATCTTAACCAAAATACATTAGTGTTTTTGAGATTCATTCCATTTCAACATTTTTCACTGTTCGCTTATTTGGATCTAGCTCTAACCTTCCGTCTCTTTCTCTTAAGTCTTCTGACTCTCTTCTTTCTCCACTTATTTCTCATTGTTACCTGGTGATAAGTTGCTGAACTCTAAAAGAAGAGAAGTAAAATATTATTTTGCAACATGTTAAAATATACTTGCGAAGGAAGTGGAGCTGGAACAGAGACTGCACCCACAGAATGGGCAAGTTCGTTCGTCACACAATATGCTGGGGTTTAAGTTTGGCCGGGTGACGGTCAGGTGATGTGTGTGACTGCGTTTTGGTGAGGTTTATCACGTGTTCATAAATAGGGCTATAAGATCTTTTTAGGGTAGATACTGAAATATTAGCCATGAAATATATGATATCATCCCCCAAAGAGTCGATTCTTTACAGATAAATGAAGTCAATATTATACATATTTTATTCCTCGTCTCTATTTACACGACTATTGTTCCCTTTCCTTCAACTTTCTAGTTTCTTGTAGTAAAGCAATCCTTAAATCTTCGGAGATCTCCTTCAAGTTCATTTCTTGACAGATTCTGTCAATGACCTCGTTTGTCAATAGAATAGTTGATCCCGCCGTCTTGACGTCTGCTTGTTTGAAAGCTTCAAGTTTAGACGAGAGGCCCGATTCGGCATATATTTCATCCAATTTGACAACATCTTTAAACACCAAATGGTTAGTGGCCAAGGTGTTTGGAGTAGTATCTTCTAACAAGTATTTCAAGTGTTTGATCCCAACCAATGCCCTATAATGACAATATAATCTATAAGCCAAATAGAACCCTGGGACGTTTGGAACTGCCGGTAACAAGGCAAATGGCAAACTGATTGGGATTCCAATAGCACAAAGAAGACCGTATTTCTTGTGGTTAGCTTGACCTTCTTCGACAAAATTGCTGAGTTGGCTCAATATACTCGACTCGCTTTGGAAACTTGGATGGTATAAGGGCAATGGTTTGAAGATATTGTGGTCCATCTGATTCTGGATGATTTCCTTTTGAGCAATTCTGTAATCCTTCAAACTTGGGATATTGGCCGAAATTAGATCGCTTTTCTTAATGCTATCAGCGTTTATTTCTCTGACGATGGAATCCTTTGAGGGAAACGACTTTAAACAGGCTTCGTCATAAGGAATGGTGGCCAATAATCTTTTTACAAAAGCGACAATTCTCTTGTTTATGGAGTTTTTGGAGCTTTCGAGTTTGTTCCATCCCTTGGACGCAAGACCGGTAGCTCTGGTCTCGAGTGTTGGACTCGTGGATACCTTGGATAAGGCATTATGTTTGCAATATATGAAGGATTTGGATGTGGTAATAGGGATGGAGATCAAATAGATCGGGTTCTTATCGAACGGTTTTGGAGCGGATGTGGATTGGAATCTAAGAGATGAGACCGGACCCATCCCCAACGAACGGATGGCCATTGAAGTGGCGATATGGTGGCCTTGAACTTTAAACATTGCAACAGATTTCTAAGAAAAACAAAACATTCAACGACGTCTGCGACACACTATCTTAAATAATAGAACTTCAATTAGTTGTTCACGGTGCAATTACAACGCACTGGCCGACTCCCTTCGTGTCTCTAGCGGCTGGTACCTGACCAAGGGCGATGCTGTTGCTTCATTTGATGTCAATGCAATGCTATGATAGTGGCTTTTGCACGACTATCACAAGTCAGATATTGTGGGTGGCCAGCTGGGGGAGAGATGAATAGCGATTCATAGCTTTAAATACCGAATGTGAACAAGCTGAATACAATATGTAAATACTCACTTAATTGCACAACACCCTCCATCATGTTCTCGTGGTGGCGATATCGTATCTCAGTCAACTGATGAAATATGCAGACATAATTTGGCCGCATTGATTCCTCGGACCCATATCCTCCACAACAGTCTCACTTGAAGAGAAACAAACCATTTGGCTCAACCTCTCCGAATCCAATGTCGTCGTTTCCTTGATTCGAATAATGAGATATTTACTGATAACCAACACTTCCAACATGTTGCAAGTTGCAACCCCCGTGATAAGCACACGGTTATCCACGTCGGTTTTCACACGACAAAACAGGGCACATAACAATTATCAATATCAATTGATAAAGGGTTCATGAAGCAATGGTAGACGGAATTCGACAAAGACGCCATTTATCATACATTGGACATGTCAATCCCTCCTCCTTATGCCCCGGCCTCGAATCTTTCCCATCCATCGTATAATTTCGTACAACAACGCTCGATCAAACTAGATCAGGAGATCAAATTGTACGAGTCCAAGCTGGAAAAGGAGCTCTATGAGTCGCTCTCGGAGATATATTCAATTCTAGTGGTGTTGGAGATGGTGGAGAAATCGTATATTAAGGATGTTTTGCAGGATAAAGACGAATATACCAACACGGTGTTGCGTCTATTGAACCAATACAATATCATCTTGAAGAATCATACGGTGCAAGAAAGGTTTGTGAGTTTGGATAATTTCTCAAAAACGTATAATGTGAGTATTTCTATGTGTATATTATGTTACAATATATTGACACGCGCAGATATCGTGTCCATTGGCCATCAATCGAATTGACATAGGCATTCCGGCCACCCTCGAGAACGCTACCTTATCGATCCCCGAGCCAATTAATTCCAATGCCAACTCGATTCCCTCGGGAAATACAACCTCTGCCAAGGCTGTTGCAGAAGCCACGGGTGTGAGTATTCTATGTTATACATGACAGAACGTGGACTAACCCATAGAACTTCATCACTTGTATGGATGCTTTGAAATTGAATTACAGAACAAAAGAACAATTGCACCCTCTATTATCTGACTTGATCACCAGCATCAATGACGTTTTCGAAAAGGAATTCCCTAGTAAGTCCAAGATCATCCAATGGTTGATCAAATTGAATGGCTTACGAATCGAACAGGAATTGAGCGAAGAAGAGGTCAAGACCGTGAGTAAAACACCTAGCCGTTAATATCTACACATACTAATCTATAGTTTTTATTTGACTTGGACAGCGCATATAAAGGCTTCTATACGTCATTAGAATGAATGAATGAACAAGTAAACCGAATCAAACAATGGTCTCGATCTCACTAGCGTAGCCCAACACGTTCTTGATGAGAAGTTCGTTATTACTCTCACTTAATTCATCACCCTCCACCTTGAAATACACAACGTTGTCCTTGATGGACCAATTTTGCTGTTCGGAAACAAAACTCTCGAATTCCGCCTTATCACTCACTGACGAATAATACAACAAGTTCTTCAAGTTGTTGATGGGCAATTTGGTGTAGGTCTTCTCGATAGACTTCGAGATCTCGAATCTCAATGCTATAATTAGGGTCTGTGCAAAGTAATTGAATTCTTGACAGGGGAATTCCGAAGGATTGTTGAACAATTTCCAGATCTTGATGTAATTTCCCTCCATTAAGTTCTTTTCCAAGTTTATTGGGAACTTCAAGAATTCGTCTATTTTCAAGTTTTCCGAGTTGTAGATGGTCTCCAATTCCAAATGGAACTTGGAGATGGATCCTTGCGACAATAAGTACAATAAATACAACGAGATCAACTTGGTGGTCTCGTCGTTGTTGTCGGATGTGTTGTTATGATTGGTGATTTGTTCGTTGAAATAGAATGGCTTCAATTGTAAGATGTAATTTTCGAAGCTGGAATGGTTATTGGACAATAATGAGGATAAAGCGCCGATTTCTAATATTCTCTTTGTGATTCTCAAATCATTGAGCTTCTGTGTTGTGGTGGAGGAGTTGACAAGCGGTATTAACAAGCCGTGTTTGATCAATTCGATCTTGATGGATGGCAATAATTTGTTGCAAACATCGTAATTCGACGAATCGTACGATTTATATAATTGGCTGGTCAAGGATTCCAATGACATTTTTCAATAGTTAATGGCAATTAATTATGGGATGTTAATGGTGATGGCTTGTTCTTGATCAAGTTATGTTGAGGTTGCCACTGGAGAAGATGGTCATGACACGTAAATGGTCATGTGATCTTGAGAGATGCTACGATGATACCGTTCAAAAGAGGATTTAATTAGATATTGGATTAGACGTTTAATGGAATGTGTTTTAAATGGTGAATTAAGTGTATTGATGTATTTAAAATTGAAAATTTCATCAAGATGTGCAAATTGGAGTGGTCAATTCGGATCACAAGGTGCATTAAAGGGTGCTCAATAGAGAGATAATTATTAGAGAGATAATTATTACCTACATGGTTTCGCATCTATTAATGAATCTTTTCGGTAGATAATTCATGTATCATATCTAATTGGAGAATAGCAACTGTTATTGCATCTACTTTCGCAAGATGAAAACTCTTCTCTTAATTGTTTCCAAATATCATTAGATTATATAACTCTCATTGAATAATTCAATATCACTTCTTCCGTCACTATAACATCGATAAGTATTGTAACACTAAAATAGAAATCCACCCAGACCACCCCCCATGCGCTGCTGCACCTCTTATCGGAAATGGATATGTCAAAGCTTAATTAGGCTGAACGGGTGTTTTCTTTATTTCGATGAAATTTTATTTTTTCTTCACATGGAATAAACTGTTTAATCAGCGCTTCAAATCATCATGACCATCTCGGAGGAAGAGCTTCTTGCTTCATATCCCCAAGTAACAGCCCCTGGCACCTCCACGGGCTACACTGGCACCTTGACCTCGGAACAACGCCAGACACTCGAGCAGTTAAGAACCGAGTTGAAGGAGCTTGGTTATACCAAGAGATTGGATGACGCAACCATGTTACGGTTCTTGCGTGCCAGAAAATTCGATGTTGCGGCTGCAAAATCCATGTTCATCGATTGTGAGAAATGGAGAAACGAGTTCGGCACAGACACAATCTTGACCGATTTCCATTACCAGGAAAAGCCAGTGGTTGCCAAAATGTACCCGCAATATTACCACAAGACGGATAAGGACGGCAGACCGGTGTATTACGAGGAGTTGGGCGGGGTGGATCTCACGGCCATGTACAAATTGACCACGAAAGAGAGAATGTTGAGGAATTTGGTTTGGGAATACGAATCATTTACCCAATTCAGATTACCTGCCTGTTCGAGAAAACAGGGCCATTTAGTAGAGACCTCCTGTTCCATCTTGGACTTGAAGGGTATCTCGATCTATTCCATTTCCCAGGTGTTGTCTTATGTTCGCGAAGCCTCTGGTATCGGTCAGAATTACTATCCGGAGAGAATGGGTAAATTCTATCTTATCAATGCTCCCTTTGGCTTTGCTACAGCCTTCCAGGTGTTCAAGCCATTCTTAGATCCAGTGACCGCAGAGAAGATAAAGATATACAGCACTAATTACAAAGAGAAGCTTTTGAAACAGATCCCGGCTGAAAACTTGCCTGTTAAATTTGGCGGTGTTTCCGAGGTGGATGAAGCGGAAGGCGGTTTACTCTTGGCTGATATAGGTCCTTGGAGAGACCCCCAGTACATTGGTCCTGAAGGCCCAGCACCCCATGCTTTCGATGTTGCAAAGTAATATTGTTTTTCTTCAATTTTTGTAGTAACTAAATATATAATTATAAATTTATGCTCTATATCTTGTGTAATGGTAAACTCCCATTGAATCCGTTCTGAAGAAAGTGCGGAATGCGATATCCGCCTCTCATTCCCTTTGGTCTTATTGACCCAGGCCACAAATGTTGCAACAAGCCTGGTTAGCTCAATCGGTAGAGCGTGTGACTCTTAATTACTAAAATAGTCATCACAAGGTTGCGGGTTCGACCCCCGCATTGGGCTCTGTTACTTCCAGCCTGGTTAGCTCAATCGGTAGAGCGTGTGACTCTTAATTATTAAAAAAGTCATCACAAGGTTGCGGGTTCGACCCCCGCATTGGGCTCATTTTTTGTTTTTTTCGATCTTGGTTTTTTCTGGAAACCCCAGTGAAACAGACGGTCGTCGCAAACTCGTTCGTCTTGCGTTGGCTTTTCCTGAGTAACGCTGCTTCGAAATGGTTGCTGGGGGGAAACGTGCAAGACCGTTTGAGCCACACACGACACCGATGACGATCGGTTGCGTACAAAAACCGAAAACAGCAATTGATCCACACACCCCCACATCTATCACCGCTCTACATTTGTTGGGTGAAGAATTAGGTTAGAGTTGAATGGGGCGATTGACATATGAAGATGGATTGTAGATCTGGATTGGTGGATGGATGCGGGGACGAAAAAGGCGACTAGAGGTTTGTTATGTTAGTTCGCCAGAGAGTCGGAACGAACAGTATTGCATATCTCCGTAGAAGCCTGGGGGAGCTGGGCGGCAGAGCGCCCGGCGCCTACTGTAATCTGGAGGACGACGAGCGAGAGATACAGCGAAGAGAGCGAACCAGTTGAAGGGGGAACACCACCAAGCAACCCGAATTCGCGATGTAGCGATGTCCATGCCGTTTTCTACCGTCTTTACCGTGTGGTCATCGTGTGTCGCCTCTGTCGTAATGCTCTCTGCCAGCCGTTTCATTGGACAGGTTACTTCCTCGGAGTGTGCATGTGGCTCACTTTGAACCGTCCATTGATCTATTCTATTTTATTGTATTGTCGTTCTTATTCTACCGAAGCAGCACACAGTGTGAGACCCAATATAGAGAGAGACCGAGAGAAAGTCGGCTATACACATCGCGCTATAGAACACATCTAGATTGTGCCCTTCATATATAGTGTATGTTTTCCTTAGAGCTGAAGCGTATCACTATATACATCGGGTACCCCACCATATGCCATGATTTTGTCCAACAGTAGAAAACAAGAACAACCGTCCAAATTCAACCTCAACTTCTTGAAGAAGTACTCGTTATCCAATAAGAAGGGCGAAAAGAGCTCCACCGACGACTCGCTCACAGAGTCCATCATTACTAATATCACCTCCAACGACACCGATGCCGAACTGGTCGAGCTCGATGGCGCCTTCCCTCCGTTGGAAAACAATAATTATTCTGCCAATAGACCCATCCACGAATTGATCACCGCCGATGTGGTGTCGTTGGCCAGGTCCATCTCCACCGATGAGGTGGATGTGACGCCATCCTCGTTCAACAACTCCAAGAAGAATTATTCCAACTCCATATTCTCCAGCATGAACATTCCACAGGTTACCAAGAAGACCACCACGCCAAATTCGGTGAATTCCAACTTGAGGGTCTCCACCTATTTCGATTCTGGGGCCCCCGACGCCCACAGTGGTGTCGTGAACCCAGCGGTCGGCCAAAGCGAGGTCCATGACAACGATGTATTTTCTGCTCGCATACAATTATCCGACCAGAACGCTATGAATAGTGTGGACAATAACGACGAATTTGATTCAGATATGGACTCCGAGTCAGACTCCGATTCAGACTTGGATGTGGCCAACGAGGAGGACTTGGACTCTTATCAACCAGGGGGGTATCATCCCGTCCATAAGAACGAGAAATATGGCGCCGATAACCAATACCAGATTTTGCGGAAATTGGGTTGGGGCCATTTTTCGACCGTTTGGTTGGCCAACGATTTGAGCCAAGACCGTTATGTTGCCATCAAATTTGTCAAATCCTCAAAACATTACACTGAGGCAGCATTAGACGAGATTCATATTTTGAAGATCCTCCAGAACCCCCAGAATGCCAGCCATTTGGATGATTATGCTAAGAATTATCTCAAAAACCATGCTGGTTCCAATAGCATAATCGAGTTGTACGACAATTTCATCCATTCTGGTCCAAACGGAGACCATGTGTGTATGGTATTCGAAGTTTTGGGCGAGAATATCCTAAGCTTGATGAATAAATATAGACAGACTTATAAGAAGATGAAGGACATCTTGAAGGACAAGAAGACAGGTTCTCAAAATAACTTTGAGAAGGTGAAGCCAAATTTGAAGACGGTGACTTCGAACTTATCGTTGAGCTTGAACAAATCGAGAGGCAGCACACAGAATCTGTCTCCAACGGCGGATGAAACGAACAAGTCTCATCAAAATATGAAAGATAATCTACTGGACAACAACGATCAACTCTTCACTGCGCCTTCATCGCCAATGGAGACCATGATTCACCAATTGAAAAACAACGGTAATTTACAGGATTATTTGCAATCGTTGGATACCGTCTCGTTGGAGAACTTGATTTCTCAAACTAAAACATTTGGTGGACTACCTTTATTATTGGTGAAGCAAATCGCGAAACAATTATTAATCGCATTGGACTATTTACACCATTGTGGCATTATCCACACAGACTTGAAACCGGAAAATATATTAATTGAAATCAAGGATATCGACAAGTTGATTAGATTGATCGAAATTGATGAGTCGAAAAAGAAGGAAATGAAAAAAAGCAAGAGAAAAGTGTCCAAAACTGTCAATATACTCAGCCCCCATCATAGTCATTCCAGTGGCCATGATGAAGGAAGAAAGTTCTCGATCAACTCGTTCCTTTCTACTTCTTCGTCAAATCTTTCTACAATGGGGGACAGGGCGACCCTCTCATCAACAGCAGACATTTCATCTACCCCCACATCGCCATTAGAAGGAAAGCCAATTTTACATAGATCCAGAAAGTCATTTATGAAGCACAACATCACGTCTCCAATCAAGTGTTCCAAGCCTTTACCATCGCCAATTACCACTGATTCATTCTTCAAGAGATTTTCTTTCAGAAATTCATTCGATGAACAGTCGCCCAAAGAACTGATCATCCCAGAAGAAGATGAGACATCACCCACCGATCCAAAGATTGCTTCGCTGCCATTACCCAAACCTAGAACCGGCAGTAGTTTGGACCATATGATGCAAACAAATCATGGTCATGAGGATGAATTGGCTGATTTGATTTCTATCAAGATTGCAGATATGGGGAATGCTTGTTATACGCATCATCATTACACTAATGATATCCAAACAAGACAATATAGATCCCCCGAAATCCTTTTAGGTTATAAGTCCTGGGGAGCTTCTACAGACATGTGGTCCGTTGGTTGTATCATATTCGAGCTCATAAGTGGAGATTATTTGTTCGATCCCAAAAATGGCACTACATTCAACAAGAACGATGACCATTTGGCCCAAGTGATCGAATTATTGGGCTATCTTAACAAGGATTTCTTGAAAAATTGTTTCTTTTACAAGAAGTTCTTCAAAAACTATTACGAATTGAAGAAGATATCCAACTTGAAGATGTGGGATTTGAGATCTGTGCTTGTTGAGAAATACAAATTTGATTACGTCAACGACGAGGTGCAATTGATAGTTGACTTCTTATTAAGATTTTTAGAGATAAATCCAAAATTCAGATTCGATGCCAGCGGATTATCCAACCACCCTTGGTTGAGCAATTGTGGTGTTAGTGACTGTTTGACTAATACTAACTTGAACACAAAAGGTGGAGATATACCTGGTTGGTACGAGGAGGTGAGGTTAGAATGAGAGAAATGAGCGGCATATTGTTTTTGTGAGGGTTGTACATTGTTTCATTTTGTCTACGGTAATTAATTAGAGATTTGTGGGAATTGGTTTGTTTAACTTTGTATGTTAAAATATGAGATGGGTGTTTGTATATAATACTGGTTGTAGATCTACTATCATTTCTGAAATTCGTTAGTATCATTTTAGTATGGAGTTGGGATCACCTCTCTTTCTATAAAACTCTTCGTTCTTACTTTGGTTGGAGTTTCCACGTTCCACCACTATCAATTGCTCATTGGCTAGGACATTATTTGCGTCATTCTTGTCGAATTCTAATTTGTGGTTATATAATGAGTCCAAGTTTGTTTCATTTTCAGACTCTGATTCTCCAGAATCTGCCCAATTACTACCACTTGTTATCAGCGCCTTGTTGTTTAGCTTGTTTGTGAAACTTTCCAACATGGATAATGTCTGCATCTCTCTGAGTTGTTTGTTATTCTTGTTATATTTCGTCGAATACTTTTCTCTCTCTGTGTCTAGATAGCTATGGGGGTTCTCTTTAGACGTCTCGGGCTCCTCAGTCTGTTGCAACACCAGCTCAAGCTCTTCAATCTGCTTATTTATCAGAACCAACGATTCCTCCTCTTTCTCCGGTATAATTTCTATCATCTCCTCCTTCTTTTCTTCTATATTTTCCTGCTGCTCAGATTGTGCTAATTCTACCTTCTTCTTAGACAATCGCTTATCGTCCAAAGCTTCATGGGCACTTTTGATCTTGAAACTTTTTACCAAATCCTCACCGTCTTCATCGTCAAAGGTCAATTTGACCTTCTTTTTCTTGCTTTTCTTCTTTGGCGGTTCTTGTGTTGTTTCTACAGCATGTCTTTTCAAATCATCGAAATACGGGATCACTACCTCGCTACTCAAAACAATTGCAGGATACAAAGGTGTGGTTTCGTTTAATTCGGATTTCCCAATCTTGATTACATTAAAGATAGTGTCACCTATGACTCTGCCGAAAAGCGTATTCTTGTAATTCAACTCTGGAGCCTCATTTAACGTGATGAAAAACTCATTTAAGTTAGACTGCCTCTTATCCTGATTTACTAGACCAACTAACCCCCTTCGGTTGAATTTCAACCGCGAATTGAACTCATCGGCTATGCTCAAGGATTGAGGGTTATCTATCTGAATGAGAAAATTGGGGATAATACGATTGAATTTACAATTGTTATAGCCATTGTTCAAACAACTCTCGAGAAATATTCTACATGCTAAAGGTGTTTCCTTGGCCCATAACTCAATTTCAATAGGACCTTTATTCGTATGAAGTATTACCTTTGCGGTTGTTGGTGGCTCAGACATTTGTCCTTGTTAAAATAAAAGATGCTAATATTGCGTCAAAAAACCCGAAAAATAAATCCCGTAAAAAGACACCTCGGTCTCTACACGTATCTACACCAAAAATACATTATACAAACTTTATTAAAGTCAAGATGCAATGAAGAAGAAAGGAAATTTTGTTAAGCACCAATTATATGCATCGTCTTTTATAATTCATTAATAACATTACCTGAAAAGAACCTGAAAAAAATAGCTTCGAAAGAAGCTCTCTATAGTACAGTAGATTTCTCTAAATTTCGCTTACACTTGTTGAGCAGGGTCGATCAAGTGGTTCTTCTCCCAATCGATGTCGGTTGGCAAGTTGGAGTCCTTTCTTGATCTCTTCTTGATCTCAGCCTTCTGCCAAAACCTGAGGAAGTTCAACTTCTTAAACATCTTCTTGCATGTTGCGGAACACAAGAAACAATATAATAAATATTCCAAGTAAAGAATGACAGCGGCAATGGCAAAGCCACCGAAAACAGCCGCAGCGATGTGATGGGCCAAGCTCTTGATGAATTTGGCGTCGTCGTAATGCCACGATGAACCCGGGGCAATGGCGAAGAACGAAGTTGGGTGTGTCTTGTAATCAGCCGGTTGCAAGATTCTCACCGTTCCAGATTCGGGAACACCCCATCTCTTGTATTGTTTCCACATAACCGACAAAAACAACGGCCCCGTAGAGTACATGATGGTGATGTAAGGCATCAACCAATTTCTTTGGTACTTCTCCAACGAACCAATCACCTTCTTGAAGAATGGATGTCCTGGAACAGAGCCCATCACATCGTTGGAAATACCTGTAGGAAGAGTCTTTCTGACAAAGGCTGGGACTGTCAACAACGGATCCAATCGTCTTTCACAACCATCGTCCAAATCAATGTAGACACCCCCGTAATGGACCAAGGCGAAATATCTGATGGCGTCGGCTCTCTGGATAGGATACGGATACAGGTCCCAAGTAGCCAAGAACCACAGATATTCCTCGCTGATGAAATCGCGCGCCATGTCGTCCGTCCACAAGATGTATTTGTAGTCCGGGTGCAAGTCTATACAGGCCTTCTGGCCTGCCTTCCAGATGTCTGGAATGTCTGTGGTTTTGTATGTCTGATGGATAATCTTTGGAATCATGGACGGCTTGCCAACCGCGCCCTCGGGCGGGTTCAAGTCCACATCCAACAAGGAATATGCAAAGGAATCATCGTGCAACAATGTTATCAAGTCGAAGGTGAGATAGGTCAAATACAACACCACAGCCACATGGGCGGCTATCAAATACTTCAACTCTTTCTTCATGCTGATGTGTGAATTCGCTCAATTACGGCGATTGCAAGACTGATGCGTACGAAACACGAACAAATATAATGGTAGTTGGATTTCCTAGCTCTGAGGCACGCCTACGTCTATGGATGTCTATATATACTTGCTTTCACTTGCTGCCCCTATCTGCTGCCCCGTCAAGTTGTGTGTCTCGAGTGGAAAACCTAATATATATTCTGTGCAAAAAGAAAGAAACAACAACGGCTGTTTACCCCTATTCACGGACGCTGGCTCAAGCTCGCTCAACGCAGCCTCTACAGCAACGCATCGGTAGGGACAATGGCGGGTGCAGAATTTTCAGGAGTGACCGAGCTGAAACTTATGATGCAATGGTGTGCGGGACGACCAGAAGGGCCGTAATTAGCAGCTGTCATCTCATGTCCTTTTTCCCCCGTCTCTGGGGCGCTCCATTTGGCTGACAGTGAACTCAGATTTTGCTTCTGTATAGGAGCGCAGCCTGTTGCGTCGACTTGCTACAACATAGCCCAGTTGCTACGGAGAGCACTCACAATGCTGCTCTAGTAGAGCTGTGTATCGAGATCACTCCCAAACAAGGCGTCGCATCATCACCAACTCATTAGCACGAGGTGTCCGAGGAAGACCGTCATCACATCTATTTTTGGCGCCTTTTGTAACTGCATTTTTAAATCAGCCTTATTCTGTAGAAACGGCGGTGATTCCTTAGGTTGGATATGCCGGACACTTAAGCGCGAACCGAGGATGTCATATATCTTCCCACACAACGGATTCCCGTCAAAACAAATTGCGACACAACATCAATGTCGAAATTGTCAGGTTATCACTATCTTGTACGAGCGGCAGGAACATCGCACCTCTCACATTTTAACTTTGTCCAAACAATGATGTTTAGTTCAAGCTCTATCTCGGAAACTCTAATTAGGTTACTGCGGCAACCCTTGAAACGCCCTAGCCGGCACCTGTCGTCATAATAATGTTTTGTTTGTTTAGTGGACAAATGCATGTCTTCCTCGTTGTTCCGCTTATCTCTCCAACTGATAAAGCATGTTGTCATAAGCCTGGGCTAATCGGCCCCGAGAGATGCTACTACTCGATAACATAACGTCTATTCTCACAATTTACTGACTGGCTTGTTTCCGTCCGCAAAGCATAATGCTGTAAATGCTTCGTAGCTCTTGTATAGCCCGACATCCGCTATCGTCACACTACTCTCTCTCTTGTTCTTCACCACGTCTAAAACCCCCAACTCCTTCAACGTCTCAATGTTATTATGCAATCCCTGGCTGTTGATGCTTTCCAAATGGGCTGTTCTCATCGAATGAATCGTCTTAACCAACTTCTTGTAATCGAATGGCCTGTTCATGTAGATCCCCATTTTCTCGAACATGATGTGATACGACTCAAAGTATGGCATTAACAACACCGTGTGTTTAAGGAAATAATCACGATCTAATACCTTAAAGTGACAATTATCGCTGTCAACTGATAACTTCCCGTCAACGATTAATTGTCTGATGATATTGGATTTATGATCATCATCATCCTGGATCAAGAATTCCTGAGCTAACAATTTTTTGACCATCGCATACTTTGTGTCAAAATCATCCATTGTTTGAGCCAATTTGTCAAGAACGAATATCACCATCGCTCTATCTATGAATAAATGTAATAATGAATTCTTATAGTATAACAATTCAATGGTGGATTGTATTACAATCACTCTTTCACCTCCATCCCTTTTATTGATAGCGATCATCTTGAAGAACAATTCCACAACTCCAGCGATCAAATTCTCCAATTGTTCATCAGACACATGTATCAACTTTTCCAATTCGATACGATTATTATTGTTTGAGTTCACCTGTTTGTCTCTCAAAAGAGTCTCATGGAGCACCCATTTAAAAGTTGGCAATAGCTCTTCCAACGAAAAAATAGCCCTAGAATGGAGATAATAGTATAACTGGATACTGTATCCAATTATGAAAACTTCAGAAAGATATGCTGCTCTGTTTATATCTCTCAAAATTCTAAATCCTAAATCCGTCAAGTTCTGATCATCCACATTGGTGGTGTTTACTTCTATAACATTGTTCAAAGTAACGTAAATTTTTCCAAGATAATTGGTATTTTGCACTCTAGGGCTGCTGGTAAGCTTAAAGTTCTTTATTCCATTGAATAAGATCCGTGCAAAAGTTTCAGGCTTCTTTTCATAGCCAATCAATTCTCGTATATAGCCATCATTCTCGTAAACTTTCTCATATTGGATTGACATAGGAACAATCTTGATTCCATTTGGAACGCCCTCCTCTTTGAAAGCCTTTAAGGAGTCTGTCAATTGTTTCAAGATGCCGTATTTGGGTAATAACAATTTCCCATTTCTCGATCTTGTTCCCTCGATAAAGACTTCCAAGTTGACTTTTCTGTCAACGATGTATCTGATTAGATTGAAGTAATTTCTATGAGTGTAAAATTCATGATAAAAGTTTCTCTTGATGAAGACGGCTCCTAAATTCTTTAAGATTGGTCCGAATAGGGTCACGTTCAAATTGTCCCCCGCAATGACCATTGGCACCGCCATCTGGAACCGGATTAGAATTAGATGGATAAGAATGTAATCAATATGAGATTTGTGCGAAGGTGTGAATATAATGGACTGCGGATTGGCCCTGTATTGGCTGAAGAGTTCGTTAAACTGCTTCGAGCTGCACCAAATGCCTTCAGGAAAGATATTTGACATCAATTTCATCATCGTGATGTAACAAACGCGCAAAAAGTTCTCACTCTTGAAACTAGGGACGTTTTTCTCGTTCTCTAGTTCATAATAGGTCAACAAAAAGTCCCTAATTTGCTTCAATCTGGCTGGTTTTGCGTCTGGTTCGATCAAATTCTGATCCAATTCCTCTTGAACTAGATGTTCGCATAATTGGGTGAATTTCGGATCGTTGGTGATGCTTTCTCTCATGTACAATTTCAAGTCATTATTGAAATCTGGGGTATATTTGTTTGTAACCCCTAACGACTCATTCAAGCCATAGACATCGCGAAAATTCACCGCAGTGAGCTTGAAAAATAGATTGTTGAAAATAGTGATATTCTGGGCAATTGTCGTCGTGCACGGAAATGGAATCGTAGGATGGCTCAAGGAAGCATCGATGATGTTGATATCGTCTGTCATGTTAGTTCATGTGTCAATTTGAAGCGTGGGGTTACACTATATACGTACAAAAGTCATTCATGATGGTTTCTTTTTGAGAATTGATTAGCCAATTGGATGGAATATCTCTAGAATCAACGAATGATACCAATTTTCTGTGTCAAATCTCCTTCTTATCGACGTTATCCCAACTTATTATTTATTGTTACACTTCATTTGTTGGCTGCATAGCGGAGATCGGTAATGTTGAGCACCAAGCGGTGGGGACACGGCATTAGTGTGAGTGGGTGCTCCTAACCATAACATCCGGGGTATAACCAGATTGAGGTGAGATAAGAGTGTGCAATGGAATGATTTGGGGATTTAAGAGATTTTTGACAGATTTCGTGGTATTTTGGGAAATGGTGAATTTGTTGGATTTTCGTATTTAAGGTTTTTCGCGATTATGTCAGGGGTATAATCTGCAACACGATTAATCATGGTGAAAAATTACCTTAATTAACACCACATGAATATGTGGAGTAGGTCTGTAATTGGTGCAGAGTCTACAATCATTGGCGTCTTGTGGGTCTATAGCTCAAAGAGGATAGTCCTATCTCTACACACCCAAATCGCTTATCTATCCGTTTAACGATCTCTACATCTGTTAACCAATGGACATATTTTACAAACAACCTAGTAACCGAAACAATTTAAACCACTTTTTCTTGAACATAATCATGATAATATGTGAAAATGAATTGAAGTCTCTTTTAACACACTCTCCCCCTCGCACCGATTTTCTTACTCCACAATTCAAGCCAGCTGGAAAATGCAGACATTCTAGAGGAATAAGCGTAAAAGTTCTAAAACAGCACCACCACACACCAAGAAGGCGAATATAGCTACAAATTAGTATGTCGATCGCATGGACCAAATCGAGAAAACTTACCTAACCAGGTGTAAGAGACGGTCATTGGCTGTTTGGCCTTGACTTGTCTTGGTTTACCCTGTTTCTTTTCTTGAACTTTGGCGAACTTAGCGTTGGCAGCACGTTGTTTTGGAGTTTGTAAAACCTTGGATGGTCAGTTGGATGTTCGTGGATGCTTGACTCGTTTCATCAATTACTCACCATTTTTATATGAAATAATGCTAATTAGAGGGCGGGATATGAAGTTTTGTGTTGTATATATACAATATATATAAGACCGCCAAACGAACTCAGATAAGCTTTGCTTCCATCTCTTCGGTGTTCCACAGCTTGCAAGGAATAAGAACCATTACGTGTCAATCACGACTGCGGTAATCCCACGACGTTCAGTCCTGTTTCGGACATGAGTGGAGGGATCATGTGACTTGGACAAGGTTGATGGAATTCGATCTGGTTGTTTTATTGTGAGTAAATATTTGAGAGGTATAATTGTAAAACGTTCACTTCAAATTTTAGCTCGAAACTAATTTCATATCATTTAAGGGCGAATTCAATGAGCCGTGTTTACTGAGCTAGATGAAGGTTGATTCACACACGCCACCTTTTTATCTGATAGCACTAAATAACCTAATTAGGTATATAAAAAGTAAAAAACATGACTAAACGATGTAGAAGACTTCAAAAAATGAAGAAAACAGCAAAAAAAACTAGCGCTGCCTGGTTTCGATCCAGGGTCTTCAGGGTTATGAGCCCTGCACGCTTCCACTGCGTCACAGCGCTTTCTTGCCAACAAAAGCAGTCTGGAACATTAAGGGATAACATGGATTATATAATAAATTAGGCAATAAAGGGTTAATTTAGGTAAAACAAAATTATAATTATTTTTATTCTTATTGAATGTTCCATAACTAACTGACGGCTCAGAGATTTATTCAGCTAATGGAATGTTCATAATTAAGAGCGGTTTTTATGGGCTTAAAGATGTTCTCCAATATATTGTCTAGAATAACTTGCATAAATCTCTCGCTAATCAAGTGATGACTTGGTTGCAAAACCTGAAAAATTTTTCGCTAATTCTCTAAGAGCTCTAAAAGCATAAAAGACAGATCCATTTTACATCACACCCACCAAATTCATGTATGGGCTGCTTCTAGACTTTAGTTGTTCGCTCGATTCACTCGTACGGAATAGCGGTGGAGAAGACGAACTTGCAGGTAACAGATCTTTACTCGCCTCAACCAACCTGTATCTGCAATATATGAGATCACACTTGAAAAGTTTTATCATATATCTTGCAAAAATTAAGGTCTAGATGAGATCAATATGCACAACATTAGAGGTGAGATACCTTATTTTGCACACTAATGCTTCGAACCGCACGTAACCGTTTTTACTCTTTCCGAATTAAATACGTCATTTGCAACAAAGGGCGAAAAACCGTGGAGCATTTTCGGCGAGTTTGTTGATATTAGCATATATGATAGGGGTTGACATCTATTTTCATCCCGTATTTTGATAATCGCCAGTATAACCCGACTGGGACAAAGCAGATGATCTGATCTGTTCGCTTGTCACTGAAGGAGTGTTTCCCCCTTGCGACAACCCTTACAACAGGGATGATCTCTCCATCGTCCTAGAAACCATGCGATTGCATATTCTGTTGCCGGAGTTTGCCGTTTCTTTTGTTTCGTCGTTAACATATTTTTCCTGTTTTGAGACGAATTGACGCAGCCTTTGACGCGAGTACTATGCCCAACCAGCACTTCCCGTCTACTAATTATACGATGCCATAAGATCAGACAGTCGTTAGAGTGTGTTTGATCCGATTGTTTGATCAGATCACAACCTTGATCACGTTTGCCTAGTAAACGAGGTTGTTTATTTTTGAGATTTAGGTTTGTCGTGAAACCTTATTTTTCAGATGAACAAGGGATCTACAATCGAATGGACAGAACTCTTTGGAATTCTCCCCTGATCCGTTGAATCTCTCGAGTCATCTGTCCTTTTTGTCTCCATTTATTGATATTAAAGCCTTGTCCAGGCTTTGTTTCGCAGTTGAGTCGAGTTTGTAGCACCGTGTTCGAAGCCCCGATTGTGCCCGCATTCGTAGTCTGTTTCCCATTCAGGACTGGCGATTTCTGTTTTCTGACGGCGGCTGCAAACAATATGTGGAATTAATGCGCCCTTCGCGCTGTATTGCATGCACTATGCCGTCTGGTAACAGCTGCAGCATATTGTAAACAATATGTGCCAGCATCGTCATTTTTCTGTCTCGGCTGGCTATCCCTCGCCAGTTATATATTGTAAAAGTTATTCCAGCGCAGAGTTAGTGGTTGAATTTCTCCATATTGATAATCGTCAAACGTCGAAACATTCCAACTCAAGTCACTCCTTTATAATCTTGATAATAGTCTTTATTTCCTTTCCTGTTTGTTTGTCCATATCGTATTTCATCCCTTGTAGAAACTTGGATCCAAACATATACCTTCCTTTGTGACTATTAGAAATACTTTCGTTGATTCCAAATGATTTTCAACAAGGCTATTATATTGGCCGTTGCGGCCGCTATTAAGACTGCCACCTCAGCATGTGTCTTTTCATCTGACGGTAACTGGTACTGTAACCCAACCACCGCCATCACCTACGAAGGTGTTGGCTATGCCGGTTCCTACCAAGAAGTCACCAACATGGACGAGACTTCTGGTGCTTGTTCTAAGTCGTCTTATTCGTTCAGTGGCTCTTTATCTCCATTAGACGAAGAGTTGTCTGTCCATTTCAGAGGTCCTATTAAATTACTTCAATTCGGTGTTTATTACCCATCCTCCTCCAACTCAAAGAGAGATGCCGGTGCCGATGAAGAGGACTGCTCCACCACCCAGCACGTCCATCATTACCACAAGAGAGCTCCAGCTGTCAAGTATGTCACTGAAACCGTCATCGTTGATCAGTTCGGTAACACTCAGACCGTGGAAATGGATTCTGCTCCAACTGTCGCTGCTGCTTCTGCTCCTGCTGCTGAGCAGGACGATACCCCAGCTCCAGCTGCTCAAGACACCACTTCTTCTACCGCCGCTGCTCAGGGTACAACTTCCACCAAGGCTGCTACTACCTCCAGTGAGGCTGTTGCTACTACTTCCACCTCTTCAACTGCTGCTGCTACTACCAGCGCTGTTACTGTTGGTGGTGCTTGGACTAGAAGCTCTTACTTCACCCCTGGCTCAGCCGATAACTGTGTTTTCTTAAACACTATGGGTGGTGCTCAATCTGGTGTCTGGTCTTCTACCTTCGGTATGTCTTTATCTTACTGTGGCGCTGATGGTGCTTCGGCCGTTGGCTCAGCCGTCGCTTTAGGTGATGTTACTGTTGCTTCCAACACTGAATTCTCCATCTTCTCTGGTTCCGAGTGTGATAGTGACTGTGGTTACTACAGAGAAGGTATCCCAGCCTACAAGGGTTTCAGTGGTGATTCCAAGATCTTTGTCTTTGAATTTGAAATGCCAACCGGTACTGGTTCTTCTGTTAACGATGATATGCCAGCTGTTTGGTTATTAAACGCCAAGGTTCCAAGAACTCAACAGTACGGTGACTGTTCCTGTTGGGGTTCTGGTTGTGGTGAATTGGACTTATTCGAAGTGTTGTCTACTGGCTCAAACAAAATGGTTTCTCACTTACACGACGGTCAAGGTAACGATGGTTCTTCTTCCGGTGGTGGTGGTACTTCTGACTACTTTGTCAGACCAACCTCCGGCTCTTTCAAGGCTGCCGCTGTCTTCCTTGATGGCAAAATCCATATTGTTGAAGTCTCTGATGACTTTGCTTCATCCTTGTCCACTGACACTGTCAACTCATGGATCTCAAGCACTGGATCTGTTGCTTCTATTTGATTTTTTAGATATAATTTATGTTAGATTCGCTAGAACTTGTAGATAATTAATAGGGAAGTCGTGTGCTATAAAATTCTGATGTCTCCAGTAGCTCCAGGTTCAGACATAGGATTTTATTAGGGCAGAGGTATATGATGTGATCCTGTTTCACATTTTCCCTTTTTACTCCCACATTGACGACTTCTGAGAATCTTCCAATACGTAGACTAAAATGCTTCTCAAAAATGATCAGCTGCATGTTTGTATAAAACAAGAATAGAACACTCGTCTAGTTGTTCATGTGAAACTTGCAAATAACAATAAAAATATTTCTGGCGGGCATATAAAGGTCAGTGCAACGTAAAGTACTCCTTTGGTAATGTGTTCCCGTAGTAACACCGTCTTGTGGGTAAATTGACGTTGAGAATAATAAGAGACATTGAAAACATGAGAGAATGGAAAAATAGAGAATAATTTATTGAATTATGGGATGTAATCTGCTACATTACTCTGATCTTCATCCAAAAAAAAAAGCCAAAAAATAAGATTTTTAGATTTTTTTTTTGGTGAACTTCTCACTTTTCATGAATTATAAACAAAACATATCACCATAAAATATACAATTTGTTATTAAAATTGAATTGGACCGTTGAATCGGTCCTAGCTTTGGTTGCATCTCTGATCGGTATCCACACTCCGTATGATGTCTGGATGTTCGACCGACCAACCAGAGCAGAGAAATTATCGTATTATGTCAGCAGGCGAAAAGTTTACACACTGAGAGTAATAGAGACAACAGACTTATAACAACCAAGTATCGGACAATTGTTATTCATCTGCTTACTCATACGGACGCCAGAATGTTGAGAATAGCTCCAAGATCAGTGCCAAGAACTCTTGGTACTAGATCTCTTTATACTCCACATCTTGACTCCGATCTTAACATCACAAAGAAGGGCAAAGTCAATGTCACCGTAGGTACTGGTGGTCGTTCATCTAGAACTGGATACACCGCCACTGTTTTCGGTGCCTCTGGTTTTTTGGGTCGTTACATCACCTCCAAGTTGGGCAGACATGGTACCACCACCGTCATCCCATGGAGAGATCAAATGAAGTCTAGATTCTTAAAAGTCACTGGTGATTTAGGGGTTATTCACTATTCTGAATTTGACTTGAGAAACATCAAGTCCATCGAGGACGCCGTTTCCGAGTCCGACATCGTCATTAACTTAATTGGTGCCGATTACAACACCAAGAACTTCTCCATGGCCGACGTCAACATCGAGGCCGCCAGAAGAATCGCCCAAGCTACCAAGGACGCCGGTGTCTCCAGATACATCCATGTTTCTTCCTACAACGCCAATGTCAACTCGAAGTCGGAATTTTACGCTACCAAGGGTGCTGGTGAAGAGGTTGTTAGAGAAATTATCCCAGATGCCACCATTGTCAGACCAGCCCCAGTCTACGGTAGAGAAGATAACTTCTTAACTGCTTTGGCTGCCCCAGTGGTGCCATTCGAAACAAATGGATTCGAGAGAACTATCTACCCAACCCATGTTCTCGACGTTGCCAAGGCCTTGGAAAGAATTGCCTTCGATGACGAAACCGCCGGTTTAACATACGAATTATTCGGTACTCAAAAATACACAGTCAAAGAGATCAGAGACTTGGTTGCAGCTGTTGTCAGAAAGCCTAATCTCGACTACTTGCACTTCCCTAAGGAAATTGCCTCTGTCGTTGCTGACATCCAAACTAAGGCCCTTTGGTGGGATAATGTTAACCCAGATCAAATTGAAAGACAACACATAGATCAATTTATTGACAAGAGTCTCCCAACTTATGCTGATTTGGGCATTGAACCAGACCGTGTCAGTGACTTTATCTTTGCCTACACCAAGAAGTTCAGACCAGCTCTTTATCAACACGATTTACCTCCAACTGAAAAGCTTAAGAGAAGATTGGGTCAATTCGTCCAAATCATTCCATAGTGGTTTTGTATTATTGGGATGGTTTAGAATTATTAATGAATTATCGGTTTAATTAGATGCATGATGTGTTAGAAAATCCATCTTTATTTATTGTATATGTTTTTTGTTTGGTTTGTCATTTATGTTTCCTAAGAAGTTCTGTAGGTTTTCTCTTTGTTCGCGTCTTATAAGCTAACTTTTAATCCAATGATTTGCCATGTCTACATATCTGGTATAGTCTACAGCTTTTGAATTAAAATGTGTTATTTTCATACCCACTTACACATCCAGTATCTAAGTAGTTTAGTCGAGCTTGATTCTAACAGCCTTGACTTGAGTATAGTTATCCAAAGCTTCTCTACCCATTTCTCTACCCATACCTGATTCTTTGTAGCCACCGAATGGAACGGAAAAGTGCAAGTCATTGTAGGTATTGATCCAAACAGAACCAGCTTCTAATCTATCGGCAATGTATATAGCATTAGTAAGGTTTTGGGTGTGAATACCTGAAGCTAAACCAAACTCAGAATCATTGGACCACTCAAGGACTTGATCGACATCCTTGAATTTGCTGACAGTAACGACAGGACCAAAAATCTCTTCCTTTCTGATAACCATTTCTTGGGTGACATCACCAAAGACGGTTGGTCTAATAAAGTAACCTTTAGTTCCAATTCTCTCACCACCAGCCAATAAAGTGGCGCCTTCCTTCTTACCAATCTCAATATATTTTAAAACAGTTTCAAATTGGCCCTTGTTGGTTTGAGCACCTTGGAAAACACCTTCTTCAAAGGGGTCACCCACCTTCAAGCTGTTAACTTCCTTGATAAATTCAGGAACAATTTTATCATAGATACCCTCTTGAATGTAGATTCTGGAACCAGCGCAACAAACTTCACCACCATTGAAATAGATACCCTTGATCAAATTTTGAACTGTCTTTGGAATATCAGCATCATCTAAAACGATATTGGGTGACTTACCTCCCAATTCCAAAGTGACCTTCTTTAAGTTAGACTTGGCAGCAGCAACCATGACATCTCTACCAATTTCAGTTGAACCAGTGAAGGCCACCTTCTTAATCTTTGGATGTTGTAAAATTGCCTCACCACATTTTCTACCAGAACCTGGAACAATGTTAATGACACCTGCTGGAATACCTGCCTTGATAGCTAAGCTGGTGGCATAAAGAGCAGATAATGGAGTAGCAGATGCTGGCTTCAAGATGACAGTGTTACCTGTAACTAAGGCAGGACCAATCTTCCAAGCCCACATCATCAAAGGGAAATTCCATGGAATAATTTGGCCACAAATACCTAATGGTTCTCTTTTGGTATAATTCAAGTAACCAGTACCAGTGTTAATGACTCTACCGTCAATCTTATCAGCATAACCAGCACAAGATCTGATGTAAGAGATCACGATACCAAGATCCCAATCAGCATGAGCCAATGATTTACCATTGTTCAAAGATTCAATGGCTTTCAATGTCTCCTTTTCTTCCTCCAATAAATCTGCCAATTTATTCAATAATCTAGTCTTTTCAATTGGCTCGACATCTCTCCAGATCTTGAAGGCAGCGTCCGCAGCTTTAACAGCAAGTTCAACATCTTCTTTGTCTGCTTCATATAAATCCACAATGTTTTCTTCAGTTGACGGGTTAATAACCTCAAACTTCTTACCACTGAGTGATTTAACAAACTCATTGTTAATAAACAAACCAGTAGGTTGTTCGTAGGACTTTCCATTTGGAAATGTGATTTTAACTGTTTCAGCCATTTTGTTTTAATTTAATGCTTTCTAAGAATACACTAAAACAAATTTGTCCAAATAATTAAAACATTCTGTCTTTTATATAATTCTGAGCCATAGGAGTTTGAAAGCTCGGAGAATAACATAACACCGCAAACTCCCAAACTCTCATGATCAAGGACCGCGGTCATTAATAATCATCCATATACAAAAGTGTATTTTCAGTGGTCTACGCCGATCCAGATCGTAGGAGAAACAATACCGATAACGGAGCCCTGCAACACGAACGTAAGACTGGTCAAAACGATCAGGCAAATTCCACTAAATGCTGCAAACAGTTGTAATAAGCTACCCCAGAATTCGGGGTGAACGAAATGGAGTTAAGAACAAACAGAGGCTGCATGTTGCAGGTTGCATATTATAGCTTTTCATTGCGGGCTCAATCGGGTAGAAGGATATATTAAAGGTATTATAAACGGAGATTAGAGATCTTGATATAATAAATATGCAGGTCGCGAGTCGTTTAAAGGACGGTGTCCCTAACTCCAGAGGATGTTATTAGCTGAAAGCGCATGAGCGACCACGGGAAAGTTTCCAACGCTCCGATAACTGACCAGCACAATTTGATAATCCAGTGAACAGCGCGGAAGTACCAGAGTGGGGTATGATGTATCAGAAGTGACGCTACAAGCAATATAATTCAGTGGCTTCATTCGCATGATCGGGAGTCTCGTGGTAGTTCCGAATTTTCAGTGCTGTGTATAGAGGTTGCAAAAGGATTTCTTTTGTTTTGCGAAGATTTTACTAAAGATATGAATATTTATTATTCATATAATGCTCTCTAGAAAAATATAAAAATAAAATATTGTAGTTCATACTACCTAATAACAAGGAAGAACAGAACAAACTTTATCGTTTATATACTAATTGAAAAACACCAAAAAAAATATTACTAACACCCTTGTTCGTAAAACATCCCAACCATTTTTCTCACACAGATGACATCATCTGCTGAAATATTGGTTGCAATCTTTATTATTACTTGAGATCGAAGAACAAGTGGTTCCAGAATGGCTGCAAAATGAATGTTGGACAGGGTAACCCCAAATAATCCAAACTAAACGTAAACATAAATAAGTCGTAATGTAAAAAAAATTGAACTATATCGATATTTCAATTGAAATAAGAGTTAATATTCGATTTTCATTCTATTAAGACTGTCGGATCCTCGAACTGTCACCCCCACATCTCAACGCCCACTAAGAGTCGCGCAAAAGCTGCTTATTAGATTGGTTTGCACACATCGAATTTTTTTTCAGTATGCGATGAGTATTTCAACCGATGATTGGAAGCCAAGAATTAAATATCTGTAATAGTGAAGACTACAAAAGATGGAGACAATGATCAAGGAACCTGAGACTATAGTTCTCCAGAAAAACGTCGAAGAAAATGGCTCCAAAAGAAAGTTATCGGGCGATGAAGCTGAAAAATCCACTGGCTTCATTAAGAGACCAAGAAGAAAATACAAAAAGAAGGATATAGACCCAACCTCTCCATTAGGTGTCTTAGAGTTGGAAATTGAAGAGTTATTGAAAGAGAACAATTTGACTAAGGACGATATCAAGAACGACATGAGAGTTCTTTTGAATGACAATGACAGGTTACCACTTTACCATAGAGATGTGGAAAATGTTAAAGTGTTGAGATTGATCTCGAATGGTGATGGTCTTGCAATGGTTGAGCATCCCGAAATCAAAAACGGAAAACAATTCATCATTGTTCCATTCTCATTCCCAGGTGATATTGTCAACGTCAAGATCTACAAGACTCATCCATTATACGCAGAATCAGATTTGGTAAGTGTGGTGTCTTCCGGACCTTACAGAGACGACTCCTTGATTGCTTGTCGTTATTTCGGAAAATGTTCCGGATGTCAATATCAAAATCTCTCATACGAACAACAAATGCTATTCAAGAAGAATACCATCGAAAATGCATACAAATTCTTTGCTCCTGAGTTGATAGCCTTGGAGAAGTTACCTGAAATTTCTGCCACCGAGCCATCACCTTTGCAACTCTCCTATAGAACCAAGTTGACGCCACATTTCGATTTGGCCAGAAAGTTGCCTATGGATTATCCAAGACCTCCCTTAGGATTTGGTTCAAAGAATAAGAACCAATGGAGACCTACCGATGGTGGAGATAAATCGGTATTAGACATAGAAGAATGTATCATTGGTACCCCCATAATAAACCAAGGTATGAAAAACGAGAGAGCCAGATTTGAGGTAGAATACAAGAAGTTCAGAAAAGGTGCAACAATCCTTTTGAGAGAAAATACTAGAGTACAGACCGAAGAAACCGTTGCCATTGAAGAAGCAGGTTCTGTTGATTTTGACACCAAGGAAATTTCCAAAACAGAAATAGAAATAGACAGCTCTAAAAAGTTGATTAAGACTTGTGTCACCAACCCAAAGCAAATTGTTAAGGAGTATGTTAACGGATACACTTTTGAATTCTCAGCAGGGGAGTTCTTCCAAAACAACAACAGTATTTTACCTGCGGTCACTTCATACGTCCAGTCGAATCTTAAGATTGACGATTCAGATGAGCCAAACTATTTGGTCGATGCATACTGTGGATCTGGTTTGTTCAGTATAACTTGTTCAGAAGGCGTTTCGAAGGTTATTGGTGTTGAAGTCAGTGCTGATAGTGTGAAATTTGCTGAAAGAAACTCAAAATTAAACAACATAGAAAACGCAAAATTTATCGTGGGGAAAGCTGAAAAGATCTTCGCCTCCATTGATTTCCCACATCCAAGAACTTCCGTCATCTTGGATCCTCCAAGAAAAGGATGTGACGAGGTTTTCTTAAACCAATTGAGTGAGTTCAATCCTGCTAGAATCGTGTATATCAGTTGTAACGTCCATTCACAAGCTAGAGACGTTGAATTCTTCATCAACAAGACTTCCAATGGTGGCAAGTATGTTGTTGAGAGCATCAAAGGGTTCGACTTCTTCCCTCAAACCCATCATGTTGAGAGTGTTGCCGTTCTTCGTTTGAAGAGCGAGTAATAATCGAATAATAGACAATATTTTAACCGTAGAACACCCAAAAATCTACACAGATTCAACTTCTATATTAAAATTTTCAATTACAAATGCACGTAAGAAGTAAATTTCACCAAACAACAGTTCTAAATACACCAATGGAAGAAAGAAACAATACACCAGAAAACAAAACGTTAGACTCACAAATCATAAGATAGTACATTTCCGTTTCTTCTTGGCTTGTTCCTTAGGAAATGCATATTCAGTATTTCTATAATAATCGGTTTGGTATGTATCTTCAGCCAAGGGTTTCTCGTATAACGCACTGTAAGTAGTATCCTGACTAGCCTTCTTTGAATGGAAGGCCCTAGACATTCTGTTTTTGCCCTTCACTTCCCTTTGTTTCTGTTTGATGAAATAATTCAAGGCGAAATTAAATACCGTCTTGATGTTGAACATGGTTTTAGCGGAACACTTGATATATCCAACGGCATTGATTTCCTGAGCAACTTTGATTGGTAAATCAGGATCGATTGTAGATTGCAAGTCAGATTTAGTACCGACAAGAACGATGGGAACCCCAGGACAGAAATGGCTCACCTCCGGGAACCAGGTCTCTCTGATATTTAATAAAGAATTGACGTTATCCAAAGCAAAGCAAATCAACAAGATGTCTACGTCGGGATAGGAAAGAGGTCTCAATCTGTCATATTCCTCCTGACCAGCAGTATCCCATAGGGCCAATTCAATAGTCCGTCCCTCGGGACTGGCGATACAGGCAACATAGTTCTCGAAAACGGTGGGGACATATATCTCAGGGAACTTGTTCTTGATATATGTCAAGAGCAAGCATGTCTTACCGCAGGCACCATCTCCGATAACCACGATCTTGAGACTATAATCGGCTCTCTTCATAGAGTTCTGGATCTCGAAATTGGGCACATTGGGCGAATCATCTATTATAATCGTGTTCGAGACATTCGATGCCTGTCTCATGTGATAAGCCTGAGAGTTTCTTTTGACTCTTTCATAGGGGTTATAGTCATCGGACGACATGATACTAGCAATTGACACAATAGAAGAAGAATTTCAGCAGGAAATCGAGATTTTAAATAGTGATAGAGTAAGTTATGCGAAGCCTAATTTATTCGAGCAGATCATCACAATGTTTATGACGATGGAGCTGCTGTTCTAAATTTAACTTTGGCCTTATCGAGGCTGATGTTTTCGTTTTTCCGGAACCGGCAATCTATGCGACATCAGGGAAAGAGACTAAGACATTATAGAACACTCAGAATGTAACAAGGGACCCTGAATGGATCTTGAACACGGAATCGGAAATGATTGAGATATCGACTATAACTGGATTTGGTCGTTCTTAATACGCTATCGGGAAGTCCATCATGAGTTGGCCGTCTTAGATTGCTCGTCAGGAGGGGATGAAGTACTGCATCAATGAAGAGACCAAATACCGAATTGACAAAGGATTCCAATAGCCGTTTGTTGGAAACAAACTATAAACAGTTTTTTCCAATAGTTATTTATTGACTTTTTGGAGAAAAATTGCACCTCTGATTCCGTATCTTATCCTACCAATGCGACATCAAAGAGACATAATATGCGTATAAATGCACGATTACATAATTTTATATATTTGTTTTTTTCTGATTTTCGAGGCGATTTATTCTCCAATTTTCAATACTTCATCTTCCCTCAAACAAGACCAGCACCGTTTGACCCATATATTTGTATTCGAGGAACATTCCTTGGGCAGGGAAACATACAATATACCATTATTTTACCATTTTTCAACCTCTTTTGTTCCATTATTAATTGCTAATCCTTAATTACCTTTACCCCTATATACGAGTCGCACGTATATCTTCCTAAATATACCTACAATACTCATCCTCATATGCCCTCGTCGACTTCAGGACTTTCAAGAAGATCTCAAACGATCAGCGTGGAAAAGGCTTTGGAACCACCAACTCCAACCGAATCAATCGATGCAGGTAATAAAGATGATTCCTATTACAAAGAGAAACTCTCTCCTCTCAGATACAACTTGAGAACGAGCTGTTTGCCCTTCATAGCCACGGAATTGCCCTTATTAGAGAGCATCCAGACTTTATTAAGAACTCCATTCTTGGATTTTTATTTCGCTTGGACTGCCAACTTGGCTTCTCACACTTTCTATGTGTTAATGCTACCTTTACCACTTTGGTTCGGTTATGACAAAACCGCCCGTGATTTGGTTTATATCTTGGGTTTGGGTATTTATATCACGGGTAATTTGAAAGACTTCTTGTGTTTACCAAGACCAAAATCTCCTCCTTTGCATAGAATTACCATGTCTGGCTACACGACGAAAGAGTATGGGTTCCCATCCAGTCACAGCGCCAATGCCACCTCGGTGACCTTGTTGTTGACCTATCAAGCACTCTTGAATTTATCTGGCCAGAAGTTGTATGCCATCTTGACTCTTTTATTTGTGTATTATTTCTCCTTGATCTTCGGAAGAATCTATTGCGGGATGCATGGGATTTTTGATATAGTTACAGGTTCGGTGATTGGCATAGCAGTGGTGCTCTTCAGAATTGTATTGGGCGATATGTGGGACGATCTTTTACTCAGAGGAGGCTTAATAACCCCGTTTATTATCGTTGCCTTCTATCTTGGCTTGATCCACTTTCATTCCCAACCGGCAGATGATTGTCCCTGTTTCGACGACTCTGTTGCATTCATTGGAGTTTTGATTGGATTGGATATCTCCCACTGGTTTTTGGTGTACACCGACTATTTGCATAATCCACTTTCCCCATTCTCGGTTCCATTTGAGTACGGAAAATTGGGATTGATCAAGACTGTGTTACGGACCATTGTCGGAATTTTGTTGGTTGTGATATGGAAAGCAATTTCCAAGCCGGTCCTTTTCATGGTGTTGCCTCCTATATACAAGATAGTTGGAATATACATTCCAAGAAACTTCTATGCTTCGGCTGCTGATAAAAATGAACCAACCGAGAGAATCATTAAGAGGAGTAAGAGTATAAGTGAGCCGGTTGCCGATGTAAAATACTTTGTTCAAGGTTTAGTTGAACATGACCAGACCGATAGTGTTGGTAGTGAGAACGAATTAGTGAACTGCGGAGCCTTGAGACCAAGATATGATGTGGAGGTGATTGCCAGATTAATAGTGTATGCTGGTGTGGCCTCTTCTGCAGTTTGGGGGTTTCTCTTGGTTATAGAGCATACCCAAGTTTTGGCTGTGTGATTACGATATATAATCTGTGAGAAGAATAGTTGTAATATTTAATATTGTCATCCCATGTAGCATCACCCTATAAACGTTGCAACGGCGTCTCCTTCTGCCAGCTGCATGTTTCACCACATGTAGCAGTTTCGGCAGCTCGAGATGAAGTAGAAACTCCAGAAGAGGCAAAGACAATGGCAGAGCTTGAGAATAATATATGTTCTATAAGGTCTGATAACCCCAAGCGACCCATTCTTGTTAATATTGAATGAGGGCTGGCATATAATACCATGTACACAGTCAAAGATGCAATTATACTATCGGTAGCCGTTTCGTCAAGCTATGTCCTCGCCATCTATCTCAACAACAGAAGTATCAAGAACTTACCAAGAGACCATCCCACGAACATCAAGGGAAGAATTCGAAATGTGCTGGTTGCCAATTTGATAGTGCTTTTCACAATTCCCATTATTTTGGCTGGGTACGGTGCTTTCGCTTCCCCATGGGCCACATTCAAGTCGTTTGGAATGGTTCCTGGTCTCGGGTCCAACTCGTTGGCTCGTGACATTGTTTTAATTATCAAGAGTATTGTTTTGATAGTGCTGTTATATGTGGGGCCAATAATCAATTATTTCTACGAAAATGGCGTGAGTTCGCTAGAAACGGACTTCAAAGATGCTTTCTGTAGCATCTGGGGGATCAGAAACCATGTATTTGCGCCCATAACGGAGGAATTGATATACACCTCAGTCACATTGTCGATATTTGCGCCTTTACTGGTTTCGACCACCAAATTGATCTGTCTCACTCCAATCTTGTTTGGTGTTGCCCATTTGCATCATGGCTACGAGTTGTACAAAACAGGCCAATACACATTAAAAAACATTATGATTTCATGTGTGGTCCAACTCACATACACCACTTTGTTTGGCATGTTGACCAACTTTATCTTTCTCCGAACAAACAATTGTTGGTGTTGCATACTGATCCACTGTTTTTGCAATTTGATGGGCTTCCCCACCTTGACCGTGGACAAGCCCTGGAGATGGGTTTATTATGGCTTATTGGCATTTGGTGTGTTTTTGTTCAAGACGAATCTATATGTCCTTACTGAGTAGAAGAGTCTAGGAGATGTGTGGCAGAAAAACACCAGCTTTTGTTCAAGACTATGTGTTGTAATTGGAAAGTCTAGAAGAAATACTTGGTCATGAAATGGGTGTTGTTTAATATTAAGAACGGATTTTCAAAGTGTAATATAGAGAAAACATAGATCATATTCCACCTGAGTGGTTTTTGGGTGGGCTGAAAAATTCTTAGACATTTGAAAATTCCTACACAACAGTGGGCATGTGACCTTAGCATACGACCAAAACATATGACGTCTCCGCCGTTAATTATGATCCGAATAAACTAAAAAGCCCGTAATCACACCCTTTACCTGGATACCCATAACAAACAGTAGCCAATGGTATCTCTGCATGTCCTCCCCACAGCTCACAATCCGTTATGCTGTGTCGTGCGATTCTAGCGACACTGTTACGCGTTAAACCCTCCGAGCCAGACACACCGAAATTACAGATCTGCTCCGCAGTACCATCAAGTCGTTTAGCTATTAGTGGCTATTACCAAGTATCTCGACATCGTAATCCCATAGCAATCAGCAGCAGAAGATACGTCGGGAGTTGTGTCTCACCTATTATTTTTATTATTCCAGTCGTTCGTTTTATGAATCATTCCATTTCAGTTCTCGCCTAGCTCCCTCCAGAAAGACCCGATCTTAATAATTAGAACGTCTTTGCCATTATCTCAACATGAGCCAACCTCCAAAGGGAGAAAGAAACGTCCATCCGTGGCACGAATCCATGAACCTCTCTCCTGGCAGCCAGAGCCAGACGGCGGTCCATCAGGCTGCCAGAGAGATCGAGCAGGAGATGAAGATGGTCTCGGCATTGAAGCGGTTGTCCATAGGAAACAACATGAATTATGATCCGGACTTGCCCCGTGACGATTTCGATTATTATCCTTCTTCCCCCAAAGAGACTCCGAGAGATGACATCCTTTACGACGACGACAAGCCAATAGATACCACGGCCTTATTGTGGGTTCCAGCAAACTTACATCCTGAATTGGCTCCCGAACAGTTCAGATTACATGTGAAAAGCACCGTCGATGAGATCATGGAAAAGAGATTGAGAAGGAGATCCTCTACCGCCAGCAGTAGATCATCGCTGTCGTCGCATGGTGGCCAATCTCCGTCAAGAATCGATGAGATCAGTGGAAATCAAGAAGCTTCCGAGATGCTGCTTCAAGATGCTACGGATGATCGTGAAAAATACAACGAAAAGAGGTTCAGTAACCCATCCTTGAGAGATTTGACTGACGAATTAGAGAAACTTTCGAAAATAGCGGGAATGGACGCAACAGACGCTGTTACATTGGCCAGAACATTGTCAACTTCATCATTGGGCTACACGGATGTAGAAAAACAAGCTATTGACGAATTGACTTCTCCAACCAGCGGATTGAGCTCTCCAACGGATAGTGATTATCCCTCCTCGCCAGTGTCGGACCAGGAGTTTTCAGATCCAGACTCACCAACTAATATACGTCTTCTGGGAGACGAAGATAGACCAATTGCACCGGGGAGTCAATTTGCATTGCGTAGAAGTACCTGGACCTCATACAAAAAAGGTTCCATCAAGCCTGCTAGTAAAGGCGAGAGGCTAAACGAATTAAGACAGACAATTGTGACCCCTCAACCCAATCAAATACCCGCCAACCAACCGCCCACAAGCTCGCACAGTCGTGATCGTGAACGTGACTCAAGAAAGCATACATCCATGGGTAGTACTTCAAGTGATTTACTGGAAGATTGGGAGTCCAGAAAATACAGGGATTCTCAGTCGTTATTCAGCTACAAAGACCCAAATACGTCACCTTTAAGTCCCAATGCTAATACAGCTCCACGTCTTGGTTCTCCCCATCAGCATCAACCACACCACAGTAGTCATAACAAGCAACTGCAATCTCAACAACACCAGCATTATCAGCAACAATCTCAACAACAGGCACGTTCATTACCACCTCAGTCAATGCCGCAACATCGTCCAAGACAAGATAGAGTTCAACAACGCCAAAATTTGATGGGAAACGAGTTGTACTACCCTAGCACAACCCTGAGAAGATCGGTATCAAGCCCCCAACCACAGGTTCTGACGTCTCTGAATCCAGCATATCCTATGGTTGCTAACGGATCGGTGCCGTTGAAGTCGAGATCATTACACTCCCTGTCCAAAACCCTGACTCGCACTTCACCAAACCAACCACGTACTTCACCACGTCAAGGCCATTCGCATTCCTCTCAGCATAGTGCACATTCCCAACCACATCACCAATCGTCATCTTCTCAGCACCCACCACAACAGTCGCATCGCTCGACAAATCCGTCCCACAGACCCGCTAATAAACAACAAACTCTTCAGCCAGCACCAGCACCAGCACCAACTTCAAAACACCAAGACAGAAGACACAGACCTCAATTGGCTGTTCAAACTTCCCAATACCCAACAATGGACCAAAATAGACAAATGGGCCCCTCTCCGGTACTGAGAGCTCCTCCTGCTATGCAGCAAAAAAGCAGATCATCGAACAGCCCTGTTGAACAGAACCCTGTACGTCAATATGAACAAAGACTGAGCAAGAATGGATATAATGGTATGGACTTTAATGATGATTTAAATCTATTGAAAAGCGAATTGGATGAATTTAAAAATAATCTCATGAAGGAGGAAGATGAGCAAAACCAACTTGATTTGAACAAGGTGGAAAAACAGCAGACAGCTGAGCCATTTGAATCCACCAAAACAAACGATCAGCATATAAGTGAGTCCATCAACTCTCGTAATAAGAGTATTGAAAGAAGATTGAGAGACGATCAACAAAAGGTTGCTAAAAGACTTGAAGAAAGACAACAACAAGTACAACCATCACAATCTGATATAAAACCGTTGAGCTTAAATAACCTGCATGTTGGAATTGTCTCCAACAACCAGACGAAGGATGACGTTGGACCTGAACAAGCAACTAATGACTCGAAGCCAATGGATTCAATATCTGCACTTTCACAAACAGGGACAGTCAAATCCAAATTGAGCATAGAATTAAGCTCTACCAAGGAAATCATTCGTTCTTCGTTAGATGATTCGACTACTCCATCTTCTCCGATTTCAGAGACTTCTCCCGGAAAGAAGAAGAAGACTTCATTCGCGTTAATGAACTCTACGATTAATGACAAAAAGAAGCTCAAGAAGAAGAAATCATGGAACTGGCTTAACAGTAAAAACACCGAGGAAAGCGAAGAACCAGAGGAGGTGGAAGAACCTGAGTCTTCTTCTGTTAAGGAACACCAACAGAATTTACACTCTCATTCGAGGAACAGAAATCTTGCAATGACCGACACCGAAATGAATCTTATTTCGTCTGATATTCCATCGTCCACGAAGCTGAAGGGAACAAGATCATCACTGGAGCTTTCTACGCAAGAAAAGGAGCCAGAGAAAAAAGAGAAGGAGAATGAGAAGGAGAAAGAAAAGGAAGCAGTAAGTGAGAATTTTATCAATAAATTGTTCTCGAAGAATAAGAATAAGAACAAACAAGAGAAGTCTACTCCTTCACAGGCCCAGAGTGTGCCTTCAGCATCCAAACATTCCAGTGAAGAGCATGAGACAGTTTCTGAGAATGACGATTCCAAGAAGACGTTGGTTAACACATTGAAAAAGAAAATGAAAAAGTCACCCTCTGACAACTCGATAAAATCGAATGAAAGTGATAGGAAGAGCAAATCTGAGGATACCAACCATGAAGTTCAAGTGGATGATGGCGAGGAAGACGAGGAGAAGTTGAAACAGAAGACAGCTACAGCCCAGGTGCAAGAGAAATTAAAGAATTCCATCAAAAGACATTCAAAGGCCAACCAACCTATCGAATTCACCGATTCTGCATTTGGGTTCCCGTTACCTCCTCCTTCGCACTCCACTTTGGTTATGCTAGATTATAGATTTCCTATTCACGTGGAGAGAGCTATCTACAGATTGTCGCATTTGAAATTGGCCAACCCCAAGAGATCATTACGCGAACAAGTGCTTTTATCCAATTTCATGTATGCCTATTTGAACTTGGTCAACCATACGTTGTATTTGCAACAAATGACCGAAGAAGATGACGAAAAGAAGGAGCAGCCTATGCAAGAACTAGAGCTCGATGAAAATGAGGGGCCTATACCCATTGATCTCGATGATGCTGATATTGGTAATATGAGCTGATCACGTCACATAGCTGACCATAGAATTTCTATATATGAGTTCATAATCTTCCAATATGATAATTTCAGTATTTATGTTGCAATCCGAGCACTGTAGATGCATGCAATGATATGCATACGGTCGTATCTGTCAAGACGTAGTGCATTTACCTGAGAAAAACAGTCACAACCAACTTGTACAAAAACGGAAATATAAAATCTTGGGTCCCGCACGTTAGCGTTTGAATTTTCAGTGCCATTACCCGGCTCTTTCTCAAAATTTTCCACTATGGGTGCCATACACTGTGGGAGAGGCAGAGAGTCTACACTGAACGATTCTGAATATTAATAAAATTATATCGAGGACATAACGAAGGGTTAGTATTTCGGTCAATACATAATAATATAATTAGACAAAATGGAGAACGATAAGGGTCAATTAGTAAGTTAAACTTATTCAGCGAAATGATTAGGGAATGATCGAAGAGGTCAGATAGAAGTAGGGATATCTCGTAGACAAATGGAAGAGTTTTCAGACATAGAAATGAGTCGAATATCGCCATGGCGAATGAGTTGATCCGGCCAAGCTCGTTGGCTGGAGATTTGTAGGAGTAGAAGGACCGATTTGATCGCGTGGAGTGAATCAAAGACACCTTCTCATCCAATCCAGTAATCATTTGTATAGCGCAAGAACACACACTAACTATGTACAGGTCGAACTTTATGTTCCAAGAAAGTGTTCTGCTACCAACAGAATCATCAAAGCCAAGGACCACGCTTCCGTCCAAATCAACATTGTCAACGTTGACGAAGAAGGCCGTGCCATCCCAGGTTCTAACACCACTTACGCTTTATGTGGTTACATCAGAGGTAGAGGTGAAGCTGACGATTCTTTAAACAGATTAGCTCAACAAGACGGTTTATTAAAGAATGTTTGGTCATACTCACGTTAAGATACCTATGAAGAAATGGGTATTTTAATGGGAATAAAAATATAATAAATGTGTTGTAATATATCAGCGGATGTAGAGGGGTTGTGTTAGCTATAGTCGAGTAGCTGAGATATAGTTCAGTAGCCGAATATGGCCCAAATTACGAGAAAGGAGTGTAGCAGCGAGAAACGGATCTATGAACACCTTGACACCATTATTTGCACTTTCCCCAGATACCATATGCACAATTGGCTGCCTCGGGCAGATTATTGAAAATGGCAGCGATGAAGAGTCAATGTGTGAACAGATTGAACGATACAGGTTTTTATGGCTTCGTAGTACGAATTGGCCGAAACCACACCGATAGCGACGAATAGCTTCTAATAAGCCACTATTTCCAAGCAATGTCGGCCCAACAAATCTGCCCATATACCTTAGTGTGTATGCGTGGGCTGTCGGGGGTTAGATTATAGAGCGGTCCCGGGAACAGCCAGAGGGGGCATCAGCTGTTGGTTGGATGTGCTGCTTGGATGCAATAATGACAGGGCAGACACAGTTCGTCATTACAGCACTGAGGATGACAGGGTCATGGTATTGGCAATTAGGTTTGGAAAGGCATTCCTTCTCCATGTCCGATCTGCACCCACCCCTTTACGGGTTATGACACTAATTGTCAGAAATGGGGAGACCATGGCATCATCACACATGTTAATTATTAGCCTATGCTTGTTCTGGGAAGAAATCACTTACTGGATTAGGTCAATCACATTGGTTCCCACTCAATGCATGCATGGTCTCGTTAGGATTGGCTCAAAGCGTCTGACAATGAACTAGCGATGATGGGCAGGTAAAGTTAATTCTTGAGTGTTACTGATGCAAATGTAATAGATGTGGGGGAGGTGTGCTTATTATCTTGTTAATTTCCCGAAATTTCTTTGTTTCTCTTGATCCTCGACTCCCCTTGACTACCCTAGCATACATACCAACACGATGGCCAATAGCATTGTCACCCTCTTATATGACGATAAATATTTGCCTGGGGCCTTGACGTTTGCCATTGCTATCCATAAGCTCTTCATTGAGTTTCCCCCATCGGCTCCCGTCCAATTATCGATCATCATCGACGAATCGAGTCTCACTGCATATCAATTGGACTTGGTCAGGGAATTGTACGACAACTTAATTCCAATCAACTTGATCCAATCCAGTAACCCCAACTTAGCTTTGATCAATAGACCCGAGTTGAACAAGACGTTCTCCAAGATCCAATTATGGAACATTGATTTTGACAAGGTGGTTTACATGGATGTGGATACCCTTCCTCTCTTCAAGACAATTTCTGTTTTGAATTTGTTCAACTTGGATTTCCAGCCAAACGAAATCGTAGCAGCTCCAGATATAGGATTCCCAGATATTTTCAATTCTGGGTTGATGGTATTGCACCCAAACCCTGAAACTTATGCTGCGTTGAGTGCAGCCGCTCTCAACGGATCCAGTTTTGATGGGGCAGATCAGGGGCTTTTGAACGAATATTTCAATCCAAAACCAGATTGGTTGGCCAATTCCATATCAATTGCTGGGTCTACGGATGATGATACTGTGGATGCAAAGCTGGCTTCGATCCAATCGGATTGGATCAAGCTTCCCTTCTTTTACAATGTGACTCCTTCAACAAACTACCAATATTTACCTGCATTCAACCATTTCGAATCAGATATCAAATTGTTACATTTCATCGGGTCTGTCAAGCCATGGAAGTTGGAAGCGGCAGATAAGGACATCAGTGCCTCAATTTCCAGCATGTACAACTTGTGGTGGGATACATTTAACGAGTATTTTCAATTGGATGTCGGATATGGCCATAATTTCTCCAGATTCTATCAATTCTTGTTCTGGGAAAAGGGGTTGACCTTCGATGAGTTGTCTTTCAGCTACAGTTTGAAATACGACGAATTGAAATGGTCTTCTCAGGATAGAAAACAGAAATTTATTGATAGATTGAGATACAAGGAACCGGAACCTCAACCCATTATAGAGAAGGAGGCGACTAACGAGGCAGATGAGGATGTGGCTCCTGAATACACTGATCCTCCTAAATATGAGGGACCAGATCCATCTGTTTTGTGTGATCCTCAAACGTATGAGAATTATCCCACGATTGAACCCGTTAATGTCTGGGACCCTTCCAGTCAACATCCACCATCTGATAAGCCAACTAATACAGATTTCAGCTTGGAAAAGTTCGAAAATCTGTGGGATAAACAGGTGGTTTCTCAACCTGAACATCACGAAGAGCATCATTACCAAGTACATTCCTACGAGCATGACTACAGACATGATCAAGGTCATCATGATCATGACGCGTATCATGGAGTGGTCGATTACGGTGTTCATTCAGAGGTTGTCCCAGAAAGAGTTTGGAACGAATCTCCTAACGCTGAACAACGTCTCAAGGACCATGAGTCTAGAGAAGAACATGAAGAACCGGTGTATATACCAGAGCCAGTTTTCCACGAAGAGGTCCCAGCCCCTATGTTCCCATGGGAATTCAGGACTGATAGGAGTCCTGCTGAGAGGGTTTTCAATGATTTGTTCGAGCCTAATATCCAAAGCAAAATCTGGGAGGAATTGATAAACCATCGAGATGCTGTGAAGGATGCGGATGTTCAGGAAGAAGAAAAAGAGGAAGCCGCCGATGATACGGAGGAGCAGAAACTTGAAGAAATAGAACAATTTGACGAGTTAGAGGAGGAGGAAATAGAGGAAGAACAAGCAGCTGTAAAATCTCAGGATCAGTCGATTTCAGAAGATCCATTGATGGCTTTCTTCGAAGATGATCTCGGGATACCAAGATCAACAGCTCAGCCGAAGAATATTGACATTTCAACAGAAAGTAACCCTTATGCTCTTCCCCCATTAACGCCTGATGTTGAACAATTCAAACAATTTGGAAACTTCAAGGCTGTTGATGTTGGTGAGGAGGAAGATGAACCAGATTTGTGACATTCTGCCCATTAGTCTTTTCTATTTCTATTTTTGATGGTGTTTATTTCACTCATAAGATCACTCATTACCTGCTAAAACTAGCCATTCTTTTGTTTTTATAGAAAAGTTATATCATTGTAAGAAAGAGATTCATATTATTGAGATACTTTTTGTTTTCGTATTTTGCTAGTCAAATTGCATTTAGTCTGTTTTGAGCGTTGTAATCGAGTGTGAGGGGGTGTGTTTCTAAAATAGTACCTTAGCAGAATAATAGACAAATGGTCACATTTAGAAGCTAGAAATATTAAGAAATTCACTAAACAAGGCATCGACAGTACGAAAATTCACAGCATTTCCAAATTTTCGATTTGCAAAGTGGATCACTCTAATAAAATACCCAACAACCATGACTACAGATTGTGAGTAATGATAATCACAGAGAATATACATTAATTGAACTCATTTAAGCCGTCTACAACGTCCAATGCCATTCAATCATACCGGACGATAAGAAAATCGCCCTAAAAGATCTCTACACAAACTACGATCGCTTCTATAACAACTAATTTCAATATTCACTTTAATATTCTCCTTTAATCTTGCTATATTCTCCAACACTCCATACACCCTGGAACACTCTCACGTGATGCACATACACCAACAAGGAGGTCTGATGGTTACCCGATCATGAAAATTTTTTAGAATTTTTCCGACTACCACATAGCTTAAGGGAATCAGCAAGAACATAGTAGAGGTGTATAACAGTATTATTATTAATCTAGTTAGTATATTAAATATGGCTGACGGTATTACTGAAATTGATTCAGGTTTAATTGAATCAAATTACGACAACGTTGTCTATTCTTTCGATGACTTAAACTTGAAGCCTGAAATTTTGAGAGGTGAGTAGCGCAACGGAGAACGCCAGTGGCGAAACAATGGACCCGATTGGATGATCCGTGTTATGGGAGTATTTGCGGACGAGGCGGATTCCACACGAAGAAACCCTCGACAATTGACACCCCATTTCCCACTGAAGATGCCATGTCTGAATCATACTAACAATCGCAGGTATTTTCGGTTATGGTTACGAAGCTCCATCTGCTATTCAACAACGTGCCATCTTACCAATCACCGAAGGTCGTGATGTCTTAGCCCAAGCCCAATCTGGTACCGGTAAGACCGCCACTTTCACCATCTCTGCTTTACAAAGAATCGATGAAAACGAAAAAGCCACCCAAGCTTTGATCTTGGCTCCAACCAGAGAATTGGCCTTACAAATCCAAAAGGTTGTCTTAGCTATCGGTTTGCACTTGAATGTTACCGTCCATGCTTCCATCGGTGGTACCTCCATGAAGGAAGATATCGAAGCCTTCAAGTCCGGTGTCCAAGTTGTTGTTGGTACCCCAGGTAGAGTTTTCGACATGATTGACCGTAGATTCTTCAGAACCGACAAGATCAAGATGTTCATCTTGGATGAAGCCGATGAAATGTTATCCTCCGGTTTCAAGGAACAAATTTACAACATTTTCAGATTATTACCACAAACTACCCAAGTCGTCTTATTGTCTGCTACTATGCCACAAGATGTCTTGGAAGTCACCACTAAGTTCATGAACAACCCAGTCAGAATCTTAGTTAAGAAAGACGAATTGACCTTAGAAGGTATTAAGCAATTCTACGTCAACGTTGATGAAGAACAATTCAAATTCGACTGTTTGTGTGACTTATACGACTCCATCTCTGTCACCCAAGCCGTTATCTTCTGTAACACCAGAAGAAAGGTCGAATTCTTGACTGAACAATTGGTCGAAAACAAGTTCACTGTTTCTGCCATCCACTCTGAATTATCCCAAGGTGACAGAGACACCATTATGCAACAATTCAGAACTGGTTCCTCCAGAATCTTGATCGCTACTGACTTGTTAGCCAGAGGTATCGATGTTCAACAAGTTTCCTTAGTTATCAACTACGATTTACCATCCAACAAGGAAAACTACATTCACAGAATTGGTAGAGGTGGTCGTTTCGGTAGAAAGGGTGTTGCTATCAACTTCGTCACCAACAAGGATGTTGGTATGATGAGAGAAATCGAAAAGTTCTATTCTACTCAAATCGAAGAAATGCCAGCTGATATCGGTAACTTATTCAATTAAGTCTAGCGGTATTTGTTACTGATTTGCTATTGCTAGCTGAATCTTTTTCTCAATTGCTTCTGGTTTGTGATTTCTATTTAACTTTTAAAGCCTCGTTGTATTTTTTGGAAGGGTAAGAAAATAAAGTGTTACAAAAATTACTGTAGCTACACTAAATCTGTATCGAAAATGCATCTAACTATTCTTCGTCGCCCATCTTGGAAATTTTGCCCTGATCTTTGCTGTCACCATTGACACCCACCACAATGATCTTTTCAATAACGGTGTGGAAGTCTTCATCTTCACCATCGAAAAAGATGTTCAACGATTGCACCTTCTGGAACTTGACAAATCTCACCTTACATTCAACCCATCCGTTTTCGTCCACCTCTCCGATATCTATAACTTGGTCGTGAGCGGCATTGACATCAATCTCATCAAAAGAGATGATGGAGGTGTTGTTTGTCCAGAGCTTAAGCTTGTTTGGAGGCTGGATTTCGTCCAAATCGTCCAATTCCAACTCAGATGCAGATTCGGCTAACTTGGCAACACTCTTAGGGTCGAATTTAATCAAAATCGAGTACACTTTGCAAATGTTCATGAAGGGCAAATAAACCAAGATTTGAGAATCGGTGTCAGAAAAGACTGCGGACTTGGCAGAATCCAACTTGAACACATTTTTTATGGAATCGCTCTCCTTATACACCGATAATGTGTTTAAGCCTTGGAATTCTCCAAAATAAACACTTTCATTGAGAATCTCGTAGCCTTTTGGAACATATTTCCCAATCTTGTCGTTTAAACCGCCAGAACGCGCAATTCCACCCTTTCCGTTTCTTTTGGCACTGATTGCCTTCTTGCTCAATTCCACTATTAAGTTACTGACGGTGTCAACTTTGGCACCAGTGACTCTTTCACTCTCTTCACCTTTGAAGAAAGAGATGAACGTGGGCACGGCGGTCACCCTATAGGTGCTCGATAACGCCTGATTTGAGTCAATGTCGATCTTGACTATCTCAATGTTCTTGTATTTGGAGTAGAACGACTCGATAATGGGCTTGATGGCTTGACAAGGCCCACACCAGGAAGCAGTGAAATAAGCTATAAGTAGCTCATTATTCTTCAAATATTGCTGGAACTCGTTTGGTCCGCTGTTGATGAATTGGATCTCCTCGCTCATTTGTCTACAGTCTGTCTGAATTGTTATATCAATTGTTCCTTTGATTTGACCACATCTTATCGTCTTCGTTTACAGTGGCACTGCGACGTTTGATGATATCACGTGACCTCCCTACACCAGTTTCACATTAATCATTATATCAAACGGAAATAGAATTGATGGATCCATAACCGGAATTATTCGGGGAATCGAGCAATGATGGTTGTTTGACCTGAAATAGCTCGGAAAACCGGATTTGTTTCACCATGATCTCTCCTTGATAGCCGTCTATGTCCTGATTCAGGTCATTGAGGGTTGTTTCCACACTGTTATCTGTCTGATTGTAACTCAATTGATGCAAAAGAAAGTTTATAAACAACACAATCACGTCGAGAACAATGAGATAATTGTTACTGGTCAAGGCCTCCTGTCCTATGAAATTGACCGTCAAATGGCCGTAAACGAACCCATTATCGTACGGATTTGCTTTTGTTGGCGCCATGAAAATATGGATCAATATGGTCGAGAAATTCGCTATTATCGTGAAATACAAGATCGACCGGCTTCGTTCCATCAACTCAGAAGGCACATGCATGCTATTGAGTAGCTGGGACCACACTTTTAGAAGTAAGATCAAGAAATTGCAATCATAGATGTATATTATAAATATCAACAAATATCCCAATGTGTTGATCTGTTCGAATAGTTCGTTTGCATACATTGTCTTTCTTTTCTTGCACACTCTTCGGTTGTTAATTGAGATTGCGGCCAGTGTATCGTGGGTGCTGCCGTTAGAAGAATTGGCCTCTTCGTGATTAGAGCCGGAAAAGCCTCCCGGAAATGCACCAGGCATCGAATAACTCATATGACTTGATCCCTCTATTCTGGATCTTTTGGGCTATTGGTCTTATAGGGCTCTTCTATGGAACATAATCGTACATGTTACGACTATGTTGGTCGTGTGTTTACCGGTGTCAGACGAAGCCAGTCCATATGAAACAATAATAGGGTGGTTGTTTGAATGAATACAATATTGGGATAAAGAGATTAAGAGAGACAAGAAAAGAAATGAAAAAAAATGAAAATTAATCCGCTGGTTGAGACGCTTTCCTCGCGCTGTTCTCCACAATAGAACCGGAATACCATGAACATGTGGGAGAGTTCACACAACAGCCTAATTGACCCCGTTTCATGTTGATTGTTTCCTTTATCACCATCCCCATTCATATCACAATATCCCCATTCATATCGCATTTTACAGAACAAAAAAAAATACCATGATCATCCCCCATACAAACACCACCACCACAGGACCCAAGGCCCACACATGCGGTCCCGTGACTCTCGTCCCGTCCACCCTAGCCTTGCCACTGGACCTGACATCCGGTGCATCTCGGCCATCAAATAATTTTCAACATAGAACAACTAAGAGAAACCGCAAGAACAACGCTTCAGACAATCGTTAATTTTTTATATTTAGAAGTTGGATAATTGTGAAATTGTGTTTGAGGTAAGTGCGAGATTTCGTTGGGGAACCAGGACCCGCCAGGTCCCGAGCTGTGCCACGGATCCTTGAAAAGGTTTTTTTGGACAATACTAATAAACAGTGTATAGCCTCGAATAGATATATACATCAGCCATTTCAACATGATCGCCAGATCTATACTTAAAAAGCCGGCCAGGTTATTGGTTGTTTCCAGACCCACCGCCGCCATATATATGAGGGCCAACCAATACCCGATAAATTTGAACATCAGATTCAATTCAACGAAGTCAGACAATAAACAATTGGTTGAGAAACCCCATGACCAACTTCCGGTGAAAGACGTTGCCAAGGACGCTCCGAAAGTGACGCTTTGGGAGAAGGTGAAGCACGAGGTGCAACATTATTGGGACGGGACGAAGTTGTTAGGCTATGAAATGAAGGTTTCCACAAAATTATTGTTAAAGATGGCCGCTGGTTACGAGTTGAGTAGAAGAGAAAACGCCCAATTGCAGAGAACCGTGACAGATGTGGTCAGATTGGTTCCTTTCAGTATGTTTGTTATTATTCCTTTTGCCGAACTTTTGTTGCCAATCGCTTTGAAGCTTTTCCCAAACTTGTTGCCGTCGACCTACGAATCCAAAGACGCCAGAGCCAAGAAGAAGCAATCTTTGACTAAGTTGAGAAACTCCACCTCTTCGTACCTTCAAAAGACCATGGAAGAAAGTGGTATGAAATTGCCAAAGAAGATCACGGAAGAAGAGAAGGAACTTTTCTATTCCTTCTTCAAGACCATCTCATTGGGTAAAAATCCTTCCAGGGAACATCTTATCACCGTCGCTAGAATGTTCAAGAATGACCAAGTCTTGGATAACTTATCCAGACCTCAATTGATCGCCATGACCAAGTACATGAATTTGAGGGCTTTCGGTACTGATAACATTCTTAGATACCAAATCAGATACAGATTATTGCAGATTATAAAAGATGACAAAGCTATAGATTACGAGGGTGTTGCTTCATTGACTATTCCGGAATTACAATACGCTTGTTCTCAAAGAGGTATCAAGACCGGTGGAGTCTCGCCTGCCAGATTAAGAGATGATATGCAAATTTGGTTGGATTTGAGATTGAGACAGAAGATCCCTTCAACATTGTTGATCTTGAGTTCCACCTACACTTACGGTGAACATGCTGATAACATGGAAAGTTATTATGATGCTCTTTTGGCCGTGTTGTCTTCTATTCCTGATGAGGTGTACAATGTTGCCAAATTGGAATTACATGAAGACTCCAAGCTGAAGTTGAACATGTTGAAGGAACAAGACAACTTGATCAAGGAGGAGAATCAACAAGAGAAGGGTACTGTTGATAATGTCAAGGATGACATTCATTTGGACGAATTTGAGGCTGAGCAAGATCAACCTAAGATTGAGGTACCTTCTGGAAAAGACACCATATTACTCCAAGATACTCCTAAACAAGAGGAAATCAAAGCTAACAAATAAACAACCCCTTAATTCTTCGTATATATATTTGGTTTATTACATGGTTTATACATATAAAATCTATTTATTTATTATTGTGATGTTATGGTTGTGTAGTTATTCTATTTGCTTCCAGTGCTTCCAAAGCCACCAGCTCCTCTTTCAGTGACGTCCAATTGTTCCTGGGTGATGGATACAATGTCAGCATTCACTATCTTCTCCAACACTAATTGGGCGATTCTGTCCCCTTGTTCAATTGCGAAGTCCTTGTCGCTGTGGTTGAAGAGAACAATCTTGACCTCACCTCTGTAATCGGCATCGATGACACCAGCACCGGTGGAAATACCGTGTTTGACAGCAAGTCCAGATCTAGGAGCAACTCTACCATAGGTACCAATTGGCACAACAACAGAAATATCAGTGGCCACTAAACCTTGTCCATGAGCTGGGATCAGAGCAGCTTCAGCAGCATATATATCATAACCAGCAGCTAATGCGGAGCCCTTGGTAGGAAGCTTGGCTCTGTCTGATCTTAAGAAAACCTTCAAGGTTTCTGCTATTTTGGTTTTTTTTGTGATTTCTTCAATTGACATTTTATCGTATGAAGTATATAGAAAACCCCAACTGGTCAACGGGGACTATTGACTTTATATATTCTTTCCGGGTTTCGTGTCGCGTCGGCGTCCAAGAACCGAATCTACGAATGCTATGGTGGGGGCTTCCAACCAGTAATGTGCCAAGAAATACATTATATGATGGTTATTTCATATTTGTAATTTATATGATTCTACAATGGTTAATGTATTATGCATTGGGTCTCCCCTTATGAAAATTAACAGCGCCATAGCCCCACATCAAGTGCCAATCACTAATTTGAATAACCCAAAGAACAACCTCACAAAGAACCTGAAGAACTTGTAAATTGTCACAATTCCCCATGCCGTCCATAGTAGAAAAACGATCATGTTCTCTAATAGCTTGTATCCGAACTTCGAGAGCCCATCACTGCCAATATGCACAGCATCTAGCTTTTCTATTCTCTCGTTCAACTTCCTCAATTCCAATGCTAACGAAGTATTGATTTCACTCACGGCACGATCACTCAAAAACAATAACGAGTCAATTCTGGACGATTGGTTATTCAAGAGATCGGTCTTGAAAGATTCGATCTCTCTGTTGTACGATTCAAATAGAATGCGATGATTAGGCAAGAGCTCACTTTCAATAATGTCGCAGAGCAGATTTATGCTCGAGATTGTAGCCTCAGCGTTATTCTTGAGAATGAACTTTCTGATCATCGACGGTTTGATGTATAAACTGTGACAAACCACGTTCATTTGGGTCTCGATCTGGTTCAATTTCTTCATATATGAGTAAATCTCGAGGTCTTCCTGAGAGTTTTCTCCAGAACTGCTAGTACTACTTTCACCCTTGCTGTGAAATGGCTCTCCCAATTGATGAAACTCAGATACTGAGGATGTCGTGTTGTTTGAGGTAGAAATGGCCAAATTAGTAGATGATGCATTGTTTCTGTTGCTGGAGACCAGCGACACGTTCCTTCTATGGTCCAATGGCTCGATCGAAATATTATTCAAAGCATTTGATATTTCATCGTTCATGGTCAGAATCTTAAACACTGGTGGAGAGATCGAGTCGTCCTTTCCAGGGAATCTGAACTTTGAGATACCATTTCCATTGCTGGGGTTCGAAGTGGTATGATTCACATTTGTGGTTGGATTAAAGTCAAAACTGTCATCCTCAAAATATTCATCGTAGTCGTTCTTAATAGATGGGCTCGAAGATCCTGAATTGTTGGATCTCTTAAAAAACTTTGAAGGGGTAAGCATCTTGGACTTCTTAGAAGAAACTGCATTTCTGATTCTTGATGTGGATCTCGATCGATCATTACTAGAAAGAGTTGACGTCCTTCTTCCATGGTGACGAGACTCCTCATCAGTGCTACTGCTTGTTCTAGTCAAGGATGGGTGCTTGAAAGGCGATTGCACTTGTAAATAAACTGAATCATCTCTTTCCTCCATCTCCCTTTGTTTATCGTGACGCAATTCATTGCTGGTCTTGAGACCATTTTCTTCAGCGTCCTCGTACTCTTCGCCCCTTGTATTGTAGGTAACTGGCAGTGGGAACCATAGATCTCCTTTAGCATCGGTGAGTTCGTTCCAATGGTTCATGCGCCAAACGAAATCGTTCATCAATTCGTGATATTCCACCTGCCAAATGAGTTTCCGATCCTTATGACTGAACACTTGTGATGCTAGAGGAACGGTTTTGAAGCTCAAGGGCTTCGCAAATTCATGGTATTTCTTCCGGATCTTTCTGTTTCTAATCACTTGAAGTGGATTGAACACATCTTCCACCCCGACATGGACAGCGTTATTATGTTCTTTCCACTGATGTAATCTCTCTATACTGAGATAATAGAGACTGAGCATGGCCTTGACCCGCTCACTTCTGATCAAGGTGGCCTTCGACACTCGGATAGCCTTCTTGTCGGTTGGCGGCTGTCTGATACTGTTCTGGGGCACTAGATTGGGGTCGACATTCGAGTCGATCATGATGGTTTTCTTCATATCTAGAAATAATGACGCTAATTCGCCTACCCGTTTGAGGGATTCGCGTCTCCGAACGTTGCTAGAGCCCCCATTCGAGAGGGAGTTGGAATTCGAGTTCAACGTGTCGTCCGAGGCGAGATTGGATTGGGGACTGCTGGTTGTTTGTCTTCTCGGGGCCACCGAATCGATCTCGAACCCATCGTTGATGTGGCTCAAGACGGATCTTCTCTTGGTCTTGGGACCAGATTTCTCGGACACGGGAGTCAGTTGGCGGATATAATCTCGCGCGATATTGAAATCATCGGACGAATGTCGAAGCATCTGGAGGGGAGAGCCCATCGGTGGGTTATCTATCGAGTTGCTCCTACTATGTTTTACAAGTGACATTGCATGATGGGGGTCCACGGGGTATACGATTGAGTGGGGATGAGATGGTTCCCTGCGATATTCTAACGAAACGAAACGAAGCGAAACTCTTGTTGTTTTCTGTTTTCTGTGCTCGTGGTGGGGTCAGTTTATTGCGTTGTCACATCTGATGAGTGTCACCAACTTGGCGCTGTGGTAGTGTGTTGCTACTGTTGTGTCGTAAGCGAACTAGACGGCGGTGGACCAACCTAACAAGAAAACTAGTGGCATCTCCCCCAGAAATCAGTTGGTGGTAGCAGCATGTCGTTCTATTTCACCATCATCGGAACAACCGATAACCCCATCTATGAGCTCGAGTTCGGCACTTTCAGACAGGGAAACGACGGTAGCTCCAAGTTCAGCCCCGAGATGAAGGAGTTGAACCCCTTCATCTTACATGCCGCGTTGGACATCGTGGAGGACGCCCAATGGGAGACCAATCAGTTGTATCTCAAGACGATCGACAATTTCTACGGCTATTTGGTCAGTGCCTATGTGACGCCGGGAAACATGAAGTTTTTGTTATTACATGAGACCAAGAACGAGGAGGCCATCCGCCAATTCTTCACCGAGGTCAACGAATTGTACGTGAAGACACTTTTGTCGCCGTTTTATCGGGTCAATGATGCCATCACCAGTGGCAATTTCGACATGAAGGTGAAGATATTGGCGAAGAAGTATTTCTAGGTGGTGGGGTGTGAGAGAAGTTGAGAAAGAATGAATTATTCCAGGATGTGATGAAACCATCTTTAGGAGTTTAAGGCTATGAATGGTGGTGGTGTCGTGGGATGAGTGGTGTAGTGGGATTGGGTGATGTAGTGGAATGCGGTGGTATAGTGGGCGGTGGTCGTGGAATTGGGTGGTGTTATTCGATGTTATGAAGTATTTTGAGAGATTGAGATATTTTGAGATATGATAAGTAATTTTGAGATATTTTGAGATATTAAAATCAAAAGATATCAAAACTTTAATATCTTTAATATCAACATATCAACATCGTAATGTCTACATCTTCTATCAGATCCACACACCCAAAACCCACACTCTCCAACACCCTCCCACTCTCTCCCACACTCTCCAACACCCTCCCACTCTCTCCCACACTCTCCAACACCCTCACAATATCCTTCCTTATGACAACAATAAACTCCCGTGTATCATAACCCACTTATAATATATATCATCTCCCATTATACCCTCTTGTAAAATCCTCAGGCCTGTGTCTGCTTACATAACTATTGTTATTTTGCCGTTTTCGATACCGTAACAGATGATGGCATTCAAAGCTTATAATAAACATCGCACCATAAACGTAGAAACTCAAGTATAGAGAGTCGTTGTTGCTAATTAGACATAGGAACCGATTTGGTGTTCCTGTATTTGTATTATATTTCGTTTGCTGCTCTTCCCTTGCTGGCCTGCCTACTCCGAGGTGGCTCGATATAACTGAACAAGCACATTTCTTGACCTCTCCACACTCGCGATATCAATTATCTATGGTTGGAAATGGCTTTCAATTTTAGCTGGGATTCTTTCCAGGCTAATTTTTCCAATAAGCTCTCCAACATCTTGGATGAGTTGAATGGTGCACGGAGACCCGAGCCCATCGTGTCAAATATCCGCATCTCGGACTTGAAGATCAATAAGGATTACTTGCAATTGGGACTTGTCAATCTTTTGGATATCAATGACGACCATTTCACGGGAAAATTCCATTTGAATTACGATACAAAGGACGGCGGTTCCAATTACATCACATTCCAATTCAACATCGAATTGAATCGCTTCTGTCTATCCAACAGTCTCAGCCATCGGTTGAAACGGTCCATTGATTTATCGGGAAACAGTAGCTTTTTTGATATAGCCAAAGATATAGGCTATGACTTTGCTGAGCCTAACTTCGTTCTAGCCGGGAAGTCTTCCATTATCCCAATCCAGTTGAATCTTGTCAATTTCAAGATAATAAGCGACCTAATTATAGATCACAAATTTAGCCAAGAAAATGGCGTCCGGATGAGTTTTCTTGGTGATCCTGTGGTTGATTTCGAATTCTTTCACGATGACAACTTCGAGTTGTTGGAAAGCAATTATACAGAGGTTATTGAATTCTTCAAGGACGAAATGGTGCCTCTTTTCATTGGAAATTTGCAGGAATTGATCACAACTGATGAAATGAGCAAATTGATCGCCCAATTGGAGCCCTCAAATGGTCCAATTGTGGAGAATATTTCCCAAAAGAAGCCTGAAGAACAAGAAGAACCCACTAATGAGGTTAAAATACGAGATGAAGAAGTCCTGCACATTATAGATTTGGAATCGAAAGATCCTGATACTTCAGATAAATCCTTGGATAGATCTGATGAATCGGGAATTCCCGCCTCTTCTCCCTCGCGGATTAATTTGGATAAGAATCCATTTGATTCGGATGATGAGGTTCATAATACCACAGACTCGTCATGTATATCACAAACGCCATCTTCAAACAGCTCCAATTCTGTTATAGAGGATCTCACTGTCGATATGAATGCTATAACCATCGATGAAGATGACGAAGTAAAAGAAATCATCCAAAAAGACCTGCCAGTTGAAACCCCTGTTTTAATAAAACCCAAAAAGTCACCGAAGAGACGTACCATTTCGTTTAAAGAGTTACGAACAAAGTTCTCGCCTTTGAAAGAGCCGCTCAAGATATCGGATGATGATGTTCTTGATTTTGGAGAAAACGATGCAATCATGAACTTCCAGCAATTGAACTCCACTCCTGTCAAGAATCCGGTATATGATGATAGATTGTATAACATGTCCAAATTGGAGTCTACTCCTAGCTTGAAGGCTGGAAGTTATTTGTCGAATTTCTTTATTGATGCCGATGAGGAATTTGAAATGGCATTCATGGGATCGCCTGGTGCAATCCCGGAATATATCAAGGAGAACAAAAAGTTCAAATTTATCAAGATTGGTAAGGTTCAGAAGTTTGTGCATATGTTCGAGGGCCAAACACCTTCTACTTCGCCAAGCAGAAGTGGTGTTCCTAGTAGAGCCGCTAGTAGGAATACAAGTAGAGTTTCTTCTTCTGAGATGAGTTCTCCGACAAGAAGCAATTAGCATATGGAAAATGACAATATGGGAGTAACGTTTATAATGACTTTGGGGATTTGGATGGTTTGTACAATTATTAATTAATGAGTAGATTAGATTAAGTGTAGGTTTTCATATTACAATAATGATTTGATTTCTATATTACACGTATCAGATTATCACCTTCTTCTCGTATTTGATGATTTTATCTATCAATTCGTTCATTTTGGTATCTATTCCCTCGGGCAATGCTGGGTTTTCATCGCGAATATTCAACGAGTTCAATAGCCAATTCTCCTTCAATGTTCTTGTTATGGTCAATAGGTCTTCTGCTATCCGTATGATAGTCGAAGCATCGTTTTCTATTTGCAACGTCTCGACTGATAAGATTTCCTTGGATTTATTTTCGGACTACTGGCAGTTAGTATACACCAATTCAAATGTCTAGAAATAATAAACATACAGATGCCATTTCCACTATATTCTGGAACTTTTGGAGCAACACATCGACATCTTGATCCACTTTCTCTGGTCCTGTTAGTTGCAACGACACGATAATTTCAAATTCGAACTCACGTAATAATGCAATGGATTTAGGCTGCATTTCACCGTTAGCAGATAGATCTGGCACTAAGGCTCGTATTTGATAAGTTCCTTCGCTTCAATTGCATTGGAGCCGTCGTCGTGCCATTAGAGATTGGATTGCACACGACAAAATGGCTGCAAACCCACTTTGTGTAGGATTGTAATCTCCATAAGAACGACGTTGTGGTTGTATATTTATATTGTTGTTAATATAATTATAGAATACGCTTATTGAGTGATAAGAGATCTATTAACAAAAAAAAAATTCTAATAATGTCTCATATTGCCCATAATGAAACTAGTGGTGGGCTAACTTCCTATCCTCTTGTATTAAAGCCAAATGATGTTCCAGAAAAATCAGAAAAAAATGAGGATGTTTCAGATCAAGAGGAAATATTAGAGGAAACTATTAGAAATTTGGAAATCATCAATATTGAGGTCCCTGGTAAATTGAAAGTCTTCAATAATCACACCCTAGCTTCAGCCGATGGTCCTAGACCGGTTTCCAAGCCTAATACTTGGTCCAGAGATAAGTCTCAAAGCTCTCCTCATTCATTGAATCCTCCAAATTGGAATTATGGAACCAATAATCTACCCTCACAGGAATACACCTCTCGAGCCAGTTCTGGTTTGTGTTTATTCGAGCGTGGTCCAGTTGCAGTAGCTCAACCAGAGGTTATCCAAAACTTCCTTTATCCAATAACCAACTCCTTACAAAAGAAAATAATTTCTTACAGGAAAAGCGTTCTTAAAATCCTTTCAACCGATATTACTGCTAATTACAACCATATTCTCAAGAAACAAACTAGATCTCCCTTATTGGTCATAACTGGCCCTGGATATATTTCAGATCCTAACCAAGCTAAAGCCTGTGCCCAATGGGTTGGTACTATGATTGGGAAGAAATTCAACAATCTTCCCAAAAAGTTCCTACCAAAACAAATTGAAAACATATATAATGCCTCGCCAGCAACCACACCTGAGAAGTTATTATTGTCAATGAGAGCAAATTTAAATAAATACAATCATGCTTATGATGACCCTGCACTTTCAAGTGGAAATGTCTCAGTAATGACATTCGAGATTCAAAATGGCGTTCCAATTTGCAGGGCTCTACTTTGTGAGTTAGCCGAAATCTGTCCTGTTGTTGGTGAAATATCAGATACAATAACCCCGCAATATTTAGCCGATTTGTTATGTTTGGGGATTGTTAGCTCGTGCTTGATAGAATCTCAGCTACACAGAGAATTGGTCTCAGGGATTTCTTTCCCCGTGGGATTCCACTGTTGTGATAATCTCAGCTCCCATGTAACCAGCTACGAAGAGTTACAATTTAAGGTAAGCTCAGCATTAGATGCTATGTATGCCTCATCCGAATCCCATCATTTCTTATCCATTTCCAAGATTGGGACAGTGGCTGTTGTCGGAACAATTGGAAACCTTGATACATTTATCATATTTCAATTCAATCAGGGATCTTTAATGCTTTCCCTCGAAGAAATTGAGTCAACAATTACTGTAATCTATGAATATCCAAAATTAAAACTCTCCACTCCCAGAGTGGTACTTGATTTAGGATTGATAAGTGAAAAGCAATACAACAGTAAGCTCAGAATTATGAATAGTCTATTGACTAACGATAAAATTAGTAATATGATACTTGGAGTGATTATTGACTCGGGAGACCATTATATCCCAACTGGCTTTAATTTTGAACTTCATCTGGAGGATTGCTTGAATGTGTTAACCAATAACTCCAGTGATTCTGTGAGTCTTAATGAGGGTGCGACATCTGGAGGTCATAGTTATCTGATTGATGATCTTTTAAAGACTACCACCAAGTTGTATCAGATCAACAGACATTTTGTGAAGAATAGACTATTCAACAAAATGTCGAAAATAGATAATTATAGTGATGAGAATAATGCTAATGATGTGGAGTTTTATGAATATTTTATTACAGCTAATAGAATGATACATGATTTGGAAGATCTCATTTGAGAATATCAAAGACGATGGTGATGCGGTTGCCCGAAAAACCAGCTAATAAATGTTTTCAATTAATAATACAGTATTAATTCAACATTAAGTAGATTACAAGAATATCTTTTTCTAAGGAAATACAAGATTTCTGGTTTAACAATGAAGTTGGACACGGTGCCTGGCCAGTTTGCAGCCAGCTGTGCTCATAACCCCATTATATAAGCCGATGTGTTCTGAGCCGCACATAGATTTTTTTTGTTAATTATTTTTTTCAATCAAGAGAAGAAGTTAGAGTTAGGGTCCCAAAACACAGACATTGGCCAATTTGTTATTTTGAGTGGTATCATATTTCTTTAGACGGATAATATATACCTTTAGAAATTTTCAATTTTGCTTTAGCACCATTACAGCATGGCCGGATCACAATTAAAGCAGTTAAAGGCTACTTTGAAAGCCCATGGATTAACTGGTCAGACAAATGTCAAAAGCAAGGGTAAGAAGGCCAAGACACCTTCTGAAACCAGAAGAGACGACCAAGCCAAAGTAATCGCCAACATTAGAGAGCAATTCAACCCCTTTGAAATCAAAGTGAACAGAAACAAAAGAGATGCTCCACAAAAGTTTGCCAAAGCTGCCGTTGGTAGACCTGGTATTTCCAAGCAAATCGGTGAAGATGAGAGAAGAAGAGCGTATGAAATGAAAAAGAGCAAACATAACAAGGTTGGTGGAGTTGTGGATAGACGTTTTGGTGAGAACAATCCAAACATGAACCCAGAAGAGAAGATGTTAGCCCGTTTCACCAGAGAGAGACAAGTGCAATCATCTAAGACCAGTTTATTCAATTTGGATGACGATTCAGACAATGAGATGTTAACCCATTACGGGAAATCTCTTTCCTTGAAAGACGATTTTGATACCGGTGACTTGGGTTTGGATGACGATGAGTCGGGATTCAACAAAAAAAGATCATTTGGAAGCGATGATGAAGAGGAGAATGGAGTTCCAAGAAAGAAGACCAAGGCAGAGGTTATGAAGGAAGTTATTGCCAAGTCCAAGTTTTACAAGCAACAACGTCAAGTTCAAAAACAAAAGAACGAAGAACAAGTCATGGACTTAGATGACGAGTTCGACGACGTTATGAGTGAGTTAACATCCATTCCACAGCCAGCAAGACAAAAGAAGAGTGAAGAAGACAAAAAGTATGACACTGAAGTGAAGCAAGTGGCATTTGATAGACGTGCTGCTCCTTCTGAAAGAACCAAGACTGATGAAGAACTTGCTAAGGAGAGAGAAGAAAAAGCCAAGGAATTGGAACAAGCAAGATTACGTCGTATGGCTGGTATGGACAACGAAGACAGATCTGCAGAAGCTGATGATCTCGATGATTACTGGGCCGGAAGTGATGACGAAGAAACTGGTATTGTTATCAACGAAGGTGAAGAGGCAGTCTCTCATGATAGTGACGAAGAAGATGGCAGTGAATCTGAAGAACCTGAAAAGGAAGATGGCAAGCCTACTTTTGGAAGATCATTAATCAAGAGTGCCGGCAATACAAGTTGTCCTCAAGACCATGATGAATTTTTAGAAGCATTAAAAGCTATTGAGATTTCCAAACATGCCGACCATGTCAGCAAGATCATCAAAGCTAATGATCCAAGATTAGCACAAGGTAACAAAGATAAAATCGCAAACTTCACCGGTATTTTGTTAGATCATATCTTGTATTTAGCTGATTCTGAATATGACAATGGAAACACTGAAGAGTTTGCCAAAGCTCAAGAAGGATTCTTTAAGCATTTGAAAGAGTTGGCTCAGAAATACAACGAGCCTTTAGTTGAAGCTTTCAGGGCCAAAATTGAGGATGTCCAAGAAAGAATATTGGAAACTCAAACTGAAGGAAAAGACACATATCCTATGAAGTCTGATTTGGTCTTCTTTTCCTTGATCGGAAGACTTTACTCCACTTCAGATCATTATCATCTTGTGGTAACACCAGCTATTATTCTCATGGCTGAATCTATAGAACAAACCAAGGTCGATTCACTTAAAAATATATTCAGTGGATGTTTTATGGTTGACATGTTCTTGCAATACCAAAGAATTTCTAAAAGATATATACCAGAAGTAACTGCTTTCCTTGAAAGAGCTTTGATTGCCTTGGCACCAGAATCGTCCAAATTGGACTTTTCAGAGTTATACACAGCTAGCGAATATAAGGAGACCAAACTTTCTCTTTCTAAAAAGGACAAGTTGATAAATAAGAATGAAAGTTTGAAGTTGAGTCAATTAAATAATCTTGACAAGATGACTCTCGCATCAAAATCTGCATTATTATTGAAGGTCATTTCATTAATAGATAAATCTGTTAGCATTTGGAAAGAGAAGACAGCATTCATAGAAATAAGTTCTTCTTTTGTTTATCTTCTCAAGCACCTCGTTAAATATTATGCTGCAAACAAAGAGGTTCCTGATCTTTTACAAAAATTGATTAAGTTGAACACATTTGCTGCAAAGGAACACAAGCCCTTAGCATTACAGAGCCATAAACCATTGGCCATTGCCACTTATGCTCCTAAATTCGAGGATAACTTCAACCCTGATAAGAAATCTTATGATCCTAATAGAGATAGACAGGAAGTCAGCAAATTGAAGGCACAGATCAAGAATGAACGTAAGATCACCATACGGGAACTTAGAAAGGATACTAAATTTGAGGCTAGAGAACAAATCAAAGAGAAGAAGGAAGCCTACAAAGACTATCACAGAAAGATGGCCAGTATTGTCAACTCTATTTCTACAATTGAGGGGGCTGAAAAGAACGAATATGAAAGAGAGAAGAAGCAACGTAAGAATCAACGTTGAAAGGGCATATAGTATGGTAATACACACTTTTCATTATTTGCTACATATCATCTATGTTACGTAAAATGCACATTTATATATAAAAGAAACCTAACCCTATGAACCACAATAAAATGTAAACCTCACCGCCCAATATCTGATTGTTTGTAAAAATTAGTTAACAAGCCAATGACTCCTCCATCGCCTTCTTCTAATCTGTCATCATTATTATCAAACTTATAATTAACTTGGAATGATTCGCCCAATACATTGCTCTCATGCAAATTGTAGTTTGAACCTTTTAAGTTTGACATTCCCTTATCAAGATAAATGGAAGGCATTGGCGTATTGGCATTATGATTTCTATTGAGAGATGCTGGGTCCTGATGTGATTTTGGCATCCACTTTGAATTCATCATACTTCCCTCCATTGGATACATGGAAGAGCTCAAATTTCCGTTAGGGGGATATGCATTATTGACGATGTTCCGTTGCCTCAAAACCCTGTTCGCCAAGTTAGATGTATTATGATTGTTGTAATTTGCAGTATTAGTATTATCTAAATTGGCATGCGAGTTTGCTTGAAGATATGGTGTAGGAATTGACTCATTTTGCCCATAGCTTTCCAAGAAATAAAGATAGGATTTAACCATCTTATCATCATGGTAGTAATTATCTCTTAAACCGTCCTTTCTGAGTTTCTTATTCAATAAGGAATTCTTGTTCTTCTTCTCAAAGTTGAACATAGCAAAAGTACAGACATACCCCAAACCATCTATATGGACAGAAAACTCCCTATAGAAATCAATTATCTTTTCACTATTGTTGGATAAATTAAACCACAAGACGAACGGAGTCAAAACCAAGCTCATGAGCTCATTGAGTAAAATGACCACTTTCAAATCGAAAAGCTTAAGGAACTCATTTTTCACCTCCTCACTATGCAATTTCCCTTCCCACTCATTTGGTAAATAGTGTGTGAATTGAGACAAATAGCGAATACTTGCCTCAGGATCGAAGACCAAATTTTCTTCTGGTAATGCATTGCGCGAAAGCGCCCAGATAGAACCGAATACACTAATATAGAATAAAACCGTCCTGTCTTTGGTGATCTCAAAATTGAAAAACATCTCAGGATCAACAATTGACAAGATACCCAACACTGCTGCAAAAGATCCACTTACAAAGGAGACAAATTTAAATATCAAAACCATTCTTTCTCGAGGAAACTGGTCAACATAATTAGTAGCAGCTGGAACACTCAAATTTAATCTTCTTTGAAACAAGTGATATAATTCATTAAACTCTCTCAATTTCCATTCAGCCAAGGGCGTATATTGTCTGGAAGATATTGCAGATGGCTTTGACTTGTATTCGTTAAAATATCTGAAGAAGTAAAGCAAGATGAAATAAATAACAAGGATAGGTGAAAGTACCAAGTTCAACACACCAGCAATGAAGAAACGTTTTCTCAACTCTTCAGATAACTTATGTCTATTTTGCTCCTTCAACACATCGGATTTAACTTGGCCCTGGCTGTTGAACACCATACCATTGATACACAAGTTTAAATTCCATTCCAAGGTCTTGGTAAGAACCTGTCTTTTCCGCGAGAGAAACGTTGGAAGGAAAGGCAAGGAAAGGTCCAAGATATTCTTATTGAACAATGCAATCATGTAATTTTCAGTTCTCATGATACGATTAGCAATATCGTGGGCGTCAATCCTAGCCTTTGATTTCAAGTCTGATGTCGTTTGGTGTTTTCTGTTTCCGGAGGCTTGTGACGTTACAGCATTTTGATTCTTCAAAACCATAATCTTAGAAACAATCAATTGCCATGAGATGGTTTGCAACTCATCATCGGTGATACCGAGCAAGTTGTTATAAAAGTTCTTGATTTCAGCCCATTTCCATTTCTCATTATACAATTGGACAATTCTTAGCACCAAATAACAGTAAAACAAAAACAATAGGAACTTCTTCCCGCCAGACATATGACTATAGCATTTTTCAATCCGAACCTCACCCAATGTTTTTGATTGAGGTAAAAGAGACCAATCTATACACGATGAGAGATAAGTAGAAAATCCAACAACAAAAATGAGGATCATCAAATCAGTCACTCTCTTCAAAAGAATACAAATGTAACCATTTCCAAGATAATATTCGTACAAATCCAGCAAGAACATGTCCAAATTCTCGATATTTGCCCATAACCAAAGCGCTCTTTCTCTTGAGTTTATGACAGGTTTGGCAAAGTTCCTTCTTGTACTGGTATGTATTCTTTCATCCGAGGGTAACACATCTGGTGGTTTCTTGAAAGATAATTGGGGCATCTCACCGGTGACAGAGGGGATTCGCAAGTTTTGGATTCTGTTGATATTATTGGAGATGGATTTGGGGATGTTCTTTTTGATGTTATCAAGGGTAAGGAGGTTATGTTTAGCGGGAATTGGCGAGTCTGTCGACTCGAACCTCACGGATCCTGTGTTTTGTAGGTCGATTGGAGGCGGTTTTCTGATGGTACTACCATTTGCATCTAGATTGTTCAATAGGAGCGAATCTGGATTGAAGTCCTCTTCATCTTCCTCATCAAAGCCAAATTCGCGTTCCCGTTGAGATGAGGATATGGCCGACTTTGGGTCATCTGGATGGATGGCAGAATCCTCTTCATCGTCATCGTCATCTTCGTCGTAATCAGACTCGGATTCAACCAATGGTTTCTTTTTGGATTTTGCAGAAACAGACGAAATGTCGGCTTGGGTCTCGAGATCAGCCGAAGATTGATAGTAATCCTCATACACATCCAATTGGTTGTACATGGAGTTCATACCGAATATTCTCGATAGAAACGTGTCTTTGTTCTTATCGATATCCGGCAGTTGAGACATGATGGAGTGTGAGTTTAGGGATTACTGTTTGTCAATCAAATATATATATACTCGCAAGATGGTGTGGATCCTCAAGATGAGGTTAGGTAAGTTGAACAGAAGGAGATGAGTACCATAAGGGGGATGCGTGAAAACGGTGAAATGCAATCGTCTCCCAACCAATACAATCACCAAATGCAAATGGACTACAATCCAATTCAGATGGTGGCAAGATGACTTGTCGCAATCACATAATTAATCACAGCTGCGAAAACACTCTGTGTATCCACCGTTTGAAGCAACCGCACGCAGATAAGATTATCACTGACACTTAGCAACGGCAAGACATGGACTGACAAGGAAAGGGATGCCGCCGGAACCAGCCTTTGAATGCATGAGACAATTAGGGGAAAGTCATCGGGGAAGCTACAAGACCCGAAGTGATAGCCTCGAGATGTGACATTGTTATCGCATAAATTTAATACATAAAAACCAGGGAAAAAAGAAACGTAGAAGAAAAGAAAAATCAAGTATATAATCAAACAACACTTAAAAAAATGAGTGAAACCATCAACTTTATAAAAATTGCCTCCAGAGGGGACCCAATTGACCACCCTCCGCTCAACTTTTGGTATCATATTTTATCAAATAACTCCCCTCTCTTTGGGGATCACTCTAAAGCACGAAACACACACAATCTATTGCGGTCTCGCCGTCATCATGTCAATCTCTAATCGCTTAAACTTGAGACATGGTTGGAACACCGACTCTGGCACTGGACTTTCTGGAGCCGCTGAATAAACCACCAGACAAGGCACCGACAATTTGCAAGCCGGAGGAGAAGATGAAGATGAAGCACGAGATGTAGAGGAAGGCAACGGAAGCTTGCGACTTTCTACATCTGCCGGAAGAACCTTGAGCAACCTTGTTGTTGTCAACGTACTCGTCGTTGCTACAGGAGTGCACTCTGATAGCGGCGGCCAAGGCAGTGGCACCAGCAAAGGTGAAGACCAAGTTCAAGAAGTCGAACACGATCAACAACACTGGCCAAGCAAACACTTCGAAGAAGAAGGCCAACACACCATAGAAGGAGGAAAACAAGATACCGAAGGCGGCGGCAAACACACAGAAGTTAACCTGTGGGTTACTTTGGGAAACAGTGGTGGCAGCCAAAGAGCCAGTAAGACCCAAGGCAATAATCAACAAGATGAAGTTGACACCTCTCAAGATAGAATCTCCGATTGACAACATTTTAATTGTTCTGTGTTGTATGTAATTGATGTAACGTTACAACCAAATTGGCACAATTTTACAAATGTCGAGGACTCACAACAATTTATATAGGATAAGCTAATTCTGTAGCAATTTTACAGAGTGACCGGAATGGCCTGCTCGGAATGGTGCAGGGTTGTCATAACAACAGGGGGTTAGTTGCAAATTTCATGTGGTCATGACCTGGTGGACCGGCCGTAAGAGCAACAGACTGAGGGCTCCGCGGCAAAGCGACGACGGCGAGAGACGGGCATGGGCGATTTGAAGCGATATGTGAATAATTGCGATATTAGCGACTCCACCACCATAATGTCCCCATTGTCATTGTGCCCTGCTCGACCCCCATTGATCGGTTACTGTAGTAAATGTTTTCAATTTACCCAAAATGGAATGACGCCATTGCCTATTCTGGACAGATGGCCCCCCGAAGCGGAACTGCTGCCCTCGAAAAGGTCCGAGCAAATCCGGACGCCTCTACCAATGAGGAATAAACAAAAACAACGTCGCAATGTTTTTTACGGCTCTAAGTGGGAATTGGCAGCTGATCGTAGCCATGGAATTTCACATCGGCATCGCATTGAGATGGAGATGGAGATGCTTACCAATTGCCATGGTACAAATAGTTGTTGTCAGTCCCAGCCGGTGGCACTACAACAGGCAAGTCTAGTGTGAAAATATCGGGGCTTTGAGTTAGAGGGGTCCGACACTATATGTAATAGCAAATGACTACATACGGCGATGTCTCCGCTACCGAGAGGCTACAACACTTGAAACTTTGTTTGTTTATAAACTTGCCTACTCAATTCGTACGTTAATTGGGATTCGCAGGCAGTTTCTCGCCGCTATCCCTAGCATATGGCTGCATCACATGAAATGATGCGGGAATATGAAGTAACTTGAGAACCGCTATTGGTGATGACTAAGCATCTCTATTATGTTTATCATCACTTGGAGTCTGCCTTGGGCCTCCATACTGTAGAACTTGCCGCCTTCTATTACTGATTCCGGCACGCTGCACTTGTGTATGAGGGTTTGAAGCAATCTTTCATCACCAGAATTTAGTAATTGCAGAAATTGGTTAATTGTAGCAGGGTCTAGGGCCGCGGTCGTGATTGCTTGCTTGAAGGCCCTGGATTCTGCCAAATACCGTTCTAGAATGCTCTTTCTTTCCTGGTGTGACTTCTTGGCATACCCCGTATATTCTCTATACAACTTTTCTTTGGCCTTATCAGACAATTCGTTCAATTTGAACGAGTCCTCGCCCCTATGTTTTCTCTTAAAATCAATATAAAATAGCCCCTTTGTCTCGGAATCCTCTAGATATCGAAGAAACTGAATTTGGGGGTTATTGGCCATATGGTCTTCTTCTTCTTCAACATCATCTCCGACATTTTCAGCAGGTATTTCCTCCTGAGAATTCAATTCCTCCCACTCTTTTAATTGTTGGATCCGTGCTTTACACCATTGATCAAATAATTCTTTTCTTCTCGAATCATTTTCAACCAAATAGAATCTGGAATCTGTAATCATTTTCTCCACTTCAAAGTCCCAGATATTATAGGGATCGACTTCCGATTCGCCTATTAATTGCCAAAATTCCGCCTCATTATCTTTCGAAGCTGTATCTTCTTCTGCCTCGAGATCTGAGAGTGCCTCGAGATCTATACCTTCTTCATTATCTGAATCTGTATCGGAAAGATTCAAATCTAGACCTCCTTGATCTTCATCCGATGAAACATCTTCAGGAACGTTTTGTTCCGAGGATTCAATTTCGTCTGGAATTTTTTGTTCTAATTCAATTTCATCTTCACTCTCTTCCTCACTAGATGATCCATAACCCAGAACCAATGGATTACGGACAATTGTCGATTGTTGTACAATTATCTCGTCTTTGATTTCTTCTGATTTTCCTTCTACTTCATTTATTTCTTCATTGACCTCCTCATTTATTTCTTCGTTCACCTCATTTATTTCTTCTTTCACCTCCTCCTTCTCATATCCATCTAAATTTAAACCCCTCGCTTTGGCCGTGAGAATAATTAAATCCATACGGTCCAATTTATTGAATTCATTGATAACATCCTCTTCGGGAATCTCCAATAATTGCCAACATGATCTTCCTGTTGCAAAATCATGGTAGAAATGCTTCCCCGAAGAGGTGATGATGATGCACCAAGTAGAGTTGGGAATTAGATATTTAAATTTTGGTTTTCCCACATCCTCATTAACCGCTCCGTTTCCATTTCCCCTTTCTATCTTTCTTTTACCAGACATCCCTAATCTTTTGCAACGAAATTACCTCTTGATATATGAAAACTCTTAATTATAGTTGCAAGTCCCGTGTCATGCACGACCATCCTCGAGTAGCAGCACCGGGTAACCTCTACCGTTAGCGAATTGTTCAACCAAATCAATAGAGGAACCAAAGAGATGAAGCGACAAGTTAGCGGAAAGTCGATAAATCATAGCATCTGTTCATTAATACACACACGATTCCATAATGTCCAGAAGATACGATAGTAGAACCACAATTTTTTCCCCAGAAGGGAGATTATACCAAGTGAGTAGTATTGGTGGCAAGAGGTGGCCAGAGGAGGTAATGACGGTGCAATGAGCGATATCATTGTGCAATTGGGTTGAAATACTAACAGAACAAGGTTGAATACGCCTTGGAGGCCATTTCCCACGCCGGGACTGCAATTGGGATCTTAGCCAAGGATGGTGTTGTTCTTGCGGCTGAGAAGAAGACCACGTCCAAATTGTTGGAACAAGATGGAAGTGCGGAAAAAATGTATATTATTAACGAGTAAGTGTATTTGGAGCCAATTGTGTGCGAGTTGTCTACTAACGTCCAGTAACATGGTGTGTGCAGTCGCTGGTATGAATGCTGACGCCGGGATCTTGGTGGAAAGCGCCAGACACACCGCCCAATCATATTTGAAGCTTTATAACGAGGAAATACCATGCGAGGTGTTGATCAGACGAATCTGTGACACGAAACAGGGATACACGCAACATGGTGGTCTTAGACCCTTTGGTGTGTCGTTCTTATATGCCGGATACGACGAGAGATACCAATTCCAATTATTCACATCCAACCCCTCTGGTAATTATTCTGGCTGGAGAGCCACCAGTATCGGAGCCAATAACTCGAGCGCCCAAACCTTGTTGAAACAGGATTACAAGGAAGATTTGGATTTGAAGGAGGCTGCGTTCTTGGCCTTGAAGGTGTTGAGTAAGACTATGGACAGTGCATCTTTGAACAGTGAAAAAATAGAATTTGCAACCATTAGCTTGAAGGAGGGCACCACTGAAATAGTCAATAAGGTGTGGAAACCAACTGAAATCGACCAATTGATTAAGGAAAGTGGAATTTTGGACAAGAAGGAAGACGAAGAATAGGTCATCTTCTTATTTGTTATAGAATAATGAATAGATCGTTAGGGTTTAATATGTGTAGGAGTTGTGGATAAGAAATTAAGATTATTTGAGTTAATATGTACGAGAACTTGAGAGATGTGTGAATCAATATAAAATATATCCCAAACAATAGAAGTAAATAGAAGTAAATAGATTTATATAATAAATCTAATAGATAATACCCACACTGAGCTGCTGTTGCGACAGGGTCCTATTTTCCTGTTCGTGCATGGCCCAATTCATACCAATTATAAGAAGAGCCCTTGATCTTACCACTGTCGACAACTTGGAGACTCAGCGGTCTAAAAGGACTGGATCTGTAAATAATGGCAAAGTGAGTATCTTCAGAGACTGCATTTTTATGTTTGAATTCAATCCTCTGCATTGCGCTACTTGTTTGGTACTAATAATAGATCGTTCATAGGTATCAATAACCTACCCGCGGGCTACCAAACGCCATCCTTTCCCTCATTATATTGGCCCATTAACAATGAGAGTTATTCCACCGCCTATTTGTATTATTCTGTGGACATTTGGAAATTCACCGTCTATTGGACCTTGATCTTCTTCGGCTCCTTCTATGGTGCGGCCGGAATGTATGCCATGATTAACCATCGCACTCCGTTAAAGGGCATTCCCATCGTGTTGGTGTATTGTGTGATTGGCTTGCTTCAAGGAATGATCAGTGGCAGTGTGGTTGGCTTGATATTGGGTGCCATCTATAAGGCAGGTACCTTCAGCATGAGTTGCTGGATTCCCTTAGTTTGGGGTGTGATCCAGATCCTCTATGTAGTGGGCACATCCTATTCGTTAATGATTGCGATATTGTGATTTGGACTGATTGACCCATCGCCTTTCCAAAGAAGTAACTAATACCACTTATATCCTCATCGGGAAATCAGCCACAATCACGTGTCGAGGCACTGCAAGATCACACCTGGGTGCTCTCATCAAGACGGGATGAAACGTTGCCGACTCCGATATATATATCCCTTGGAGAACCTAATGGTCCAATCTGTGTTCATCGCGAGTACATTTTAAGTCGGATACGTCATATTAGAAAATAGAAACGCAACATGTCCCAAACCGCTTTAATTAACCGTTCTTTGACCACCGTCAAGACGGAGTTGGAATTCTTGATGGATGCAAATGTCATCACCGAGGAGCTTTGTGATAAGATCATCGCTGCTTTGCCCAGAAGATACAACCCGGACCAGCCTGTTCTTGGTGTTGCCGCTTTAGGCTTAACATCTGGAAAACCGCCTTCTTCAACAGATCAATTGGCTGACACCTTGAAGGTAACCAACATCTCTGAAAAGCCTCCAAGAGCACCTTCGCCCGCTCCACCTAAAGGCGACGCTTTGACTTATTGCGAGGTGTTGTACGATTATGAGCCGGCGCAAGAGGGCGATTTGAGATTGAGAAAGGGTGAAAAAGTGGCCGTCTTGGAACATTTATCCGAAGATTGGTGGAAAGGAAGATCTGGCTCCAATGTCGGTATTTTCCCTGCAAATTATGTCAAGGTAATTGATAATAATGGGCCCTCTGGCTCCGAGAAACAATCGCTTGCTCCTCCAATTTACCAACAACAGAACGCCAGTGTTCATTCTGTTTCTACAAATAACGGTATGCAACAGCCATACCATCAACAAAACTATAATCCACAACAAGGTTACTCTAGTCAACCTCCATTCCCTCCGCCATCGACTGGCTACTATCAACAACCACAACAGCCACAACAACAGACTTTTGTGCAACAGGAACAACCTCAACAACAGCCGCAACAACAACAACAACTGCATCACGGTTCTGATGCCTTCAAGAGATTTGGTTCTAAGTTGGGTAATGCCGCAATTTTTGGTGCTGGTGCTACTTTGGGTGGTGATCTTATCAACTCAATCTTTTAGAATGAACACTCGGCTTCTTATTGGCTTACCTTTTTTTTCAAATCTATCTTGGTGTTTGGAGGGCTTTAATTATGAATAATACGTTTCATTTGTATAGACACTTGTAGCTTCTCTTTACATAATGACTTTCATTTACACTCATTTAAATATATATAAGCCCACTAGCTGAAATAGCTCCTATAACTGTTCCAGATTCTTTGGATAGTGTTTAATCTGGCTTGAACCGAGAAATTCAAATCGTTAAGATCATTAATATCCCTGATCCATTCACTTCTTCTATTTGTTGGGATCAACTTGGAACTGTTTCTTCTGAGAAGAATAATTTCGATCAACAACAGTCCTTCAATGAGATAACTTTCTTTATCCTGGTCTCCATTTAATTGTAAATTAAGCAATCTTTCAATATTATTGAGATTCTTGGCAACCGATGTTTTGCTAGGAGCTGAATTGATAGAAATATATCCCCTCTTCAAATAAGATTGGATATTCTTGACCAAATAGAAGCAAACAAACATTGAAGGAGCTGCGGCAACAAAGCCAAATAACAATTCTTGAGATTTCAATAATTTATCAATTCCACTTATAGCCACTTCACCATCTACCTTTGTTTTCTGGATTTGAATCAACAAGGCTCTCAAAAGATTCCCTCTCACTAAATTCTTGATGGGCGACTTCAAATCCAATTCGTAACTTTTCATCAAGGGAGTCAAGTCACCATTAGCAACTAAAAGTTTTATCTCCTCTTTGAGTGCGGTTAATTCAAGCTGAGACATGGTATTTCCATTAACATCAATACTATAATCAATAACCATTCTTTCCAAAGAGTCTAAATCCGAGTTTAAGGATTGCTTCGAAACAATGGCCACCCTCGAATTTGAGTCGTGACGAACCGTTGACAATATATTATCTATTGGCTTGATAACCCAATTCTTATAGAATCCATAAACTGTATCAATCAAGTTCAACCTAATCCACTCGACTATTTTCTCCTTATTATCAATAACACTAGATGAGGCAGAGGGTCCATAAAGTAGACCAAGGGTCAAAATGGGCCAATATCTCGTCCAAAAGCCAGGTTGTCTATTAGAGGCTATAATTTGTTTCGTGGAAGCTTTCAACGTGGGAATGTTAGTCAGTAGAATCTGGTTCAATTTAAAGAATTTGTCTGAATCCAGGAAGGCCGAGAATTCCCTGACTTCAAGAGTCTTTTGCTTGAGAACATAATCCAAGAGGTCGGGTATAGAAGCAGCAAGGGAATCGTCTTTGATAACCTCTTTATAATCTGGCAATTGACTGACTAATAAGCCTATCTTAGCCGAGTTCTCGTCTCTTAATTGGACCAATGCGTCTCTTTTAGAGTAAATTTCCTGAGCTATGGAATAGAACGGGGTTCCTAATATGACTCGGGCATAATTGAATGATCTAAATTTTGCAGCTTTTGCTGGATTCAAACGCATGAAAATATAGCCAGGGTTGAATTTCATGAGTCGATCCAATGTGAAACCGAAGGAGTTGCAGAGAAGATTCTTGAAGTTGACGACTTTGACATAGAGGGATTCAAAATCCGCACCAACCCAAGAAGGCACCTCCACTCGAGTGGCAGTCATCTCAGTCTCAAAGGATTTGACATCATTGGCGAAATCACATACCAAACCATAGACTTTCAGCGGCAAGATCTGGATGCAATAAACACCAAAGGACAAATTGGAGTCCAATAAACCGTTCCAATACGATATATCAGACGACAAGGGAAGGGTGTTGGAGATCAATAACCGCGAAACCTTACTATAGACGATTAATGATAAATACCACAATATAATGCGTTCCATCTGAGAAGCTACGTCGTAGGACGGGCCAGAAAGGGAGTCATTATGGGTTCTGATCTCATCCACCAACGACCCGTTTTTGAATGTGTCCAAGATGGTGAGTAGACTGGCGGCGTTGAATTGATGGATATTAATTAATTGGCCATTGGCGACTTTATCGCTCTTATTGGCAGTTCTCAAACCGTTGAGATTCACATATAATTCCTCGAAGGTTGTTTGTAGCTTATTGAGAAGTTCTCTTTGGGTGTCATTGACGTCTATTTCGACCTTGAGATCGAGCGTGGGGAGAAGGTCATTGGTGAAACGGTCCAATTCCAACAAATTGGAGGACAATTTATAATCAATGATACTTGTCATTTGTGTTGGAGTAGTCACGACGATAATTGGATAATATGAGCCAGCAGCAACTTTTCAGTCAGATCGGGAAGATTGCAGTGCGTCTGCAATGGTGCAAGTTGCCGCTAGAGAGAATAATTTTGTAATATTCAAATCAATGGGGAATAATTAATTCGTTGAAGAATATTTCGGGGAAGTGCTGACCCACGAGGTCTTACGAATGAGTCGTGATTTAATGTATTATTTATTTACAGAGTATAAACCATTGTATCATTTTCTTTGAGAAGTTGATTTAAATACGAACAGATTATAAATTTAAATTTCCAATCTTATTGTTGAGAGCTTTAGATAAGTGATGAAGTTTAACGGTTATTCATTTTCGTTTTGATTCTCATTCTTCTGATCACTTTGGCTATTTTGACTCTCATTATTTTGACTCTCATTATTTTGACTCTCATTATTTTGACTCTCACCACTCTCACCATTTTGACTCTCACCACTCTCACCATTTTGACTCTCACCACTCTCACCATTTTGACTCTCACCACTCTCACCACTCTCACCACTCTCACCACTCTCACCACTCTCACCACTCTCACCACTTTCACCACTCTCACCACTCTCACCACTCTCACTCTCACCACTCTCACCACTCTCACTCTCACCCTCACCTTCACCACCCACACCCTCGGGCTTCCCAATCACAACAGGCTTATCCACCCTAGAATTCTCCTCAGAATAATCCTCAGAATGCTTATCCCCCTTCAATCCACCCAACGGAACCAATCTCTCTTGGTCCTTAAACGAGTTCCCGAATTTTTCAATCTCCCCATTTATACGACTCACAACCTTGGCCTTGGCGATCAATATACTATCAATCCGTAATAATTGGCGAATCACCACTATTAACACACAGATCACAACCAATACCACTCTTCTCAGCGGCCTGAGACGTCTGATCCTCATCCATCTCATTATGGCCCACCGCTATACGACTCGCTTCCATTAATCACACCGCAGTAAATAACTCCCACACTCACAATAATTTTCCCCGTCTCTCTGTCTAGCATCCTCCGCCTTTACAGCTCAGCCTCTCAATCACCCCAGAATCTCCTGTGCTTTGTTAAACAATTTGACCCAAACAGGAAACAGCTCTCCCAGTGACACATCTCCTACATGCGCATACATTAAATCTTATATCAATTACCCTATATCAATCTTCAACGCGAACAATATACCAATAGAAAAAGTATTCCCCAATCCAAAAAGCACCATATATATAAACCACCCTGTTAAAACGAAACTAGAAATGAAATCAACCCTTTATCAACTCATCCAGACCCTGTCTCTCCGCACTTAATACCAACGAATGATCCTGAAAATTTTCACTCAATGCTATCGTTGCCTTGATCAATGACTAAATCTCCCAATAAACTTTCATCATGCTGGATTTGTACGCTGAATGCTATATCATTCACATCCAAATCGTTGCCAAAACTGGAGAATTTCCCAAGAAACTCCTCGATCTGTTTCTTTTCGTCATCACCATGCTCATCAGTCTTAATATATTGTGCAATTTTGAAATTACAATTATTATACAAGTTGGGATAAGCATAACAGGTTTCTATCTCCACCTGAGATAAAGGATCAACCATCGCTATTACTTGATCCGATTCGTCATGATGGTCATATTTCTCCCTTGGGAACTCGATTGATGTCAAGAACGAACTCGAAACCTTACTCATGGGGATCTCGAATTTGCTGGAAAACTCTCCGTTGGAGGGATCAATCACTAGTAAGTTTCTATTTTGATCAATTGAGTAGATTTGCCTGTCATTACTGATGTGCAATTGAGTGCTTCGAAGTGACGACCACATCCACGAATGCTCAGATTTGTTGATATCAAACCAATGCAAGGACCCAGAAGACTTGGTAATGAACCCAACTTGCTCATTCCCATTTAGCCAAATCACTTGGTTGACCAAAGAGGGAGTCTTACCTTTTGAGAACTTTCCTATTAAAGAAATCTCCTGGTTGATCTTGGTCAAGTCCCAGATGTACATATTATTGCCTCTTCTGTTTGTTGAAGATAAGGTCAAATCAAATGGAGACAATGACACCGACGAAAGTCCTCCTGGAGGCTTGAATAGAGACAAGACCTCCAAGTCTTGCAAGTTCATGATGACACACAACTGGTTGAACTCGGAATTGAGACTCTTTGCCTGATACAACAACTTTGTCAACGTCTTTTGAATGAAGTTTATATACGTGTCATTCGCCTTCGTCGAGTGTTCATTATTGAAGTAATTTCTGACCCTTCTCGAAGAAGCTTCCGACAACTTAATTACTCCATCAATGGCATTATCTGAAAGATTGGAAAGAACACGTGCTAAAATGGGTCCTTGGGGAGGCAACTTGATAGATGTAAGTGTCAATTTCTCATTACAGGATTTGATACTGGAAACATCATTATCCTTCGGAGTGAAAACGATCCAATTACCCATAATATCAAAGATAGGCTTATGATTCCAAGATTCGGTAACTAAATTCAAATTGACGGGATCATAAACCATATCATTACCGAAAATAGACAATTTCCCCTCTATTGAAGAGATGATCAAGTATTTGGGTGAGCATTTGATGGTGAAAGGATGATTACCCAAATTAGCAGGCGGAATAATCAAATTTTTGATAATTTCCGATCCTTGCTGGCCCGAATCGCTCAAATTCAATTTCAATTGATGTATCTGGAAATTATAATCATTCTTGTTATTCTTCAAAATCACAAGAATTCTGTAAGTCTGGTCCAATTGGTGGATTAGCTTGAAATTGACCAAATGCAACACATCGGCGTTGAAGTTGAGAAGGAATTGGTTGACCAATCGGAACGAATTCGACTCCTTGAACCAGATCTCGACATGATTCCCGAAAGTAAGCACCAATTCGTCGTTGGCTCCAAAGTCCACAGAATTGCCATCATATCCCACGGGGTCGTCTTTAGCAAGAGCCGTCAGCTTGAGCTTCTTCCAAGTAGCCGTGGCTCCCAATTGGTAGCCTTTTTTCGTGGCAAGTTGGCTATTAATTAGTAAATGGCGCGACAATAGTCTTTCCTCTATCATACTCACATTCTCGCCATCGTGACTCGATCATTGATTGTCATATTGATTGCTTACAACACGCGCGCAGCACAAATACCCGGATGTTGGTGCTCGCAACGAATGTTTGGACTATCCACAAAAAGAAATATTAATATATAATCAGCACACTATTACTCTTTCTCGTATCACTCTCTATCCACTGCTAATCGTCTCTTGGGTGTTGTTGAGGCTCCACCCAACAATTTATCTTCTTAGTGATAGCGCTGATAAGACATTGGATGTCGTGTGTGAACCGGAACATGCATGCGGCGTGACGAAGTGATAAACAGGGTATCGTATTCGTTTGGCTCTGAAGGAGACGACGCGCCAGAACTCGATATTTGGCGCCAAATAATGCGGGAATCGTCTCTACAAGACCAGATATATTGACATAATTAATTTGACGCTTTCATTGTGTTTTGGCGATGTTGGCTGCTACGTCTGGTTCTGTTCGGTTCCCACACATCGCGGAACCTGTCAAATAATGCATCAACGATGGAATGAGAGACTATTTGGTCAGCGATGCGAGAAGGAGGAGGTAATGACATGTGTGACAAGTAATTGATGGCCCTGCATTATAATATTGTAGTATCTTCTGTGATGCCGGACAAATACTCCCGAGCCTACACAACGTAAAACTTAATTAATTGTATTATGAACCCCCAAAAACCAAAAACTGCTTAACGACCGAAGACCTTCTTTTCCCAAGATCTGGTCAAGTTGTAACCGATGAGTGAAAAACCAAAGGCTAATTCGAAACCAATGTCACCACCGAACATACCAATCTTCTTACCGACAACACCGGCATACCAGACCTGGTCCATTCCAATAACGACACCAGCAGCACCGCAGGCAAAACCGAATAAACCGGCGTAACCTGGTGGGCAGGCTTCCTTCTTCATGTAGTTCTTGTAATCATAATTGGACCAAAGACCCTTTCTGTAGATGAAATGCTCAGAAAGAGAAATGGCGATGTAAATGGCCAAGTAGTAACCAATGATGTTCATGAAGTTATCCATGACAGTTTCGAAGTGGTAGTAAGCAGGAATACAGATGGCTAAGGTAATACCGTTACCAAGAATGGTCCAGAAGATTCTTGGAACCTTGGCAAGTGGTGACCAGAAAGCTTGGGCACACAAGGCAATGGAGTACATGTTTGGAATGTTGTTTGCAACAGTAGACAAACCCAAAACAACACAACAGAATTGGCCGAAACCGTGCAAGGAGTCTTGAACTAAAATAGCATAGACTAAGCCACCAATGGAGTTGGATTCGTATAAATCGGCCCATGCTGGGTCGGTCAAAATACCAGTGGCACAGGCAGAGCCCAAGATCATAGTAAAGATCAATGGGAACACAAGACCAGCCAAGATACCGAAGAAAATCTTGTATGGGTTAGAGTCTTTTCTTTGGTAGACAGTGTAATCAGCAGCGTAAGTAGTCCAACCAGCAGCGAAACCGAAAATGGCACCACCGAAGGACAAAACACCACCAGCAGTGGTTGCACCACCAATCATCTCACCGTAAGCGAAGTTTCCAGACATGCTCATTCTTGCAATGATGATCAAGAAGATGGCAAGATTTGGAATCCAGGAGTAAGTCTCATATTGGTGAATGACGTTGTAACCGAAAAAGGTGACCAAAATCGTACACAAGATAAGGATAAGACAACCAGCCCATGGAGGTAACAAACCATTGTTGACAATGTGCAACAATTGAGCAGAGGCCATAATGTTGACGGCACCCCAACCAACACAGGCAACACAATTGATAATTGCGAATAGCCTCATACACAAATCACCGACCAAGAACTTGGACAAGATCATTTGTCTCAAACCGAATTGGACACCAAAGAGAGAGAAGAAAGCGACTGGGACAGCACCCAAGATGTTGAAGAAGATGATAGTCAAAACACACTGCCAGAAGGAGATACCGAATACAGTAATACCCAAGGCACCCAAGGAGAAGGTAGCAATAACCATATTGGCGGATAACCACATGGTAGCACCATTTAAAATCGAACTTTCGGTTTTTTCGTCCTCGGTGACAATTTCAATACCTCTGGTTTCGGCCTTTAAGACACCGAAGAACTTGTCGAAGATGTTCAAGTCTTTTGGACTAGATTCAGCAATAATCTGTTCATCATAAGACGAATCGAGAGAAGCCTGTTTGAAGACCTTACTCTCTTCAGCATGTTTTTCTACGTCTAACGAAGACATTATGGTAGGATATAAACAAGTAGGTGATTTAAACACTCAAATGTTCTTCCTTGATGGTCTCTGTGAGTTGGCCGCTGCTTTATATATTAAACCATCACAGACGTGAAAAGTTTAACGCAAGATAAGAAATTTATTACACTCTTGTCCCATTCTTGTCGCTGCATAGTCAAGATTCTGACCCGGTCTTATTTGCTTCCCAATTCGACACAGCCAGTGCATGTGTATGAAGCACTAGGACCTACTTCTCCCATATCCCATCCAATCATCATCGTGCCAAGCAGTCTGGGACATGAGCAGGAAAAATTCTCTCACTTAGTGATTATCACCACCTCATGCACCAAACGGCGCCGTATTGACCTACGCTTTCTTCATGCACCGACATTATAGGTCAACCATGATCGTTACGACTTATCATGAAGGGGAAAGCCAATGGATTTAGTCAAGCCAAGCTATGTAATCTCTATCACACTGGTCCGTCATTCCTTCGAGTTATCGCCAGGTTTGCGGCCGTGTACGCTGTAAAGGGTTTGTTACGGCCTGTTGACACAGTGACGCCGCTTGACCCTGGGAAATTGGTGCCATTTAAGGCGAACAAAACAAGGTTATGCTGGCGAAAGTTAAACAAGGCCGTAGGGATAGGGCCCTTATTTTCCCTGTTCAATTCTCCATTATGACACATTGGCTCGCGGTATCTTCACCAATGAGCCCTGCACCAACCTCAAACACTATTATTGCCCTTTCGTCTCTCGGCACTTCCCATTAAGCTCTATAGGGGTTCCGAGGCCCATCCCGAGGACGGATAAATCCGACCAGTTAGTCTATCTTTATGCATCAACGAACACAACTGATAAGCTGAACTCTGCCTAATTGAGTTTCAACGCACCTTCTCCATACAACGCCTAGCCGGCTTTATCACACACTGTAGCGTTTTGCGCGATCCTAGCTGATCTCATTGTCATGTTGTCTCACATTTGACAATCGGTCAACCCCTAAAAATTATACAGTCTCATTTACCCACCAGCGAGACAACCTGCATCATGTGATATGATGGCGGACACCTCCCTTCGCCGACTCTATGCCGTGATAGGATAGAGACATCTTCAAAGTGTTCAGAATTGTTATCTTGACATTTATGACACTTCTATTATATCTTGTCTCGTTCTTGTACACGGTGGCAATCTTTAGTGTTTTGGCTGCATACTACTTTTCGAGTTTGAATGACTTCTTGAGATATGGAAAGACTCGTAGTATCTCTAACAAGCAACGGACCGTTGCACAGATACCGCTAATCGGAGCCGTTTTGGATAGATTATTGGGTTTGAAGGTGCCAAAGTCATGGTTTACCCATTTCTATATCGTGTCCACCCTCATGGCAAGCGAGAACATTCGTACCAGTCAATGCAGACTAGTGACAGGGTTGTTCCTCTTCCAGTCAGCGAGAAGACTTCTAGAATGCATCTATGTGTCTAAGTTTTCTTCTGTCTCTAAAATGAACTTATCTCATTATTTAGTGGGGTTCACACATTACATCGGGTACAATTTAATTGTCCGTCTGGCCAGACCGTCCAGCGCAAGTAGGTCTGTCGTTTGGTTATCTTTGGTGATTTTTGCAGTCTCATCCATTGACCAACTCCGCAATCATGAACACTTAGCGTCTTTAGTCAAGTACACTCAGCCCGACAAGGGATTGTTCAGATTGGTGTCATCGGCACATTATTTTGACGAGATGTGTATCTACTTTGCCTTGGCATTATTAATCCCAGATCATATGGGTTGGTTGGCTTTCTGCTGGGTGACAATCAACTTGTCAATCGCTGGAATCCAAACACACGATTATTATGAATCCAAGTTTGGCAAGTGCTCCAAATGGAAAGCGATTCCATTTTTGTTGTGATGACTCTGTAAATAGAAAGGACTACAAAATACATCAAGTTTACGACGTTATGATTAATATGTATGCATAATCTTATTATTTATTATTATATTGCCTATTTCTCGTGTAAAATAGTTATTTCCCCATATCCACGGTTATGTGCCCCGTGGTCACCCCCACGCCGTCACCCGGCCACTGTCACTTCGCGGTAAACAACTTTGTTGGTATATCGAAGCATCATGATTATGTTACCTGGACAGCCAATTGACAGTAGAAATTGGCATAAAATAGAAAAAAATGGGCGAATATTCTTCTCAAACTGTTGCTCAATTGAAAGAATTGTTAAAAACTAAAGGATTATCCGCCACTGGGAACAAATCCGAGTTGGTTTCGCGTCTTGAGGAAGCTGAAATTAGCACAGTTGTAGAGAATGCTGAGGCTCCAGTTGAGGTTCCAGTTGAGGCTCCTCCAGCGGAAGTTTCTGCACCAGAAGCCGTTGTAGAAGAACCTGTAGCCGTTGAGCAACCCGAGCCAATTGTAGCAGAAACCGAGGAGCCCACATTGACTGTGATCCAACCGGCGGAACCTAAACAATTAACCGCAGAAGATCGTAAGGCTGCTGCCATCGAGTTAATAAGCAAGAAGATCTCGAGAGCCAAGAAGTTCGGTGACGACCAAAATGTCTTGCAATTCGAAAAGGAATTGAAGAGAGTGGAGAAGTTCGGTGTCGAATTGGGTACCGCTTTGGCCAAGGAGATTGGTTTGATGGATGGTGAATTGACCACCAACAAGGGCTTCAACAAGAACAGCCGTGGTATCAAAAAGGGCAAGTTCAACAAGAAGCAAAGAAAGTGAACAAAAAGACGTGTATAACTACTTTCATTTATTATGTACTATTAGACTTTAGGTATTTTGTGTAGGGCTGGGTATACTCTGATATTCTCTAAAAAAATAAACATTGATATAGTTTCGAACACCTTCTTCGTATATGATTATGATAGCCACAGGTATAACTGCTATGTCCTATTAGACTTGAACTGTGTAGGGTTTTCTACATTGTATTTCTGAAAATTCCCCAAAAAATAACCATCCTAGTATGAATTAAATGTAAGTAGATAGTTCAAGCCACATTTTTCAGGCTGATACATCATCACGATAACCATTCCCTCCCTCGAATTGTTCCTTCTTCAAGCCTTGGTTTTCCTTGATCCAGATCACGAAGATAAATATCATGATGATGTAGAATTGGCAGAACTCCATCAAAAATGACGAATAGATCGGTGTGGAGTTGATGGCCATTTCCAAGGCATTAATCATGATTTCTCTTTGAGATACATCTGGTCCCATGGATGTGAGAGATTTGAACGAGAAGAACCCAAGAACGAAGATAACGACAAACGACATGAATATCGGGAATATGACCACTAAATAGAAAGACCACTTGAACAACTTTGCAGATTCGGGAATAGAGGATTCGCCAATGACTTTCTTCGTGTTTCTGTAAGCCGAAATACTAATAATGAAAAAAGTCAAACTCCATACCAAGATGAAGAAGGCAGCAATATTCTGCGAAAACAAACTGGCTCCTGCAACCAGAATTGTGGAACCGAAGAGAAGAATATAGCTCTTTCTACGGTTTGCGGGCTCGATGTCTGACAAACTGTGGAATAATATACCATAACCGTTCATAAAGATCAAGAAAGCCCAATTCAAGTAGAACTTGAATGCGGTGGTGAGAAATTCAAATAATGCCTGCAAGATCTTGATGGCAAAGTTATCATATTTGTTGATCAAAGTGAGACAAAAGCTTCTGACCAAATTGATACAGAAGAACGGCAACAAGATTAAAAAGTAACTGGAATGCGAAATGATGGATAATCTGCCGAAATCCTTACGCACTACGAAAATGTAATACGAGATAAAACCAACAACAACGGCACCCATCAAGTTCACATATGTGTATGCGGACAAGAGAATATACAAAGGAATATTAAGATAACCATAACTCTCCACCAAATTCAAATTCACCTTGAAATCCGCCTCAGGGTCACTAGGTTGAACATACACACAATGAACCCCCAGTTCCGAGATCAGATATTCCTTTTTGGATACAGATTTTGACACAACGTCATTGTAGGACAAAGTAGGAGCATTAGGGACCCTAAACTTACCAGCCTCGCAATCCTCGTCACTTGCACCACATATCAATTGGGCGGTGTCGATTGGATAATGTTGCGAATAGTCCGAAAACAATGGGAAGTTCACATCCACCAAATCCTTGTTCTTGACGACGAAAACCGAGAGCTTCAAGTCATCATTGGCGGTTATTAACTCAATATTTATAGAAGGCTTCAATCTTTCCGGAGAGGTATAAATTGGCGCGCAGTAGACTCCGACAAATTGATCAGAACTAACTTCAAAACTCAATGCAACAGAGAGTATCAGTGCCAAGCACACACCAGAATACAACATGAGAAGACTTCTTAATGGCGCTATACAGGTTCACATTTTAGCGGGCTTGGCGCACTATTTATTTATAGGTCGGACCATGTCAGACAGGCTTAGTTTGGAATTGTCACGAGTTTCACAGCATTGGGTTGATATGACGTAGAGACGCAGCTGGCCAATCATATATTTTGCAGCCATTGTAAAACGAAACCAATCGGGTAATTTAATTCATTGTGTTGCAAATTACGAGCTCATCTACTGTTACAATTCGATCTGTTCTATTGTCTTGTTTTTTCTAATAATCACATGAGTTGCTCTAACCAACGGAGGGAACACCACATAAACGTATCAGACCGAGGAAGGAATTTCATGAATATTTGTGATATGAGAACAGATTCTTCTATAAATATTTCTTCATTCTCGATCATTGATTTGGTTCATCATTGTGATGATTCTAATCCCATAGGCTGAATACCCGAGTCAAAGCGCCTCCCGATTGGGCATGTTTGGTTGATCAAGGGATGTGTAAAGATTTTTCAGATTCTAATAGTTAACAATAATTTATTTCATTCTGTTCACTTCAGGAAATGGGACAATTTCCTTTCCATTTCGGTAGTGAATATCAAACCTATCCATTCCAAATCAAAGCCATATAATCCACGATGAAGCTTATATCCAAAGGATATCACATGTGAAGTATATGCTTATCCAAGGAAATTTGTGAATATTTGACATGAAAATTTAATCAAAATAGGCGGATGTACACATTAGATACATAACCAATGTCACTCTCTTGTAGTTTTTTTATTCATAAGTACCACGATAAAACCAGAAATGAAACTCCATTCAGCTTAATATCTAATGACAGTTCCCACTGAGATCTCAAGACATTGAAACAAATTGGCTCACACAAATCAAGACTTCATGTTTTGAGCTCGCTGCTGGATCTCTGTTGGCTAACCTGTAACGATGAACTGTATAAAAGGTCACTATATCATACGGAACACATTTGGTGAGAACAGGAAACAAACAAAATAATGCTAATAGCAAAGCTATGTTTCCACTCTGTGTTTTCGTTAAAAGCTAGGGCCATTATATATCTCTCGGTAGAACTCATTAACGCTTCCGAACATTCTGCAACAATGAAAGTCTAACCTAAAAGGGTGAACATGGATCCATATAAGTGATCTTGCATAAAGATAAAACCAGGGATATTGCGGTTCATATTGTTTCAAGGGACATTGGTCACTGTGAAACTGTCAATGTGAAACTTCTTAAGTTGGACATAAGCAACTTTCAAAGATATTGTTCAAATCTTGATGCCACATATCTTATATTAGTTCTGAAAATCACATATATACAATCATCTTCATGGAAAAATTCAATAGCTCTATATAACCGGTATTCTGCTTTCATTGAGTGAGGAGATCCAAACAAATGGGGCATTATAACTTTCCTTCATCTCTTGACAAAAACAAGGTATGGAATCCAGTATTACATACGCATGAAATTGTAACTTTAAATTAGCTTCACTTACAGCCTCGCAATAATAACCAAATCAGGATAGCTCGGAAAGTCGGACAAGTACGAATACGAAAACAATATACCAAACAATAATCATGTTACATAGTAAAACTTAAATACCATCCATCTTAAATAACTTCTTCCTCATCATGGTATATACCTTCCAATTGGTCCTCAACCAAGCCATTGTTGTCCTTTACCCAAATGAAAAATATTAACACAATGGTAAAATAGAACTGAAAGAATGGCATAAAAACGAGTAGATAGTAAAGATTGTTGTCTTCGAGTTTCTCTAAGAAGATAATTTCTCTAGCCCTGTCCGATTGGTTAGCTGCTCCTAGGGAAAGTGACAGTCTTGTTGCCAACCCAAATATAATTATCATCAAGACTACGATAAATATCGGAAAAAGTACCACCACAATGAACGACTTTCTGAACAATTTGAACGAATCAGACTTAGGTAGTTCAGTTAAAACTTTCTTCGTAATCTTGTAAGCCATTATATTGACCACGAAAAATGCCAAATCGCAGAGACCTGAGATCATAGCCGCTCCACCTGGGGAGAAAAATATCAGGGACAAACTTACCACGATAATAGCCCCAAACAACAAGAAATAACTCTTTTTGAGGTTAGTGGATTCTATATCATGAAGGCTCTGAAATATCACTCCATATCCATTGTTGAAGATCAAAAAGGCCCAATTCATGTAGTATTTGAATGCGATAGAATCAAACTTCAAAAACACGTCGAATAGTTTCGTCATCGAGTTGTCGTAGTGGTTGATGATATGCATATTTATATGGTTGGCTACATTGATAATGACATAAGGCAATAAGATCCAGAAAAGACTGGCGTGGGAGATGATGGATAATCTCTTGAAATCCTTTCTCCAGAGAAGCAAATAGTACAAAAAGAACCCCAAAATGACGAATCCGATGAGATTAACCAACGGATAGATCCTTAAAACGCGATGATTGATGGGATCAATGTAGCCATAGCTTTCTGTTATGTCGATTTTCAACACAAACGGAGTCAGGGGGTCGTTTGGCTGGATATAGATGCATTGGGCACCATTTTCTGCAATTGGATATTCTCTTTTCGGGGCGTCCTTCGAAATGATGTCGTTATACGAGTTCAGCGATAAGTTCTCCACCTTGAACTTGCCAACGGTGCATTTGGATTCGTCATCACATACAAATGGCGCTGTGGCAAATGGATATTTGTCGGAATATTCCAGCGCCAACGGGAAATCCACATCCAAAAGGTCTAGATTCCGCACCACCAAGACCGCCAATTGGAAGGATTCGTCCATTGGGGCCAACTCGAGATTGATTGATGGTCGAAACGAGCCCCCCGTCATCGACATGGGGACGCAATACACGCCATTGAATTGGTCGGAATTAATCTGGAACGCGTGGACAAGACTCGCAAATAAGACGCCCAACACTAAATAAACACCCATCATAGAAGAAATTAGTTGCAACCCGCTGTTCTGTGTTTTTCTGACCGTCGGTTGTGCTCCCAATCAGCAAAGGTCAATTAACGAACCTAAACTTAACTCAACTTTTTCTCCAATGGGCATAAGACGTACGATATGCCGTGCAGCGCAGCACACACTATCGTGCAGTAGACTCAACAGAGATCAAGAGACGACTGCGGGAGGTTGGCCAATCAGCTGGCGAGCTGAAGTGTCAAGCTGATAGAGATATTATGGTGAGATTTGAGTTGGAAGAAGATTGATTTCCCGTGGGAAGCGGCGACAATTACAGTGATCGCGCGAGCTCTGTTTCATCCCTGGTGCATTGTTTCTTTCCTGGCGTTAGCCCTCGTTGGTTTTAGTTTTCTCGTTCCTCCGCATCCCTTGGCTGTTGCTGCGTTGTGTATAGTTAGTCAGATCTCCATGTTAGAATGAGTGAGAATATAGATCAACATGATCCCTACAGCACCATGCCGTATTACGGCGCCCAGAACGATTACAGGATGTTGTACCAACAGCCCAGCGCCATGATCCATTTGTACAATTTGCCGGTGAACATCGAGTTCACCGATTTAAAGGAGTTGCTACAGTCCATCATCGGCTCGGAAGAGGTTTTCCAAATCTTGAATTACATCCCCAACACCAACAATGTGTTGATCAGTGTGATGAACTCGGATACCAGTTACAAGTTGATAGACAATTTGAACGGCTACGAATGGTTTGGCTCCATCTTGAATTGCGAGACCTTCAAGCCCTATTATTATTCTTCTTCCAATTCAAATGCTGCCTCAACGAACCCTCCCACGCCTTCTTCGGCTTCCTCTTCGCCTAGCTTGAACTCCAACCAAGTAATGATTCCTTATTACAATTCGCTCCCCCCGCCTCCGCAATTGCTGCCTTATCCCAATTACATGCCCAATGTTCGCAACAATAAGAGACGGTCCTCAATGCCATTACCTATGCAAACCTACACGCCATACCAGGTATATCCTTATTATCCGCATCCTGCTGGTCCACCGCCAACCGCTGCTCATTTACCTGCTCCCCCCAACCCACAAACACCCATGATGCAAAACAATTATATCTATAAAAATGCCATCCCCAGTTGGAAGAGCTATCAATTGAAGAATTTCGACTTGAAACCCTACCATCAGGATTCTAACATAAATGATGGTGAATCTTCGTCCCTGACATTATCAAGGCCTATGAACGGAGAAGCGAGTGAGACAGATTATGAAAATGATGACGACGTAGATGTTGGCGATGAAGAAGGCATTGATCTAGAGATGGGCCAAGAAAACGTCGATTTTTGTAGATTGTTCATTGGGAACATACCCTTCACTTCCAATTGGAAGTCTCTAAAAGATTTCCTTAAGAGGTCGGGGGTACCAATCCTAAGAGTTGAAATTCCAACTCAATTGATAAATGGGATATCCAAAGGGTTTGCTATTGTGATTACTGAAAAGAAGTCGCATTCGATCAAATTAATCAAACAATTTAATGGTGTGGATTTTGAGGGGAGGCCACTAACCGTTAGATTTGATAAATTTCCCGAATTCAATAATTATACAATTCAAAGAAGAAACTACAATACGAACATGAACATGATCAGCCCAATGAATCAATTCAACCCCGGTCCAAGGGCACCTCAGAACCTTTCGTATTATAATTACCTCAATAATGGAAACTATGTCAATCCAAACTTGAATGTCAATTATGGAAATGATATGTTTTCCTACTTAAGAGCAGGCAGTCAGTATTCCATCCCAAAAGACTCTCAACCCGAAGAAACAGATGAAGATCAGAAGGCAAGAGATTTGATAAATTCCATAGGGTCTTTGAAGATTAATTAGGCATTTTGCATGTGCTTCTACTACACTAAAAATCTAGAAAATGGGCTTTTGTTGCTGGGCTATGACATCCATAACTTTATTTATTTGTTACGGTTCAATTCTTGTTTTTTTGTCTACACTTATTTATTCTCAATCACATTTCAATTCAGTTAATATTGAAGCTTTTGTTCTTACATGAAATGATTTTGCATTTAAGCTTTCAGTTTTGTTTCTTTATATTATCTTTCTAATTTGACTTCATCATTGCAAAAACATACACGTAGCCTCTAGTTACTGTTTCCAGTTTCATAATTTCATTCCCAACTCCATCCCATATAATACATGATATACATATCTTCGCCCGATTAATTTTTAGGTGTGTCATCTCTACACCCCAGTACCCATTGATACTTTCACAATAAAGGTTGAAATTTTGGCAATTGATAAGGAGGATTATTTGGACTGAGCCTAGGTGCTGGTAACGCAGTGTTTGAAAGAAATTTGAAAGGCGTGGTTGAATTGCCTGACAATTGTGGAGATGGGTTGCGCAATTGTTGTAGTTGAAGAGAAGAAGTCGAATGATGCGGTAAGGGAGGGGGTGGAGGTGGTAGGATGTTATTCTTGAACTCTGAATTCATGTCCGATTTGAATGCAGTCAACTGGTTTATTGGGATAGGATTGAACTTCAAAATTGATAGCTCCAATTCGATTCTTTTATTCAAATGGTTATCGCTGAACAAATTCTCGACATCTTGATCATTATTTAACATCAATCCGTTAGCCAGATTCATCACCTTGATTGAGTCCGACATAATATTAAAGGCATTCTTCCCATTTTCAATGATCTCGATTAATCTCGGAGGAGATGAATTTATCGACCTGAAGGTAAGATCCAATGTCAGATTCATAAACTTCAATAGAACAGGAATTTCTAGATCTTTTGACAGGGTCAATGAAGAACTCGAGCTGTTCTTTGAAGTTGAACTGGACATTAATCCCGCGGGAGACGTAGATTCCGGAGTATTAACAGAGTTAGGAATTTGATTCGAAATTAAGGGATAATCTCTTAGGATGATTTCATGGAAGATCTCACTCAATGGGAACAATATGCAATCAAAGCCAAAATCCTTTATACAACCACCTATCAACGTGAATAACGACACGCAAGAAGAGACTTCGTCTAGATTAATGACATCAGGCGAGTTATCCAACGACTTGAACAACTTGCTTAATGAATATTGGCTGATCAACTTTGATCGAAGGTAATCTATGGAATTAGCATTCAATTCAGTGAAGAATTTTTCAAATACAAATGAAATAGTGGTAGAGATGACAGATTCTCCCAAAGTCTTCAAATTGTCGGTGTGTCTCGAGGCAGACTCTGAACATGTCTTTGAGCGCTCGATATATGATAGAATTTTGTTCTTTGCGTTGTTAGCTCTCGGCGTCGTCGAGGCCGTCAATGTTAGCGTGGAAATGGAGGGCAAAACCAAGGACGAGGTGCCATTTGGAAGGGCCAGCGGCGGCTGTATCACACTCGAGCCGTTTCTTTGTTTAATTATCTTAGGCGCTATCAAAGAGTTAATTGCCAATCTCGAGCTGTCGACTTTTTTCGTTCTTGAATACGACTCGAAGTCTTCACCAGAATCCGAGTTAAGCCGCGTTATCTCGGATATAAACCTCTGTCTTTTGGTGATGTTACCAGTGTCGCTCATCTCCGAGTCTTCGTCAGCCATCTGAATATCCTGTGAAGGAGGTGTGGGTGCAGATTGTGGTTGAACGAGGATAGGAGGGGGGAGTTGCAAGTCTGTTGCAATGCCGAAATTGACACTCGGTATTAAAGGCTGGGGCGTCATGGAGCTGGACATGGGGGAATTCGTCAAGCCATTGGTGCTCTGCACCAATACAAACCTGTTGTTGGTATTTATTCTCGACTTGGACGATCTCTTTCTATTTCTTCTCACCGATTGAACGGCAGCCCGCACCAATTTGTCGAAATCACTAGAAAAATACTCGGGATAGTTGAACTCCAATCTCAAGGAATCCGCCACCCGTCTTATTTCCTCGTCCTGTTCGCTGGCCTTCTTGGAGCTGAGTTCCAAGTTGTCTATCAACTCTAGTCTTCTGGCGGAAAACTTCTTCCAGGTGCGCTCATCGTTGAAGTTGAGCTTCTGTCTGATCAATTGTGTGACTCCGATTTTGCGGTCGCCATTGGCATCGACTGAAAATTGGTCGTTATTCGGAGGACTTATTGGGCTGGTCATTATTATCCATGTCAGAACCAAGTAATAAAAAGACAGTAGGGGGCCCACAAACAACAAACAACAAACACCTCTATATTTGGTGTCGTTCTACGCAGATACAACACTTGTGTACTATGTCGATATCCTATAATGTCCCACTCGGAGTAGTTTGTTGGTTTATCTATCAACTTGTGATGATGTGTGTGTGTGTCTCGAAAAATCTATAGCTACACTGACTGATTATGTAACTCCGGTCATTGGCCGACTCACTATCTGGGCCACTTGACTCCTCTTTATAACTAGGCCATGTACAATGTACCGCTTCTATAAATTCCCAATACGACGCCGGGACAATTGCAATCGATGCAATTCCAGCTTGTTAGCATGGAACTACCCAATGCTGACCCGCGACGAACTTGTTCTGCTTATCGAAACTTAATCCCAATTAGTCACAGTACCATAATTTTACCCCGGACCCGGGACCATGCCCCATCTAACGACTGCGGCTATGATTCATGTGTCATGTCTTGATTCAGATGATTGGTTGCACAATTGATGTGGGTTGGCCGATTTGGGGAGCTATAACCCTTGATCAAACCTAATCTTTGTGTGTTCAGATGAGCCAATAACCAGCTAGTTCTTCCAAACAGCAATTTATTCTACACACTCAACCAGTTGCCGCAACACCCCACATTGCAGGGAGAAAACAGACGAGTTGCCCCACTCTATCTCAGTATCCACAAGTTTAATTATTTGGCTTTCTCGTTGGTCTCTTACTCTCCTACTCTTTTCTCTCTCTCTACCAGACACACACACTCGCCCTCCTCCTCCTCCTCCTCCCTTTCCCTCTTAGTCTCCCCATCATCCCATGTGAAGTGACCAAGTCAAATCTGGGAAGGTTTGCAGCATCAGCAACAAAGGATCACCTGTTGCATCTCGGTTTCGTGATTGTTTGCCGCAACCTTAATTAGAGCAGAACACCCACCGCGCAATTATATCGACAATCTAGAAGTGGTACGATTCTGGATAATACGCTCTCTTTTCAATCGACTTTACACTAGAAAAACTCCCTGGTATTGGTACCATTATCTTCATAATCACAAAGATGTCCCATCAAATACCGTGTTTCGTGGTTCTTTCTGATTAGTGGAATCGCGAATCCAGATTGCAACACACTCACATAATGATCACAAAGCTTCACACATTCGTTGGTCACAACCAGAATATAGTAACATTGACATGTCGTGTCGTTGATTCCACATTTGTCGAAGTTCGATTTTGCCGCCATATGACAATTCGTGTATTCATCCTGCTCCTATTTCGTATTAGAGAGTGAAATGTTAATTAGTTATATATGACTTACGCATAACGGTCCTAATTGTAGAAAATTCACTGGTAAATGGGCATCGATGTTATCATTAGCCGAACAGATGCTTATCGCCATCATGGCCAAACAAAGGGAGATCAACATTTGTGGGAGTAGACAGTGAGAATATGGGAATTTGGGGTGATGATAGAAGTGAGAGTAGGCACAAAAACTGGCTTTGATTTTGCGTCGCATTAATGGTGGCACAGACTTCAGATAAGAGAGATTAGTACAAATATGTGGTGAAAATAGTTATCTCGAGATAAGAGCGATAAGTACAAATGTGTGGTGAAAATAGTTATCTCGAAATTTATAGGAATACGGAGTAACGATATCTGACCGTTCTAATTACCCTCGCCAATTCCCATCATGTGCGACCCAATCAACAACAAAATGTTGTATGCTGTATGAGTCAGGCAGATCTGACAAATAGGGATGACTCCCAAGGTCCGAAGCCTTATTCACGCTCATTCCTTTTACATCATCGCCCATTCCTTCATTATGGAGACGGGTGTATGGCACTTTCGCATCGCTTCGGCCAGCATGTGTAAGAACCGAACGGGGTTTAGAGCAGGCACCGCTATCGGATCACATGGTGTTTAGGAGAGCGCAGTGTGTTTTCTATAAACTAAAGACACCAGAAATTTCATCATTACTGGAATTAGAGTAATTACGTAAAATAATCCTATTGATTACTCTACCCCCCTTTATTGGCAGTGGCTCTGACGGAAGAGTCGTGTGTTTCCCAATATCTGGGGTAATCAATGTGTCAAAATCCGCTTATCCGGTGCTCCATTCATGCTCAGCTCATGGTGCCCGTTTATGCGATACATGGTGTTAGTGACGATGAGTTATGGGCAGATGGTAGTTGCAATATGGAACATTTGACGCATATGACTGATTGTAATCATGTAAGCAGGAAATATGGAACTAGTGGTGATGACGAACAGTATATAAGACAGCGAGTGGTCGCCGATATTTTTCACTTTGGTTGAACTATCGAAATTATCGAATTCAAAATGGTTTACACTCAAATAAGCGTCTCCCAAGAACAAGCCGACTTTGACAAAGAGGTCAGAGAAATAGAAGAATGGTGGTCCCAACCTCGTTGGAGAAAGACCAAGAGAATCTACTCTGCTGCCGATATCGCTAAGAAGAGAGGTACTTTGAAGACAGAATACCCATCATCTCAACAAGCCAAAAAGATGTTCAAATTGTTGGAAGAACACGACAGAAATAAGACTGTTTCCTTCACTTTCGGTGCTTTGGACCCTATCCATATCACTCAAATGGCCAAGTATTTGGACTCCATTTACGTCTCGGGATGGCAATGTTCTTCAACCGCCTCGACCTCCAACGAGCCTTCGCCAGATTTAGCTGATTATCCAATGGACACCGTTCCAAACAAGGTTCAACATTTGTGGTTTGCTCAACTTTTCCATGACAGAAAGCAGAGAGAGGAGAGATTATCTTTGCCAATCGAGGAAAGATCCAAGTTGAATTACACCGACTTCTTGAGACCCATTATTGCCGATGCAGACACTGGACATGGTGGTATCACTGCCATTATCAAGTTGACCAAATTGTTCGTCGAAAGAGGTGCCGCCGGTATTCACATTGAAGATCAAGCTCCAGGTACCAAGAAGTGTGGCCATATGGCCGGTAAGGTTTTGGTACCAGTACAAGAACATATCAATAGATTGGTTGCCATCAGAGCTTCTGCCGATATGTTAGGATCTGATTTATTGTGTGTTGCCAGAACTGACTCTGAAGCTGCCACTTTGATCACCTCCACCATCGACCACAGAGATCATTACTTCGTGATTGGTTCCACCAACCCAGATCTTCCTTCATTGATTGAAGTTATGACTGAAGCTGAATCTAACGGAATCTATGGTGACAAGTTGGCTGCCGTTGAAGCTGCTTGGGTCGAAAAGGCCGGCTTGAAGTTATTCAACGAAGCTGTTGTCGACGAGATAAACAACGGATATTATCCAAATAAGCAACAATTGATCGAAGAATTCACCTCAAAGGTCACTCCAACAAGTAACACCTCCAACAAGGAAGCAAGAGCATTAGCCAAGAAATTGACTGGTAAGAATATCTACTTCGATTGGGAATCTCCAAGAGTCCGTGAAGGTTACTACAAATACCAAGGTGGTACCCAATGTGCCGTTATGAGAGGTAGAGCATTTGCTCCATATGCTGATATGATCTGGATGGAATCTGCCTTACCAGATTACAACCAAGCAAAGGAATTCGCTGATGGTGTCAAGGCCCAATGGCCGGACCAATGGTTGGCTTACAATTTATCGCCATCTTTCAACTGGAATCTTGCCATGCCAGTCGATGAACAAGAAACTTACATCAAGAGATTGGGTGAATTGGGCTATGTCTGGCAATTCATCACATTGGCCGGATTACACACCAGTGCCTTGGCCATTGATCAATTCTCCAGAAACTACGCCGAACACGGTATGAAAGCATACGGACAGACCATTCAAGCTCCAGAAATAGAGTTCGGTGTGGAAGTCGTCAAACATCAAAAATGGTCAGGGGCCGAATTTATTGATGGTTTATTGAAGATGGTGACTGGTGGTGTTTCCTCCACTGCTGCCATGGGTAAGGGTGTTACCGAAGATCAATTCAAGGATTCAAAGTTGTGAGAGGTTTTACATCGAGAAAAAAAATCAAGATTCTTATTAAGCTAGTGTTTTTGTAATTTAATCCACATCAAGGTGTTCGTTATTGTAGAAACCGGCTAATTAAAGTAAGTCGTGCAGCCGATATTTATTTAGCCGAGACCGATAAATATTTTTTAGCAAGCAGAGCATCGCGACCATATAATCACAACACAGAGCCAAGCGAGCTGGGAAAGAAGAGAGTGAAGGTGAGATGGGATTCATTCAGCCGGGGAAGGCGCTAAAGAAACAAAAAACTGGGAAAAAATCCAAAACTTCAACGAAACGCGACACTTTAGACACCAGATCGAGACGAGAGCCTGGAAATCCAAGAGATGACCTGATTCCAACGGTTACAGAGCAATTAATTGAAGAGATCAAGGAAGAAAAAGAGCCAATATCTTTATTGGAGCGATTTCCCACTGAAATTGTTCATGAGATTTTTATTTATTCCGATCTATCTGCGTTGCCATTTGTGAATAAACACCTTAATGGTGTGTTAAGTTATAGACATCATCTTGGCATGAAAGTCATAATGAACTACTATCACGATCTTAACTCGGGAATTGATGACCTTCATAATCAATATGCAGGAAAACGATATGTGTTGGACAGCCGTGTATTGGATTACAAGTTTATCACATATGAGCTATTGCTGGGTCTATCAGACAGAATTGACTTGATTCTACCCTTGGACGAAATCCAGAGAGAAACCGAGAGAAGATTGACCGAACACAAAGAAATAATAGAGGAAAGAGAAAAGGAATCGTTGAGAAGATTGGCTATGTCGGACGTGGAGGTCCATGAGGAGATGGCTGATAGGGCAGAGATGGCCTTCAACAGGTTGGAGATTCAGGATCAGATGGAAAACACGGAACAAACACCTGATGTTGCGATCGATTCGTATGAGGAGATTCCTGAGAGGTTCCACCAAGATTTAACAGAGGATAAGGTCAGAATAGTCGAGTTTTTGGGCTCAAAGAATATGAGATATAAACACTTCTCGCACACATTACATGATCTAATTGAAACAGAAGGTGATAGTCTCACATTGAAGGTTCTTCAGTCTTTATTAGAGGTTTCAACTACGCCAAATAGCTTGACCTCAATACATCCTGTGGTTGCAGCATTCAAGCGAGAGAGCCAAATAGAGCTCGATATATTGAAATGGATGGTGCGTCTTTTGAGCGAGGAACAGAAGAATGACGATAATTTATGGGCTTTTCTAATAGCGAAGAAGAGTTCATTCTTAATAGATTTGTTAGAACATGCTGGAGGCCGTCCGGGCCATAATGCATTGGTGCTAATGAACTCAGGTGTGGCGAATTTGTATAGATAGGGTTTGGAATTAAGGAGTTAATTGGGTAAACCGTGTAGTTGCACCTACAATCTTGGTAACAAGAACTGAATGAACTTAAACGAAACTAAAGTATACTCTAAGAAGCCTTCGTGACTCCGGACATTGGCGAGTCATTGATTATAAATCCGAAGAAATCATCTTCTATCATCATACATTTGTTGCTGGGGATCGGCAAGTTGGTGGTGAGGCAAAGGAGTTGTGTATTCTGAGAACCATGGGTGTTGTAACGCTTGTCTTGCTGTGATTCTGGCTTCAGGTCTCATTTGCAACAAAGATTGCAACAAATTCAAACCCAAGGCGTCAATATTAGGTATTATTGTTCTAAGGTCTTGTGGAATGTACATGGCAAAGTTTGATTTGTAGTTCGCATACTGGCTAACTCCCGGCCAGGTTCTTTCGTTGGGGGTTCCCATCAACCTGAAAATCTTGATCAATTGGTCGTCATTGGAGGCACCGGGGAATAATGGTTTTCCAGTAAACATTTCTGCTAATATACACCCTGCTGACCATATATCAATCGAGGTGGTGTACGTTCTTGAGCCCATTAGAACGTCTGGTGCTCTATACCACAACGTGACCACCTCGTTGGAGAAGGTATTGAAAGGGATTCCGAAGGCTCTGGCTAACCCGAAATCTCCCAACTTCAACTCACCCTTCGAGTTGATCAAGAGATTTTGCGGCTTCAAATCTCTATGTAAAACACGATTGTCGTGACAGAACATTATGCCTCTCAACAATTGGAACATGAACGATTTGATCAATTTCGGGTCTATGGCGCCCTGATTACCGTGTAATTCCATATATTTCTTCAAGTCTTGGTCCATGAATTCAAACACCAATGTTAATTTGTTTTCCGTGTGAATCACATCATATAAGGTGACGATGTTCTCGTGGTTCAACTCCTTCATAAGCGAGATTTCTCTGATGGCGGTCGAAGGGGTTCCTTCCTCCGAGTCTAGATTGATCTCCTTCAAGGCCACTAAAGCGCCCGAGGAGCGGTTTCTTCCCTTATAAACCGTGGCATAAGTACCTTCTCCTAACTTTTCTAGTCTATAGGATTAGTATGATGAGCGAAAGAAGGGAAAGGAGGTCGATTTCTCCATGACACTAAAATTGGTTGTGTCTTATTTAACATGAACTCCTCTCATAATGGATACTTACTGTTGGAACCTATCTTGTTAGTGAGCGAATCGGTGAAAATTTTTCAAAATAATATACTCACTGAGATGAAGAGCCGGCCATGATTTAACTGAATGTTTGAGACTATAACCTCGACAATTAACACGAATCTCCTGATATCTCCAGCTTCTGTTGCAGTCAATCAGATATCAGCGACATACAGAAGCCGAGACCCGCTGACATAAGGGCTTACCGAAGCAGAAAAATATTTTCTATGCATATTTGATTGAATGTGAAGTAATTAGATGAGATAGGTTATTGATTTGGGTGTAGAAAGAGCATAAAGGAGACATTATTGTATATAGAACGAGCATATTTCATATTAGCATTTTTTCGCCAAAAAAAAAACAACAAAATCCTCCTATTGATACATATATAGCAGCAATATTCTAGTGTTGCATAGACATAATAGAACAGAAACCAAAATGAATAACGATGATCTCATAGATATAAGACAAAATGCGTCTGTATTGGGAAAAGAATGGGTCAGTGTGTTTGAATGTCCTGTCGAGTTCCGAGGCATTCATTTCGAACAGGCCATGAATAACTTGATCAGACAGCCAAACATCAATTCCACTGTGATCTTAAGAGCAGATATCTTGAAGGAAAATAAATTCGTATATTCAGACGAAACGGAGCCCCAGATTGAAAATTTCGTCAGTGGTTTGATCAACCAGAGACCGGAGATTCCCATCCAATCTGCAGACGAACCTGTATTAGAGAGAAATCTAGATGACATCGAATTGAGAACCATTCCGCTGAATTTGGCTTTCAAGCCCAAATTTGAAATCCTCAGAAGAATAATACCCAGAAACCCTTTCAAGGATCACATTATCAACCAAACCTGTTTAGTGCACACATTGAAGAGCGAGGATTCGACGTACGATGATTCGCTTCTCGTCGTATATATCCCACATATCGATGATCCTGAACAGATTCCCTTTTATTTACCTCCGGTGAAAGCAGTTGGGATTTTGTACCATCAACACAAATTATCCTTACAATATCTTCCATTCGATTACGAGAAGGAAGAATCCATTTCAGATATGAAGAAATTGGATCCTGCTGAAAGAATTATCAGAATAGCATTTAGACTCATACAAACAGCCAGAAAACATTCCAAGGGTGTCATGAACGGATATGAAAAGAGGGTTCAACACGACGTTGTGGTGTCCAAGGTGGCATTTCAAGATAGATATATAGCCTTGAAGAAGAAATACTCCCAGAATTTGGTTGAGAATTGGGCGGAAAGCACAGATCCAAGAAAACATGTCTTTGAAGATATAGCAATTGCCGCATTCTTAATAGAATATTGGTCCATTGTGTATAAATCAAAAGATGAATTCGAGTTCAGAGACTTGGGTTGTGGTAATGGGTTACTTGTCCATTTATTAGTTAGTGAGGGATACACGGGTATTGGTATTGATGCAAGAGCTAGAAAGTCGTGGAGTACGTATCCTGAAGAAGTTCAAGCAAGATTAAAGGAACAGGTTATCATCCCATCGGTTTTGCTCAGACCACATCCAGCAGTCAAAAGTCTCGCACCTCATGTTATGGATAATGGCAGAGTTTTCCAAGTGCCTGTCACTCCTCCTTCTCACATCAAGGGAAGCGATTTGGAAGTGCCAGTTGTTGCTTACTATTCATCTGCCAATCTTTTAAGATCTTCCAGTATCAACACTGCAGAATTTCCACAGAACACTTTTATTATTGGAAACCACTCAGATGAATTAACTTGTTGGATACCTTTGCTTGGATATCCCTTCCTAGTAATTCCATGTTGTTCCCATGCCTTATCTGGTTTGAAGGTAAGATATCATTCCAGACGTCCTGCCGTGAAGGATGGTGTGAAACAAGGACAGACAGCTGGTACAGCTGTTGCGTCTTCAACTTATGCTTCATTAGTTGACCACGTTGAAGATATAGCTAAGGATGTTGGCTGGAAAGTTGAAAGAGAAATGCTCAGAATTCCTAGTACGAGAAATGCTGCTGTGATTGGGTTCGAGAAGAGTCATGATCCTCAAACTCCAATTAAGTCCGTGTTTGACGTGTTAGCTCTAGAAGGTGGAGCAGAAGGTTGGGTAGAAAATACAATGGCATTAATGAAGAAAGCCCCTAGAAACCATTAGGGTGCTTGATCAATATATACATTTAACAGTAAGATTTTGTATGAATGGCTTTTATTATGGGTTGCATAAAGTGAATAGACATTAAATCAAGAGAAGTAGTCTACATCAACAATAACGAAAAAGTGATTTATAAATGCTATGATGCTAACTATCCATGAGGAACAAGGTATGCTTATTTCTTACCCTTTCTTCTCATACGTTTCAAACCAATGATTTTCTTAACATCGTCTGATATACCAGATTGTGGCTTATCAGCTGGCTTACCCTTTTGTTGTCCCTTAACTTTATTACCACTGCTGTTAGCCTTTCTACCATTTTTGCTTCCCTTCATCTTCTTGAATGATCTTCCGTCACCTTGTTCTTCTTGAGCCTGTTCACCTGCTTGTCCATCTTCTCTTGGTCTCTTATTATCAGTGAACTTTCTGGAATTCAACACTCTATCTCTTCTTCTCTTAATAACTTGAGCGTTTTCAACAGCGAATTCAACAATTAATTTTCTTTTGCTAACACCCTCTAATTGCGCAAGTTTCTGTTCTTCTTCAGTCATACCTTCCAAGATTTCTTGGGCACTGACTTCGTGAGCATTCAACCATCTCAAACCCATCAAAGCAGATTTGTGATCTCTATATTCAACGAAACCATAACCTCTACTACGACCACTTTCTCCGGAACCCTTGATTTCCATGATGACCTTAGCCTGTCTAACGACACCGACCTTCTTTGTCTTCTTCTTTTCTAAAACCTCTTCAAATTCCTTCTTATGTTTAGTAGAACGACTGATTTCTTCTTTACTTAATGTTTGTCTCTTTTCCTCTCTCACCTCAGTTGCGAATTGAACAACGGCCTTACGACCCAATGCTTTCAAGGCTCTTTCATTCATAGCTCTTGGCAAATTTCTTATAGCCAATCTGGTCAAAGACAAATGTAAAGTAGGATTCTTATTTAATTGTTGAACTCTCAATTTGTAGGATTTTTCTCTAAGTTGCATATCAGTTGCTGTTATGGCAGATGCCAACTTCGAGCTCTCAGTGATACGACCTTCATTCAACAAGAACAAGTTACGTCTATCCTTTTCACCTGGGGCTTTACCCAACATCTCCTTTCTCTTCTCAGAGTTTCTAGCCGATAATCTACTAGCCGATTCTCTATCCACAGTTGAGGAGATCGATAAGATACGACCTTGATAAACATACAATGGAGAGACATCATCAGAAATCAAGATAGAGCCGCTGGATTTTTCTGGAGCATTATCTAAACAGTTTGTAAATGACTCTTCGTTGTAGAAGGCAACAAAAGCAGTACCTTTAGCCAAAGCAGTCTCCTTCTCTATAACGGGAAGAGCATATTTAACCGCACCAAATTTTTCGAAATGTTCCTTCAAAGATTCTTCATCAGCATCATAAGGAATATTACGGACGAAGATGGAATATGCCTCTTGTTTATTCTTTTGGATTCTTGGTTCTTCTTCCTCTTCCTCTTCTTCTTCATCGTCTTCTTCAATATTGTCGATATCATTCAATTCGTCATTTTCCTTTTGTTCTTCATCTTCGACTTCTTCTTCGTCATTATCTTCATCATTATTTTCTTCTTCTTCATCATCATCTTCTTCTTCTTCTTCTTCTTCTTCTTCTTCTTCTTCTTCTTCTTCGTCTTCTTCTTCCTCTTCCTCTACTTCCTCCTCCTTGGTCTCCTTGATATGAGCTTCCCATTTCGATTTTTCAATAGCAAAATCCACAGCAACCTCTCTATCATCTATTTTAAGACCAACAGATTCTTTTATAGCTTTTTCGGCGGAGACGTGTTTTTTCATGGTAACGAATGCAAACCCACTCATCTTACCACCGGCCTTCTTAGGAATGAAAGCATCAGTGACAGCCCCATATCTGGCGAAAATCTTCTTTAATTGCTCTGGATCACGCACAGACCATGGCAAATTACGAATAATTAATCTGGCCTTTCTCTTCTCTATTGGCTCTCTTGGAGCTTGGGCAGGGGAGGCACCTCTCTCGGTTCTTTCCTTACGTTCTCTTCTCTTGGCCATGTCAACCCTTAACAAACGGCCCTTGAACTTGTTTTTTCTGGCTTCAACCAATGCAGACAAGGTATCCTCATCCATGGCGAAACTCACAAACCCAAACCCTCTGGATTTTTGCTCGTTATCCCTCACAACAACGGCATGTTTGACAGGACAGAATCCGGAAAAGAACTCGGTCAATTCCTCACTGGTGGCATCAAATGGGATGGATCTGACGAACAAAGTTCTTCTGTCCAAACCAGTTTCATCTGGTTGTGTACTCTTAACTTCTTCAGACATGGCTATACTTATATCTTTGTCTGGTCTACCAATCATCCGGTGCTCATCTCGATGGTTTTTGTCTCTATATTGAAAAATAATTTTTTGGAGGGGGTTACCCGGCACGATGAGATTACGCCAAACCAAATGCAATAGCCAATTCGCGATCATCAAAACGTAAACAAACTTACCTCAGATGAATAAGGGTCCTCAAGAAGTTGAATGGGCGGAGTCGCATATTAATGAAAACAAAGACCTTACCGAATACGTATATTCCCATTATACTGCCGAAATCGCAGGCAAAGCTGCTTATTAGGTTGCCGCTTTTGTCCTTATGTCGGTTGTCGCAATTATGGACCAAACTCGGCAGAACAAAGCCTGTTCTATCTGAGGAAGATAAACAACAAAGAATCACACAGACGGAGTTGAACAAATTGGTTTTCGACGAGATCGAGACGTTGAAACAGAAAAATGCCGCCAAACGAAAAATCGTCGACCGCATATTGGTGCAATATTGGAGTGTGGGGTTGAATCTATTGCAACTATCCCAGGTAGATTGTCAATTAATTGTTGATCGTCCAAACGCGTACATGTGGACATCATCCACCGCAATGGATACTAAAGGTGAACAATCGGTGATATCGTTGAAACCGCAGAAATTCCTCGAGGACTTGAGCAACGACCTCTCGAAAATCTATTGGAATCACGTCTATATCTGTCGACATCCGTATTATCCGTTGATTATCATACGAATTCAGGTATTTGATCTACAGACAGACACCCAGATTCTCCGAAGTAAGAATAGAAAACCGCATATCATATCACAGCCAGCATTCTTTATGGCCATTCCGCTGAATTCGCCTCACATCATCCATACACCCATAAATAACATTAACAGCGCGGTAGCCAGTCTTATACTACAGACGGTTGAGCGCAATATCTCCACTTCTTTCAAGCAAATCAGACTCGCGACTTCCAGAGAAAAACCCATTCTATCGTTGGAAGCCATGCACATATTCAAGGGTATCTCGAGATTCTCAAAGAGTTTGGGTGCTTGGACACCTTACGCTGATGGGGCAGTAGATATCTCCCCTCTTGGAGAACCTGAGACGCATTCCGTTGTGACTAACAAACGAACACGAGAGCAAATTGAAAATGCACCTCAAGAAACTGAGGATGAGATAAGGGCAAAAGTAGCCAGATTAAAATTCAAAGGATCTCTCGAAGCCACTAGATCTGAGAGATTCTTCGATGATGTCAAACTAAATAAGAAAAGAAAATTGAACTCCGAGCAAGAATTAAATGAAGATGATTATGAAATGGTCAATAATGTGGATAAAAATGAATTCTCCTCTATTGCACCAATCCAATACGTTGAATTTACATGCAAAGATTCGAACGATATCCCACAAGATCTCACAGAGGTCACAATTAAACTCAGTGGTCATGATGTATTTGGAGGCTTGTTCGAATTGGCAACAAAGGGCATATTGGATCCCACCAAGACGCCTGGTTGGTTAATTGGCGAAGAGGGAGGAAATAGTGGGATCATTGAAAATGGAGTATTCAAAAATATGTACAATAATGGGAACTAATACATAATATTAATGACAGGTAATTGCTTAGATTGAAATATATTCATAGATTCTACCTTCTACCTAACCGTTCTTTATATCCTCTAATCAAAGCCTTGACTTCACTATCACCCCCATTGTGGATTGCATCCAAGTAATTAACATCCTTGTTTCTGAACGCTTCAGTTGCGGCACTCTTGTAATCCTTATTCTTGATAAACAATTCGATTCGTTCAGTATAATCAAGATTCGTACACATAGCGATGAACATACTGGCATATCTCAGTTCTCCTTTATTCAAGCATTTCTGAACAAAAGGTAAGTAACCAAATGGAGATTTGTTAGCTGAGACAAAATCATACAATTTATCATATTGGCTCAACTCTGAGAAAGTGTTTAGAATGAGATACCAATATTTGGAGTCGTTGAGTTTGTATTCTTTTGCAAGCTTATGCGTCTTCGATAATTGATTCATTGATATTAATTTACCAATGACATCCACAATTGAGTTCAACTTAAAGAAGTTTTGAGAGTAGGTTGAAGATAAACTCTTTTTCAAATTTAGCAACTTCAACTCGTCATTGAATATCTTCAAGTCCTGAGCAATGTGCAAGCCATGATTATAGTTATTAATGAGCTTTTCAAGATGTAAATTGTACTCATCATAATAACTATCATTCAAATTGGAGTCATCTTTAATAAACTTCAAAAAGTCCTTTGTAATGATATCAATTGATCTATCTTCCTGTGTTAGGAACTTGTTTAATAACATAGTGTTAGATTTGCCTATATTTTGAACCCAAAAGTTTTCAATCAATTCTCCAGAGATAGGTAAAAATTCATTCTTATCGAAATCAAGAAACTCATTCTTTTCATTTTGATTCAATATCTTAAAGAAATGTGAGATTGATAACTTCGATTGCAACATTAGTAGAATCAACTTACAAAGATCGGAGTCAGCGTAGTTAAAGGATTTAACTAATGCCAACTCGTCTTCTTCTAAATTCAAGTATAAATTGATCTTCTTGATCAAATTCGGCTCATCATTGATCAACAACTTGCACAAGTTCAATCTTCCTTCTTGATATGCAACAGAACTGATTTTTTCAATGGAAATTAAATTATGAGGATTTTTATCCAAATGTGCCGGAGTATCGCTGAAGCTAGTCAATTTCTTGATTATCACATCATATAACTCTTTGTCGGTAGCATTTAACTGATTTTTGATCTTGTAACAACACCAGTGTATATATATCTGGACTTTCAAATTGTCCAATTTAACAAAATCAGACAACTTTATCGCAAGATAATGCAAGTTTCTTATAAGGAGCATGTTGATGATGTTCTCCATTCCTATATCAATGAATTGATTGTAAGTTAGGAATATACCCAATTCCTCGGACCTCAATTGGTGTAATATTCTCAATTGATTTATTACTTCCACATATTCATCCGAATTGAATAATTCAATGGAAGATTTCCCGTAAGAAGATGCCTTAATAAGTTTCTTTGACCAATGAGGGTCAAACTCTTCAGTAGAGGCAATCAAACATCCCATTACAGCCTCCAATAATGAGTCGTTAGATATCAATAATGATAAATTACTGTCTGCCTTTGGTGAGTGTTGCTGTAACTTGTCTATGGAATCGAGGAGAATTGCAGAAGGACTGGTAGATCCAATCTTGAAAACATCAACAGTCACATCGGATACACGCGATAAAAATTCTAGTTTGTCATTGGACAAGATCTTTAAACCATCCACACATGTCAGTATGATTGGTGCCACAGTGGTATTTATATCGTTGATATCGTCATAATAGAAGGAAATGGAAGCACCAGAAGGTCCAACAAGCTTTAATTCGTCCTCGTAACTAGTGACAACCGCGTCATTCCCACACCAAGCTACTTGATGTGGTGCGTCAGAATCTGAATTATCAAACTCCAAAAGATTCCTATCAAAGTGTTTGGAAACTATAAACAATTTATTGTCCTCGTTAAATAAAGCAATAAGATCGTTATTAGGGGCCGTTGAGATGTGTTTAAACGGCCCCTCGGTAAGATATTTGTCCTCAATCGAGAATCTTTGATAGACCAAATCTATGTCAATGACTTGGATCGTCTTATTAACGCTCATTATGATCTGAAAGGAGGTAGAAGACGTCATTAGAATTTCCCAATCTGAAACGGAATCGTTTGGAGTCAAAAGAAGAGGTATTTCGTAATTCTTGAATGTGTTTAGATTCACGATTATAAACTTCGATTTCAATTGCAAAACCAACAAATCTCTGTACACTTTCGACTTCAAGACTCTTGAGAACTCCTCCGAAAGAACTCCGTTCTCATCGGATGTGTCGACTAGGTCGGCGATTCCGGACAAATGAATTAAATTCGAGGTGAAATCGTATTCATTAAAGTTTCCGTTCAAATCATTGAAATACTTGAATTTGTTGTTATTGAGTATCAAGATCAAGTCCTCGTTGTGGAACTCTAAGTTGATGATCGCACCATTGGAGAGATTATGGTTGATGGATGTGATATGATTTCCCGAAGAACTGTAATATTTTACCGTATAACTGTTGGAACCATTGAGAAAAGCAACTTTGGGTAATATCGCAAAGATTGTGCAATTTGTGGATAACCGTATTACATTTCTACTGGTATCGATTCTATTAGTAGTCGAATAATTGTAGCAAGTTCTTAAGCGATAAAATACATCTTGCAATTTTTGCCATCCAAGACTCGGATTCGACATATCCCTATTCAATTCAATTGACTCGATATATTGTCTTCATTAGTTGAAGGCTTCAATTCATTTAAACGATGTGTGGTTAATCACGTGATTTCAAGATATCGGGTTCGCGAGATAGAATTAAACATTAGAGGTGCTACACTCAACGAGACACAATTCATTGTTATTATTGAAAATGGATGGTACAGATGACGAGGGGTATATCACGTTGATATCCTCGGACAATCACAAATTTGTTATTTTGAAAAAAGTGGCGGTTATCTCGGGAACACTCAAAGGACTACTAAACTCCAACTTCCGGGAGTCGCAGCAGAGAAGAATCAATTTGCCCGAGATTGACGGAATTCTACTCGAGAAGATCATCGAATATTTATATTATAATTATAAATATAAGGACGATATCGACATCCCAGAATTCCCCATCCCCACCGAGATGGCGTTGGAATTGTTGGTGGCTGCTGATTATTTGGATGTTTGATTATAGAGATGTATTATAAGGAATGGTTTGGAAAGGTATTTTGTGTAGAAGAAGATTGTATTGAGATCGTATGGATGCATTGTAAAGACGGCGATAGAGAGCTGTATAAAATGTTACCGTAGAGTTTAATTACAAGAACTCAAATCGAGCTGTATAAAGGATAACAGAGAGTTAATTACAAGAACTCAAATCATAAATCATAAATCAATAAAATAGCATTCTTTTGTCTGACTGACCAAACAAGTAGTTGGACAATAGGGACATTTGAAGGACGCACCACCTCCCCCATTTCTACTCAATTTCATCACACTTTCCTTGGAAAGAATATGATTACAGGGCAAAGACATCGAAGGGTTGGTTTCGGTTGTTTGTTCCTTCGACACAGGACAGATGAAAATCGAGTGGAATTGTAAATTATTAGGCAAATTTGTCTCGAAGGGCAACTCAATCTCCTTGAATCCCAAGTTGGACGATTGAAGGTTCAATTTGGACGAGATCTTACTGAACTTGTTGAAATTTGATAATGTTAGATGTCCAGATAATAATGTTTGGAAGATGGTTGAATCGTTCGACAATCCCAATAATTGACAATAATTCTGAGAAAATTGCGTGGCGATGTTTCTAAACGATAATTCGTGTACACTGGATAATGAAACTAAATCGCGATAGGGGTTCAATTCGGGCAATTCGCCTGAAAACGCAATTGAAGTGATTAATTTGGATATGACATCCAAATGTCGACCGCCAAATTTGGCCAAATTGGCTTTAGCGTAGGAAAATGCAACATATGAATGATCTATGGCCGAACCACCATTATTGTATTGCGTTTTATCGTTATACAATAGGATGAACTGCAATTTATGTAAATTGAACTCGAGATTCGAGTCTAGATCTCTCAAATTGTCGCTATTTTCTGCGGCCCATTCGATGGCAGGTCCGAGATTGCTATTATGGTTGATTTCGTCTAGTATTTGGTTCAATTTGATGAAATTGTCAATGTAAGTTCGGTTGACGGACAAGTTCTGTTGCAGGATCAAATCGTTGATCACGTCAATTTGGCCGATTCGAAATAAATGCAATATGATGGCCTTGGTCAAATTGACATCATTAGTCTCATCCATCCGTAGTGGATACAAATACGTCTGGTCCAAGTCCACTGTATCGTCATTATTGATCACCTTACCGAACTTGTTGATTCTGGAGTTGTATTTCTTTTCTGATTTGAGAATTCGGGCGTTCCAACTATCGACTTTGCGCTCTAATTCTCCGCATTTATTGTTAATGAGCTCATCTGAACAATCATCCTCCATCAATTTGCCATGTAAGTTCTTCAACAGAGCCAATAAGCTCTTGGATTCCACAACACAATTGGCCAAACTTTCGTCAGTCACGAAACTATCCACCTCTGTTCCGAGTGTGGCTAAGAATAAAGACATTATCCCGCACTCCACAATCACTAGTTCGTCCTAGTTCTTGATAATTACTAGTTCCACAACTATTCAAACACCGATAAGGGCTGATAAAGCGTCAGAATCACATGACCCGTCATGTCCCATCCAACGCCATCTCTGAGCCATCGGGACATTCACACGTGATTCTATATCCCACGTCCCATGGCCACCCGTCCCATCGACGGTTTTCTTTTTTTGTTGTCGGATAAGCAAATGAAATCTCAGGAAACGCTGTTAGGGCGAGACCATTGATCGAGTCGGAAGGATTTCATTGCTAGTGACACGATATTTCTGCTGTCTAACATTCTTATTTGAGTTGGCGTTTTTAGACTCCTTTTTATTTCATTTCCCACTAATTCGAGGGTACAATAAAGTAATCGACACACAATTCATATCTAATACAACAAGTGTTATGTATCAAAGCGTTGGATACAGACAGTTCTATTAAATAAAAACAAACATTTCCATTTCACTTCATAGCATCAGTGTTGCAAACTTCAAATAAATATATACAAGATGGTGGAAAGAGGTCCAGACCAATGGTTGGAACAAATAAAAAAATGTATCTCTCTATCAGAGGCAGACATGAAACAATTATGTGAGTTGGTCAAGGAGTTATTGATGGAGGAATCCAACATCCAGCCGGTTCAGTCGCCCGTCACCGTTTGTGGTGACATCCACGGCCAATTCCACGATTTATTGGAATTATTCAGAATCTCAGGTGGTTTGCCAGACAGTGTGAATTACATCTTTTTAGGAGATTACGTCGACAGAGGCTATTTTTCGTTGGAGACATTCACCTTATTGATGGTCTTGAAAATCAAATATCCGAGCAGAATCACCTTGGTCAGAGGTAATCACGAATCGAGACAAATCACCCAAGTTTACGGGTTTTACGAGGAATGTTTGACTAAATACGGCTCCACAACTGTGTGGAAATATTGTTGTCAAGTGTTTGATTTCTTGACCTTGGCTGCCATTATTGACGGTAAGATCCTCTGTGTCCATGGTGGGTTATCGCCCGAAATCAGTATGTTGGACCAAATCAGAGTTTTGAGTAGAGCCCAAGAAGTGCCACATGAAGGTGGGTTCTGTGATTTGGTGTGGTCGGATCCAGATAACGTTGAGACCTGGGCCGTATCTCCAAGAGGTGCTGGGTGGTTGTTTGGATCCAAGGTCAGTAGAGAATTCAACCATAAGAATAATCTTACGTTGATTGCCAGAGCACATCAATTGGTCATGGAAGGTTATAAGTACCATTTCAAAGATAAGGATGTTGTCACGGTTTGGTCCGCACCAAATTATTGTTATAGATGTGGTAACGTTGCCAGTGTGATGAACATCGGTGACGATTTAACGCCACACTTCAAAATCTTCTCTGCTGTTCAAGAAGACACCCAGAGAGTCACTACTAGAACTCAAAGAGGTGATTATTTCTTGTAAACGGTAGTCTTTTTTTTCACGAACATTTTATGGCTCAGCTAAGTTGTTATAGAGAAAATCGTTATATTATGATTTATGATGATTACTGATTTTAATGGGATTATGAATATTTTTATGTTGTTGTTAGTGTTTGCTTGATAAGAGTTGTCTTGATTAGATAGACTTTCCCTGTGTTGGTTTTTATAAAAGTGATTTTGTTTAATGTTGCTGTGTTTATATCATTTTAATATAATTCTTGAGGTTATCGAGTGTAAACCCTACAAATTATATTTCTGAAACATTTATAAATACAAAAGAACCATCTAATTATTATACCCAAATTCTTTTTCTCCTAAAATTATCATAAGATCGTCAACAATCGAATACTCTTACAAAGTTAAAGGAGTACCCTTTTCTCTAGCAGCTTCACCGTACTTCTTGATTCTGATAGCTTGGACAGCAATGAAACCAGAGGCATCTTGTGGTTGGAAACCGGTCAATTCATCCATGGAGGATTCAGTTTCATCGTATAACTTTTCAGTAGATGAGGATCTACCCAAGACGGATAAAGTACCCTTGTAACAACTGGCTCTGACTTGACCGTTGACAGTCTTTTGAGATGGTTGGATCATGGCTCTGACGTATTCACATTCTGGGGTGAAGTACATACCGTTGTATAATTGTCTGGAGTAAGCAACAGTGACGAATTGATCTCTGATGGCTCTAACTTCTCTGTCTAAGGTCAAACCTTCCAAATCGATGTGGGTGGATCTCAACAAAGTTAAACCTGGGGTTTCGTAACAACCTCTGGACTTGATACCGATGAATCTGTTTTCGACGATATCAACTCTACCAACACCGTTTCTTCTGGCAATGGCGTTGGCGGTCAAGAACAAGTCGACAGACTCGGTGACCTCAGTACCGTCTTCCAAGACCAACTTCACTGGCTTACCTTGTTCGAAGAAAACAGTGAAGTTTTCTGGCTTGTCTGGGGCTTCGGTTGGGTCGACAGTCAATTTCCACATATCTTTTGGTGGGGTGGTGTCTGGGTCTTCCAAGATACCGGCTTCGTATGAGATATGGGCCATGTTTTCGTCAGTGGACCATGGCTTGGCCTTGGTTTGAGCGACTGGGATGCCCTTAGCGGCGGCGTATTCCAACAAATCCTTTCTACCGGCGAATCTGTTGAAGAAAACAGGATCTCTCCATGGAGCAATGACTTCGACGTCTGGCTTCAAGGCGTAGAAGGACAATTCGAATCTGACTTGATCGTTACCCTTACCGGTACAACCGTGGGAGACGGCGAAACAGCCTTCGGCTTCAGCGACGGCGATTTGGGCCTTGGCGATGACTGGTCTGGCCAAGGAGGTACCTAAAAGATAGACGTTTTCGTAGATGGCATTGGCTTGGATGGCTGGATACAAGACATCGTCGATGAATTCCTTTCTGACGTCAACACAGACGTACTTGGTAGCACCGATGGCTAAGGCCTTCTTTTCGGCGGCCTCGAAATCTTCTTCTTGACCAACGTTGGCCATGAAGGCAATGACTTCGTAGCCCTCTTCCAATAACCAGGCTAAGATGACAGAGGTATCTAAACCACCTGAATAAGCTAAACACACTTTACCCTTGGACATTATGATTTTATAATAGAATTAATATCGATTCAATGAAATTGATTGATGAATAGTTTTCGCTTCTTCACATTCGAGAATTTTTCACCTTTTATAGTTTTCCATAGTGCGATCCATGCAGGCGTCGAAGCTGCGTTGATAAAGGGCTGGAGAGGGCGGCACAGGGGTTGAGAGGATGGGGGAAAGCGGGCGAATTGCGCATTTGGTTGGTAAAGGAGGAAGATGCTGGTTCTGATGGTCTACAAGAACAAAGACAAGAGAATAAGCAAGGAAATCTGACTTTGGAGTCGATAAGAACTGCACTTATTACTCATTTCCGGCTGCGTGGTTCATGCGTCTGGTTGAAGCAGTGTGCGAGATTAAATAACCATGATTTGGGTTTTACTGGAAATCTGGGCATTAAAGAGCTGATTGAGTGGTTTGGGGTGTTTTTATTGTGATTCTTATTACCATTAGACGAAACCCCGCTGAAAAACCGACGTTTTTTGACCTAATAGACCTCATTGGGGTCCATGTCGACCGGACTGGTAATTTTCTCAATTAGGCGCGGTAGAGCTCGTCGATACAGGACAACGAGTCGAATGAACGGGGAAACGGTAATAAGAAGCTTCGAGTTTTGGCAATTAAAACACATGATGACGATGCCGTGATCCAGGAGAATCACAGAACGTTCTCAAATGAACATATGCTTTTGTTTTGGCCCCACAACCCCCATCTCACCACCCAACGGCACATTGAAGCAGAATTTTCACGTCCAATTTGGAAACGACGTGACTGTGATTTGGATAGGGTTTGTCTCTCTAGCGACTGATATCTTCAATATAATGCCAAAAACACTCCCAATGACCCCTAGATAATGCATAGATCTAATCTAATCAAATTTTACACTGCTGGGGGGTTTGCAGCCAGGAACCTTGCTTATAGCCATCCCAAGATACTGTGGTCCAAATATGTCTATAAGCGGAAACCCACAGCGTGCATCTCGTTCTTGGTTTCGTTTTCGGTCGATGCATACGGCCTGAGTTACTGTAAAGAGCAGGGTGATTAAGTGAAGGGAGTGAAATGATAATAATAGAATAAGGTGGAATAAATAATAGAATAGAATAAATAATAGAATAAAATATACAGTAGAATAAATAATACAATAATTTATACAATAGAATAAATAAAAGTATAAAGTGAAATAAAAAATAAATAGTTAGATAATAGATAATGGATTAAAATAATGGATTAAAATAATGGATTAAAATAATGGATTAAAATAATGTAATACAGGTATATACTTAACAGAATTGAATGAAGTTATGAAATTTGATACTCATTAAAATTCTAAAATTATATTTCTCTATTAAATTGTAGAAAAAGCTCTTGATCTCTCTTCATAACACACACACATCACCTACTACATCACTTAATCACCACCCACCACTAACCACACATCTACATAATTTCATATATAATCAACTCCTAGAAGATGTGTTTGATCTCTCACTATCAACCATACACATTATAATTCATCACCACATCACCACATCACTTCCTCACCACATCACTTCCTCACCATATCACCACACCACTTCACACACTCTCAACCAACCACACATCATCTGCTCACCCACCCACCCACCTACATCAAATACCTAATCCCATTTATTATCTATTATACAAATGCATTTTATTTCTTAATTTGTCCCCACAATGGCACTCAAAGTATCTTCATCAAATATGTTACCTCCGGATTGTAATGATTTAGCCAAGAGAACCAAAGATTTCTGGCTGAAATCAGGAGCCTTTCTCAACTCGTCCAAATCATTATCGTACGTTCTTGCAAGTAACTTCAAATATTCGTTATTCAATTGCGCTCTGTCTTTATCCAATTGTTCTGTCACCTGTGCTACATTGAGCGGAGCCTTAGGGTTGGTCGTCAAACTGGTGCTGGTAAGCTTGATTTTCAGCAATTCTTTCTTGGTCGAATCCGATAACAATTCTTGTTCATTTGTTTGTATTATGCCCTCAGCTTCATTATCAGACCCTATGTCGATGTTATCTATATCCATCATATCTTCTTCTACAGGAGCAACAACATCCTCTGGCTTTTCCACCTTGGACGACTCGTCATCGGACGAATCCGAAGAAGACGATGATTCGTCAGAGGAAAAATCTATTATATTAATATACAATTCTATGCTTTATTCCTACTCATCTACTTACCCTCGGTTCTTCTCTTCTTTCTTCTTCTTCTGTTATTTTTGGACCCGTTCTTTATGGCCTCATTCTTAATTGGAGCAGCTGCCATTTTACCTTCTACTGACTACAATCACTTCGCTAATTCGTCTCATCGTGATTTATTTCATCTTCAATCTCATCTCAAGAAAAATTTCGTGATGCTGCAAACTTTGAACCGCGCACGACAATTGCAACCTCTACAGAGTTAATGAAGTAATAATACACATTTAATCCTATTGAAACTGAATCAAGCACTTTTTGGTTTCTTGGCCACCATTTTATTAGTAGGGGCTTTTCTCTTTTTCACCATTGAAGTCAAATCGTTGACCGGGGTGGCCGAAGCTGATGCAGATGACACTGGATCCTTGGTAGTATCTTCCTTGGCATCTTCCGAAGATGGTTCTCCCAATATTCCTTGGATAATTTTCATTTGTTCCGCTTTAATTTCCTCGGTGGGGTCTTTCTTTAATTCTAGTAATCTCACGTTAAGATCTTGCACCAATTCATCGTCTGGTTTACCCGTAACTTCACCTCTTTTCTTGACCGATTCAATAGCAGCAGTCATCATTTCTACAGCACGATCTCTCGAATTTGCGTCTTCCACACAGAATTCCAACGCTAAAGAGAGCTTGTAGTACGATTCAGACACTAGCGAGGAGTGTTCTGGATATAATTCTTTACGCAATTCCAACGCTGTCTCCAAATCAACAGCCGATTGTTGGAAATTCTCGGCTTCTAAAGATACTTCTCCAAGTAAATCATAAGTCTCGGATATCTTTTTCTTGAGTATGACAAAAGAATCGGTTGTTTCTTCATCTTCGGAGCTCAATAATGGGCCCTTTGGAACTGGTTTCTTTGAGGTTTCTTGTAAATCCTCCAATTGCGCTTCGAATAAGGAACGAGTTAAGTCGAGAATCTCCCATGCCACTTCGAAGTCCGATTGTTCAGGTTCATCTTCGCCTTCTTCTCCTTCTTGAGGTTCTCCCTCCTCCTCATCACCATCCTCCTCGTTGTCCTTCTGGTCACCACCGTCTACTTCCGCATCATCACTGAATTGAAAGAAACTGTTCTTTTCTTCTTCTCCTTCTTTATCGTCCTCGTCCTGGTCTTCGTCGCCGTTCTCGACATTACCGCCGAAAACCTCCGATTTCGTCACTGCGACTTGGAACAACGATTTCCCGTATAATAGCAACAAATCTGCGTCATTATCGTCTTGTTCTTCATTATACAACTCGTTGGCAGAGGCATATTTCTCAGCCGCCAAATCGTAATCTTTTGTTCCGTAAAATTTGGAGCCCTCGGCTACAAGCTTAGTGACCTCGGTGGAATACGACATATTTAATTTTATTATAATTGACACTATCAATTCCCCCACCATTAACACTTCAACAGCTTTATCGCTTGCACCGTTTGTGCGCGCGCGTGTCGTGCCCAACTCCGGGTAATGAATATCTGGACAAAACAACGCGTTTGTGGTCGACTGAGACAAATCAAACAATAAAGTTGACCATCTAATTGAGACAACAAAAGAAGCACAACATTCATCTGACACGTCATGACTAGTGGTGAGTATTGCGTAAACCAGCAAATAAAATTTATTTTACTAATTTCCCAGTGGAACTCCAAGGAATCAACATGGAGACGGGTTATTCCCAAGAAAAGACCTCCGACGAAACCTTACCCAAACCAAACTTGAATAACACCCCAGACATCAAGATCATCCGTAGAAAATTGAACGGTTATGTTGGGTTTGCTAATTTGCCAAAACAATGGCACAGAAAGTCCATCAGAAAGGGGTTCAGCTTGAACCTAATGGTTGTGGGAGAAAGTGGCTTGGGTAAATCAACCTTGATCAACACATTATTCAACAGTGAGATATATCCCTCGAAAGCTGCTGCAGAACCCTCCGACAACAAGTCCACCTCGGTCAAAATCGAGAAAGCCAGTTCCGACATCCAAGAGGGGGACATCAAGTTGCACTTGACTGTGGTGACTGCCCCAGGTTTCGGGGAGGCCATTAATAACAACGACTCGTGGGTCCCAATCGTCGAGGAGATCAATTCTAGATTCGACTTGTATTTGGAAGCTGAAAGTAAAATCAATAGATCAACCGTTGTGGATGACAGAATCCATGCCTTGCTCTATTTCATTGAGCCAACTGGACATTCGTTGAAACCTTTGGATATCACCTTTATGAAACTGGTTCACGAGAAGGTCAACTTGATCCCTATCATTGCCAAATCCGATACCTTGACCGAAGACGAAATCGTCGAATTCAAACAGAGAGTGCTTGACGACATAGAGGCCCAGGGAATCAAATTATTCACCCCTCCACAATATGAAAATGACGATGAAGAGTCGGCCAGCAACACTCGCGACATCATCAGCAAGGTTCCATACGCCGTTGTCGGCTCTACCGCTGAGGTCACCACTCCTGATGGGAGAAAAGTGAGAGGTAGAAGCTATCCATGGGGTATAATTGAGGTTGATAACGAAGACCATTGCGACTTTATCACGTTGCGTCAATTGTTGGTGAGAAAGTTCTTGGTGGAATTAAAGGAAAAAACCTCCAAAGTGTTGTATGAGAATTATAGATCTGAAAAATTGAAGAAGATGGGCATAACGCAAGATGATAGTGTGTTTAGAGAATTTGATCCTGCGTCGAGACAAGAAGAAGAAAGAAGCTTACACGAGACCAAGTTGGCTAACATGGAGGCTGAAATGAAGTCTGTTTTCCAACAGAAGGTTTCTGAAAAGGAGAAGAAGTTGCAAAAATCCGAAGCTGATTTGTTTGCCAGACACAAGGAGGTGAAGGAGAATTTATTAAATCAAATCAAATTGTTGGAGGAGAAGAAGGTCAAGCTTGAGACCCAAAAGTCATTGCCTACGGAGCCGGCAGCACCAGCCAAGACACGTAAGGGATTCTTACGTTAGAGGGTGTAGACCGCTGGTGTTTTGCTATATTATTATCTAACAAAATGGTTGAATTATTGGTATATATGAGTAAGAATTTTTTTTCCAATTGATGTATTTTTAACTTGATTTGATGTTCGAACTTTGTAGGGATTCTCGCCAACAAGGACACACGTCATAGAATCACCGTAGAAACCTCGCTGCAGAGGTATCGCCTGAGTTGATGATCCTGGTAATACTTCCTACGCGTAAACGGCTGTGAGTGCGCGTATCGCTTCTAGCGACTAGCCAAATTTCACCATATGAGGTGAAGCCCATCAACGATTATATATGTTGTTGTTTCTAGAAAGTGAAGCAAATTGCGAAGTGTGCAAGTCATGTCTGAATCAAGCACTCCAAGGAGATCATTAACTAAAGAGCAAATCATTGCGACCGTCAAAGTATGTAGATTGCCACGAGTATGGCTACTTTTATTGCTACTAACACAAAGTAGACATTGCAATTTGCGTGGTTTATCGGTAAGTGTTTTTCAACCCCTTTAATCTGGAACGGAATACTAACAAATTCAGGACATGTGTTGGTTTTAACGGGCAGTTCGATATATTTTTTGTTTTACTTTTCCAAAAAAGTCCGCTTCACCAGTTTCTGTTATCATGGTGCCTTTTACGGTGTTGTTGAATCGTTCGGAATAATCATATATCAATTGGTGAAAAGCAAGTCCTTAGGGTCTGCCAAGCAATTTTTGGCCGATGATAACGTTCAATATTTCTTGGTTGCGTTGTTCTGGCTCTATTTGGCTCCGATTGTATCGCTTGCCTTGCTCCCATTCATGTTATTCTCGTTTTTCCATGTGTTGACATACACCAGAGCGTATTTATTACCTATTTTGAAGAAGGAGAACTCGGCTCTTAGCAGTCAAATCAACAATTTTGTCAGAAGTTACAACGATAGTTCTATCTATTTAGCTGCTTATTTGGAGTTGGTGACTTTTTCGTACTTATTCTTGAGACTCCTTACCTTCAGACGCCAATCTCTTATTCCTTTCATTGTTTACTTGTTCTTCATCAAGTTCAGATACGAGAAGAGTATCTTCACCAGAAACATCATCAAGGACTTTGAGATCAGAATGGACACTCTTGTTGCACAAGAGTCTATTCCCGCCGGTGTCAGAGGTGTTTGGGCTTCTTTCAAACAATATGTCAGAAAGTACTCGATTGTGTTGGTTCATGACCATAACACCAAGTCTTCCAAGACAAAGTGAAGAGAATGAGTAGTGGTGATGGCCAAGAGAGAGTCAGCGCAGAAGATTTCAAATGGGCTAATCAATAGAGATGTTTTCTTCTGAAATGGGATGTGCTAATAGTTCATAGCGAGAAGAGTGTAATTGTATTATTATATTATGGCCGATTCTTGTAGCAACCCGTATAACGTCAGTATCACATGACCATCTTATCAGCGACAATATATTGCTAGAATGTTCGACAGCTAACGTGCGCCTACCCATCTCGTTGGCATAGGGCCCCACCGGCTGCTAAAAACCTGTGGAACGTCATAGAAGCTTTTTCGACAATCTGAAAAATTGCAGTGGGTTCCAGCGTCGACACAGCAGCACAGCATATAAATTGGCAGCACCGCCATAGTCTGGACTCAATTCTTTTGTTTCTTCTAGTCTTTAGAATATTTTATTGATTAATATTTTCTTGTTAATTTAATAGTATTTATTACATAGAAAATGTCAAAAGCTGTCGGTATTGATTTAGGTACCACCTATTCTTGTGTTGCCCACTTTGCCAACGATCGTGTTGAAATTATTGCCAACGATCAAGGTAACAGAACCACTCCATCCTTCGTTGCCTTCACTGACAGTGAAAGATTGATCGGTGATGCCGCCAAGAACCAAGCTGCTATGAACCCAGCCAACACTGTCTTCGATGCTAAGCGTTTGATCGGTAGAAAGTTCACTGACGAAGAAGTCCAAGGTGACATGAAGCATTTCCCATTCAAGGTCATTGACAAGGGTTCCAAACCACAAATTCAAGTTGAATTCAAGGGTGAAACCAAGACCTTCACTCCAGAAGAAGTTTCCTCCATGATCTTGACCAAGATGAAGGAAACCGCTGAAAACTTCTTGGGTACCAAGGTTAACGATGCCGTCGTTACCGTCCCAGCTTACTTCAACGATTCCCAAAGACAAGCCACCAAGGATGCTGGTTTGATTGCCGGTTTAAACGTTATGCGTATCATTAACGAACCTACTGCCGCTGCCATTGCTTACGGTTTAGACAAGAAGGACGAAGGTGAAAAGAACGTTTTGATCTTCGACTTAGGTGGTGGTACTTTCGATGTCTCCTTATTGACCATCGAAGACGGTATCTTTGAAGTCAAGGCCACTGCTGGTGACACCCATTTAGGTGGTGAAGATTTCGATAACAGATTAGTTACCCACTTTGTTAACGAATTCAAGAGAAAGAACAAGAAGGACTTATCTTCTAACCAAAGAGCTTTAAGAAGATTAAGAACTGCTTGTGAAAGAGCCAAGAGAACCTTGTCTTCTTCTGCTCAAACCTCCATTGAAATCGATTCCTTGTACGAAGGTATTGACTTCTACACCTCAATCACCAGAGCTAGATTCGAAGAATTATGTCAAGATTTATTCAGATCTACTTTAGAACCAGTTGAAAAGGTTTTGAGAGACTCCAAGTTAGACAAGTCCCAAGTTGACGAAATTGTCTTAGTTGGTGGTTCTACCAGAATTCCAAAGGTCCAAAAGTTAGTCTCTGACTTCTTCAACGGTAAGGAACCAAACAGATCTATCAACCCAGATGAAGCTGTTGCTTACGGTGCCGCTGTCCAAGCTGCTATCTTATCCGGTGACACTTCTTCCAAGACCCAAGATTTGTTGTTATTGGATGTTGCTCCATTATCTTTAGGTATTGAAACTGCTGGTGGTGTCATGACCAAGTTAATTCCAAGAAACTCCACCATTCCAACCAAGAAGTCCGAAACCTTCTCTACTTTCGCTGACAACCAACCAGGTGTCTTGATCCAAGTTTACGAAGGTGAACGTACCAGAACCAAGGACAACAACTTGTTAGGTAAGTTCGACTTGACTGGTATCCCACCAGCTCCAAGAGGTGTCCCACAAATCGAAGTCACCTTCGATATCGATGCCAATGGTATCTTAAACGTTACCGCTGTCGAAAAGGGTACTGGTAAGTCTAACAAGATCACCATCACCAACGACAAGGGTAGATTATCCAAGGAAGATATCGAAAGAATGGTTTCTGAAGCTGAAAAGTACAAGGACGAAGATGAAAAGGAAGCTGCTAGAATTGCCGGTAAGAACGGTTTAGAATCTTACGCTTACTCCTTAAAGACCACCTTAGGTGACGAAAAGTTCAAGGAAAAGTTAGATGCTTCTGAAGTTGAAGAATTGAACAAGGTCATTGACGAAACCATTGAATGGATTGATGCCAACAACACTGCCACCACTGAAGAATTTGCTGACAAGCAAAAGGAATTAGAAGGTAAGGCCAACCCAATCATGACCAAGGCTTACCAAGCCGGTGCTGCTCCAGGTGGTGAAGCCCCAGGTGGTTTCCCAGGTGCTGCTCCAGAACCAGCTAACGATGGTCCAACTGTTGAAGAAGTTGATTAAGTTATTTAGATTTAGAGATCTTTAGAACAGGAATAGAAAAGGGATAAAAAATTAAGTTAGGTTTTTTTAGATAGAGGAACTTTGAATTTACGATACAAATGAAATGAATAATATGTAGATTGAAGTTAATAGTAATAACTAAGATACGTAATATATTATATATTCCTACTTATTTGTAATAAAATTATTGCTGTACTAATATTTCTGTTGCACTCCAGTGCACCGAAGTCCGGGACATTCTACTTCAACACATTTGAGAAAACTACACAAATATTTTCAACTAACTCATAACATTATAATATACACTTAAAACCTTAAGAACCCAAAACCATACCCTAACTCATATGATCGACTAACCCAAATATATATTTGACAATATATAAATGTTTAACCACCGAAACCATACAAAGTACGACCTTGTCTCTTCAAAGCGTAGACGACATCTAAAGAAGTAACAGTCTTTCTCTTGGCGTGTTCAGTGTAGGTAACGGCATCTCTGATAACGTTTTCCAAGAAGGTCTTCAAGACACCTCTGACTTCTTCGTAGATCAAAGCAGAAATACGCTTGACACCACCTCTTCTAGCCAATCTTCTGATAGCTGGCTTTGTAATACCTTGGATGTTATCTCTCAAGATCTTTCTGTGACGCTTAGCACCACCTTTTCCTAAACCTTTACCACCTTTACCTCTACCGGACATTTTATCTTATTTATTTAATATAGTTTGGTTAATATATTAAGTAATATATAATTAGAAGTAGAAAAAGTTCGGTAGAGAAAACCGGGAAATGCGCTATATAAATATTCATTTTCTGGCTCGCAAACGGACCAGGGAATTCAATTCCATTCAATTGTTGTTGCCACTCCGTCACACAAACGACCTTGCCCCACGCACCTTGGAGTCTCCCGAAGACGAGCAAACGCCTCCAAATCGCCCACTTGCACCGTCTCGAAGTTCGACCATAAGTGGTGCAATTAGCCAGAAACGATTTGGGCCAATAGCAGCTGTGCTTGTCCACCACCAAAAGTGCTCTGGTTATCGTGCTACAATCTTCGTGCACTTGCACATCTCAGCACAGGTGACGGTAGCACGAAAAGCGTCGATTACGTCGGTTTTCGGAGGGCGTCGCACAACGTCTACGTGCCACGGTAGTGTCATGTGCATCACAACAAACAAACAGTAGTCGTCGTGTGTGGAGATATATAAGTGGGAGATTCCCGAGCTTGAGTGTCAACTTTTATTTATTCCTTATCAGTATTCAGTCACAATGGCCAGAACCAAGCAAACAGCAAGAAAATCTACTGGTGGTAAAGCCCCAAGAAAGCAATTAGCTTCTAAGGCCGCCAGAAAATCCGCCCCATCTACCGGTGGTGTCAAGAAGCCTCACAGATATAAGCCAGGTACCGTTGCTTTGAGAGAAATTAGAAGATTCCAAAAGTCTACTGAATTACTTATCAGAAAGTTACCTTTCCAAAGATTGGTCAGAGAAATTGCCCAAGATTTCAAGACCGACTTGAGATTCCAATCTTCTGCTATCGGTGCTTTACAAGAATCTGTCGAAGCTTACTTAGTCTCTTTATTCGAAGACACTAACTTGTGTGCTATTCACGCTAAGAGAGTTACCATCCAAAAGAAGGATATTCAATTGGCTAGAAGATTAAGAGGTGAAAGATCCTAATTCAGCTAATACTTTGCTTATGGTATTTAATGGGTTGGTTAGTGTATATTAGGTTTTAATGTGGATTATTATGTTTTATTATTTATTGTAGTTGGTGTTTAGATTTAGATATTCTGAGTTATCATCTGGATATGATTATCTTCTGAATCAAAGAATGGGTAAATGAAAAATAACCTTACAATATAAACGGGTAAAGGACATCTTATTTGATAGAATATTGAAACATGTGAGTATCAAACTTAATACAACTACATCCTTCTGAAATCAATACGTTTTATAAATAACTCCCCTTCCTATACCTAAAATGGATAACTGACCGGCTCCTTATCCGCTGTGAAACCTTGTAATTCTTGCTCTGCTGCCTTGCTTTCAAGATAAGGCAAAAGAACATCTTTGAACTTAGTATAGCCTCTATATTCTTGAACATCCTCGGTCCAACTATTGATACCATCCAATAATCTTCTTGGAACATAGGATTCTTTGCACAATTCTGTCACTGGCAAGAAATATGTTCTGATGGTGAAAATAGCTGCTCCAGATTTAGGTAAACGACGAACAGATTGTCTCTCACTTCTGAAATACACATGTTCAATCTTTTGAGCTGGACTAGCTGTATACCAACCAACAACCTCATTATCTTCATTACCAATAGAGGTGGACCATGCCAAGTCGTCGTCAGTCTGCAAGAAGTAGTTGTTTCTCACCACTGGCTTGTCAGGGGTTTGTCTTATAAAGAACTTTTCCATACCACTCTTCAATTTTTCGTTGTATTTTGGAACATCTCCAGTAGTGTGTATAGCACTCAAGGGTAAGTTCAACTTGTCCCTCAATCTCCAGAAACCAGCCAACATGATAGCACCGGCCTTTAACGTGTATTGGCCATCCTCACCTTCGATCATAATGGCAAAATCGTCTTGGATCCATTTGGCCATCATCAGGCACGGATCTTCCTTCAATGGTCTTTCCACGGTATTGAAACTCTCACCAGTTACTATGTTATCCATACCAACATCAGTACGCTTGAATAAGGTGGGATATCTATTAGGTAAAAATTGCTGGAGTTCTTCCAACAATTCATAGGCAGCTGGCACCGCCTCTGGTAAAGTACCAAATAATTCTGAACCCTTTTCCTTGATTCTGTCGAGTTTTCTCTTGTGGTATTTCATCCATTCATTGTCCAACTCAATCCAGTTGTTCCAGTCCATGGTTCTAATACCCATGGTGATGAAATAAGTATGCTTAAATGCTCTGTATGCAACGGGTCTTGTGGTCTCGATGTCCCAGTTTTCGTATGGCTCTGGAATTGGAGACTGGAAGTCTTCTGGTATCCAATGACCGTACTTTCTATCCTTGTTATTGGCCTTCTCTGCTGGTAAAGGCTTTATGACCTTTGATTTCAGAGAGTTTTTGATTAAGGAGAGAACAGACTTGTAGCTCAAACCAAAGATCAATGCTATTAATATGATGAAAATTGTAGTTGTAGACAACCCAACTGAAGCACATTTTGTATCAAATTCATGATATAAAGAGAGTAAAACCCCTTGGTCAGCAGACATCTTTTCTTGTTCTGCGATTTTTTGAAAGATTCTCTGATTCAATGATCTGATCCTGTAGCCATTCTGCCATTACCAAGCTCATGAAGACTTGAGTAGCTTTAAATAGCTTCCCTTATGGATTGCAAAAAACCTTATCAGCAGCAGCATTAACATTCCCGATTAGGCAAAGCTGTGCGTTGTTCACCACACTACCCGTCAAATCAGCACCCGGAGTGAACAAGAGAAGGTTGAGTCTCGCTAAAGACTGACGAATTACCGTAAGGGCAGCAGGCTCGCAGAATGTTGAGGATGATGGTGTTGTTAATGCGATCAATTTAATGATATTGATGAGATGTCCCCACCGTCACCACACCCTTCCACATCTCTACTTACTCTCATTAGCATCTTTATCTGCTAATATCATACCACTTTTTCTTTCTTATTCATAGTGTTTGTTTGTTTGTTTTGCAAGTTTTTATTTACATAACAAGTTTCTGTGGTCTACCGTTCCCACCTGCCGGTTGCAGTAACATCTTACCAGGTCGAACCGGGTGATTTATTCTTACTCTCAACCGACTATAACAGAACAAGAAGTGCATTGGTACGTTCAGCAGCGTATTATACTAGTCATAGGTGTTAAACGTACGTTCTCACTCCGCAATCTCAATTACCTGTTTATGCAGGTGGTAAAAACGCTCCAAACATGGCAGTTTGAATAAATATCCAAAGAACCATATATTGTAGAGTATATTTGGAGATGTTTTTGACTTGCGAGTCTCTGGAGGTTTCAGCCGATATTATTCTGTTGGCGATATACCAATAAATTAACGGCAAGAACGAGGCGATTCTGGTCAAGATCTGAACATGCCAGAAGAACACTCCTCCAATTATCAACAACTCGCCCACATGGACAATGGGGTATATATTGAGACACGGAAAGTCGTATTTGAAATACGAACGGGAAGCCAATAATAATGCGATGGTGGGTAATGCAAAAATGAAGTTGGGGATATTATTGGGTGTCCAATAGGACAAGAAACCGATTCTCCAATAATGTTTTTGGGCATAGGAGAATAAGGATGGCAAATAAGAATTGCACCATTCGCCTCTGTTTGGACAGAACACATGATATGGATAATAAGTGGAAATGACGATGGCGATGAATAATTGGCCCCCGGTTAGGATTGCGATTGTTGATGCTCTCGAGCATTTGGCTTGGACGAAAGTGTATAGATCATATAAATATAAGAATCCCAATAACATCGCATTTGCTCTCACCCCATAGGCAACGGCAACACATAATCCTGAGAGGAAATATGTAACGGTGAAAAACACATTGCTTTTCAACGAAATCACCACCTTATTGTCTCTATCGAACGAAACCTCTCTCAAATAGAATGCCATGAACGATAACATGGCACACAAGGACTCCGAGTAAGGAGCCGTCAAAAAGATACCAGCGGGAGACAAAACATAGGCCAACGACGTCTTCAATGCCAAGGACCCGTTCTTTGTTCTGGATGCCAAGGTGTTGGACTTGAACACAAGATTGGTTAATATATACAAGAGCAAACAGGAAATGTAATGGAAGACGTTAGTCAATGCAACCCCCAAGATCACCTTTGAGTAAAAGATGGTGTCTGGATCATTTCCGATGGGCAAATATTTCACTAATCGCCACCATAAGGGACAGAACACGAATAAATGCTCATATTTCATGGTATTGACGAAAAGATCCGTAAAATACACGGCATCCCAAGTGACAAGCTTGGGTAGTATTCTATCCAAGAAGGGAACAAGTATAAAGGACGGTATATTGGAATATTTCGATATGAATCTGGTCCTTTGGATTATAATAGCTTCCTTATTCAAGATCAACTGAGATGAGGTGTCGAATTGATCCGGTGTATAGCATAAGATCATGAATTGAATGCATTTGACAAGAACGAACACACCCGTGATTTTGACAAAATGACTCGTTTTCATTTTACAACTTGGATTCGATGGCTCTATCTGCGTTTATTTCACCCAATTGCTCTCTAAAGTAAGTTTTCTTGTGCACTTGACGTATATAATGGCCGTATAAAAAAATCTTGCATGCAGGTGATGAACATCAATAGACGGGCGACAAGAGGAAACCACTCATTTATATATTAAGATAAACCGATTTAATTCTTTTGATTCACTATTTAAAGGGAATATATTGAAATCCAAAAAAAATTAACTCAAACGAATTAATATTGGTGAAAGTTGCAAAAAAGAATTCCGATACCGGGAGTCGAACCCGGGTATGCTCGGTGAAAGCGAACCATGATAGCCGTTACACTATATCGGACTTGTGAGCGTTTAGTGGTCTCGTTTAATATGACCTGAAATTATTGGCTTATATAATCCGAGTTTCACACGACTGTTCTATCGAACTACCATAATTCGTCCAGTTAACACCCATTATTAAGCCAGTAACTCACATAGTTACTCTCACATAGTTACTCTCACATAGTTACTCTCTCATAGTTAACAAAAGTGGTTTTCACACGCCACTTACCTCACCATAATTACCCCATGCGAAACCATCAATTGTTGTATTATTTGGTAATAAAAAACACAAAATCTACTAAAAGGGATCTAGAGAATCAAATAAAACTGTCAAAATGGAAATATACCGATTTCTGAGGTCATCATTATCGCCTGAAAATGACAACTAAATGGTTCTAGCACGACACTTTGATGAAAGCTCTACTAAGTATAAGGGAAATATAAACACTCCACTTTATATATTATAGTTGAAATGATCATAATAATAGGTGATTTTAAATTAAAACAATTGTGTTACACTCCGAAAGTATTCATCATTTCTCCTAAAAATGCACAACATATCACTACACCCAAACAGAATCTACATCTCTAAATTAAATATTCCCTATGTACTAATCAGAAAATTTTATATAACCATAAAAGCAACGCCAGCCAAATCAATTATAAAGGTATGTGATGAAACTATAATGGAATTGGCTGGAAATTGGCTGAAAACTCAAACGTAACATAAAATTATACTTATTTGTTGGTGAATTGGACTTCAATAGCAGCAACAATACCTTCAACGGATTGAGGGTTGGCTAAAGTGGATAAATCACCAAGTTGATCAGCTTCACCAGCAGTGACCTTTCTCAAGACTCTTCTCATAATCTTACCGGATCTGGTCTTTGGTAAGTCATCAACAATGACAACGGTCTTTGGAGCAGCAAATGGACCAATTTCCTTTCTGACGGTCAAGATCAATTCCCTTCTCAATTTGTCTGAGGATTCAACGTCGGTGATGGAGGAGGCGTCCTTCAATTGAACAAAGGCAACGACAGCTTGACCAGTCAATTCATCGTTAACACCAATAACAGCGGTTTCGGAAACGGTGTGGTTTTCTAACAAAGCAGCTTCGATTTCGGCAGTGGATAATCTGTGACCGGAAACGTTGACAACGTCATCAACTCTACCTCTGATCCAGTAGTAACCGTCGTGATCTCTACCAGCACCATCACCGGTGAAGTAATAACCTGGGTATGGTCTTAAGTAGGTATCGAGGTATTTTTGGTGGTTCTTCCAGACGGATCTGGCCATTGATGGCCAAGTGGATTTGACGGCTAAAACACCTTCAACATCGTTACCTTGGATTTCCTTACCACTGACTGGGTCAATGATAACAGTGTCAATACCGAAGAATGGTAAAGAAGCTGAACCTGGCTTGTTTGGAATAACACCGGCTAATGGAGCAATGAAATGCGAGCCGGATTCGGTTTGCCAGTAAGTGTCGGAGATGTGACATCTACCTTGACCAATCTTTTCGTTGTACCATTCCCAAATATCAGGAGAGATTGGTTCACCAACGGAACCCAAGGTTCTCAATGAGGATAAATCGTACTTGGCGATTTCTTGTTCACCAGCCTTTCTTAATAATCTCAAGGCAGTTGGGGCAACGTAGAAGTGGGTGGCCTTGTGCTTTTGGACGATTTGCCAGAATCTACCGTAATCTGGGTAGGCTGGGGTACCTTCGAAGACAATGGAAGGAACACCCAATAATAATGGACCGTATAAGGCGTAAGTGTGACCAGTAATCCAACCGACATCACCGGCAGTGAAGAGGACATCTTCTGGATGGACATCAAAGACGTACTTGGTGGTCATGGCGGCACCTAATAAGTAACCACCAGTGCTGTGGACAACACCCTTTGGAGTACCGGTAGAACCTGAAGTGTATAATAAGAATAATGGATCTTCAGAGTTGACTGGGACTGGAGGTAAGTAGCCAGCGTATTTTGGAGCTTCTTCGTCCCACCAGAAATCTCTACCTTCGGTCATTGGGATACCTTCGGCACCGGTTCTTCTGAAAACTAACACCTTTTCGATAGATGGGGTTTCCTTCAAAGCTTCGTCAACCAATCTCTTGGTGTTGACTGGTCTACCACCTCTGCGACCTTCGTCACAAGTGATCAAAGCCTTGGATTGAGCGTCGTTAACACGATCTCTGATGGAACCGGAGGAGAAACCAGCGAAAATGACGGAATGGATGGCACCTAATCTGGCAACGGCTAACATGGCAATAATGGCTTCGGCAGTCATTGGCAAGTAAATGGCAACGGTGTCACCCTTCTTGATACCCCAACTTTGCAAGACACCGGCAACCTCCGAGACTTGTCTTAATAATTCGCCGAAAGTGACGATTCTGGAGTCCTTTTCGTCATCAGCTTCGTAGATGATGGCTGGTTTGTCTGGGTTGGCAAAGGCGTGTCTATCAACACAGTTGTAAGCAGCATTTAATTCACCGCCAAGAAACCAAGCAGCATCACCGTGGTCCAAGGAACCAGATTTGACCTTGGTGAAATCCTTGTCCCAAGACAATAATTCCTTGGCCAATGGACCGAAGAAACCCTCTGGGTCTTGGATGGACTTGTTGTATAATTCGTGGTAATGTTCTAAGTTGTCGACATGACCTTTGTTTGGTTGTTTCTCGTAGAAGACTTGTGGGGTTGGACGAGGGACAACACCTTGGGCTTCGTGGACGACTTTATGAACTGGTGCAGCAGTCATTTTTTTCTAATATCTAGACAGTCAGTATGAATTGAGCGGATAATATATGCCGGGGAGACGTCTGCTCCAATATATGGGGTTATGTCCCAACAATGTGTGGTGCCAACGCGACAATGGCTAACACTAGTCGATGGCTGCAACCGGACTACTGTCAGCTATACGATGGGGAGGAACGACAGTCAACGAAAAAAATGGACGGAGCTGTTTGGGACATATTATCATACTAGCGAGTAATCACGAAATGACAACAATTCGTCGTTCTATTCCAGCCCCCGTGACGACCCCCAAAAGCGGAGCCAAAAGTGGAGCAGATTTCGCCCATTGGCACTATCCCAAAACGATACGAACCTAATTGAAAACGGAATATTAAATCGGATACTGGCTGAAATATATGTGTTGGAAGTTAATCTACAATATATTCAACGTCGTTCTTCTATAATAAAATATTACTAGACAATGAGCTTATTTGGTGGTAATAATAAATGTTGCAATTGGTTACAGTTATATTTTTCAATCGAGATCGAAATTCTTTACGACAGAGCAAATGACGATTTGGGTCAACGGGTAACCGGGCGCGCTAAAGTCAAACTGCATTTTTACAGAGGAACGCACTACTTTGATCCATTGGTATGCGGATTGTGATAAGAGTGGCTGAAGGGCCTACGCAACTGCCATTCTGTCGCACCGAAAATGGCCCATTTTGTTGGGTACTCGCAGGTTGGGGTAATATGGTGGGACGACGTCGAGTCGCTAATGGGTGCAACAACGACCGCAAGCTGGTGCTGGTGTATCGGGGTGGTTTCGTTATCGGCAATTGAGATCATTGACATATTGATAATGAATGACTGATGTGTAGGTGCCTGGGGGCTGTTTCCATATCTCCATCGATTCACCATTTCTCCGGACCCGGGCTTCAAACATTCAGTTGGGGGAAGTTCCAACGGAGCTAAGACGAGGAGATATGGAGGTGAGGAAGGGTGGGGTAGAGTTGGAGAAGGTGAGGTACATCCTTTTGAGCGTGAGTATAAATGAAATGAAAAAGGACAAGCTATTATATAAAGGGATATACGGGTTGTGACTCGTAGCCACCAAGTAAGGAGTGGTTATTTCGACGTGTGTTGTCACGGGCACTAGGACACGAGTATCTGAGAAAATGTAAGAAAATAGAAAATGACACAAAATATAAGATAATATCAGATAATAGCTGAGAAAATATACGAGAAAATATAATATAATCACCACCTTCTTGGTCCTGACTCTGTCCTTTGTATACGGAATTTGGTGGTTTCACTCGCTGCAGATTCCTCACCAACGTGTGAGCTACAGTGTTAATTAGGCAAACCTCGTCGGGCCATAATGCGTCAGTTCTGGAAACAGAAACCCTAGTGGTGCTGATGAGCTCTCTGGCATAAGGAGACCAACCACACAAATAACCATTTCATATATCCAAACCACCGAATATATCCGGAATGGCCACCCGTGTTCTTCAGCTTCTGAACCCTTCACCGATCGCGTGCAGTTAAGGGCTTATACCGTAAGAGGAACATACTACGGAAACCTCAATTCCACTATAATAATGTCGCATGTAGGCTGTGATGCTGCAGCAGATTATCTAACACATCGCAGTAAACTAATTACGAAAACCCTCATGTTTATCTACAAGATCTCCGCCGCTCGGTCTAATAACCACTATATATATAACGCTTTTCGTCGTGTTGTGTGAGCAAAGTGTGCTAGTATCTTGTAAAGTGCGCCATGGCTGTTATTACGTCGTCCGTTGCTGGGATTGTAGCAGGGAGAAACCCTCTTAACTATGATCCTGCCAACCCCCAAACAATCTTCTTGTTCCAGGCCATCTTCATCATCGTCTTTTGTCAGATCTTGCACATTCCCTTATCCTTCATCAGACAGCCAAAGGTCATTGCTGAGGTTATCTCCGGTATCATCTTGGGCCCGTCCGTGTTTGGTAAGATCCACAATTATACCACCACCATCTTCCCGCCGGCCTCTGTTCCCGGCTTAGCTTTGGTCGCAAATATCGGTCTTATTTTGTTCTTATTCATCGTTGGTTTGGAGGTTGACATCAAGTTCATCAAGAAGAATCTCAGAGTCGCCTTGACTGTCGGGCTCGCCAGTATGGCTCTTCCCTTTGGATTGGGTGCTGCGGTCTCTGTTGGTTTATACAACGAATATGCTGCTGAATCAGGCGTCAAGTTCTCCACCTTTTTGGTGTTCATTTCCGTCGCCATGTGTATTACTGCCTTCCCCGTCTTGGCCCGTATCTTGACGGAATTGAACTTGTTGAAGGACAACGTCGGTACCATCGTATTGGCCGCCGGTATCACCAACGATTTGGTCGGTTGGATGTTATTGGCCTTGAGTGTCACTTTGGCTAACGCAGGAAGTGGTGTTCAAACTGTCTACATCTTATTGTTGATCGTTGGTTGGTTCTTATTCCTTATGTTCCCAGTCAAATACGCCTTGAGATGGGCTCTTGTCAGAACTAACGATCTTGAGAAAGGTCCTTCCCAATTCTCTACTATGGTCATCATTGTTATGGTGTATATTTCTGCATTCTTCACTGATATCATCGGGGTCCATCCAATTTTCGGTGCCTTTTTGATGGGTATTATTGTCCCAAGAGAACATGATTATGTTATTAGACTTACTGAGAAGATTGAAGATTTGGTTAACGTCACCTTCATTCCATTATACTTTGCTTTGGCTGGTTTAAGATGTAACTTGGGCTTATTGAACAAGGGAATAGATTGGGCCTATATTGTCGGAATTATCGTTATTGCTATGGTTGGTAAGATTGTTGCCGGTACCATTGCTGCTAGATTCAACAAGTTATTCTGGAGAGAATCACTTTCCGTTGGTGTCTTGATGAGTTGTAAAGGTATTGTGGAAATCGTTGTTCTTACCACTGGTTTGAATGCCGGAATCATTTCCCAAAAAGTCTTTTCCATGTTCATTGTTATGGCGTTAATCACTACATTCTTAACCTCACCATTAACGTTAATTGTCTATCCAGTTTGGTATAGAGAGAAGGTTTCCAGTTTCAGAAGAGGTGAAATTCATTGGGATGGAACCCCAATTCAAGCTAAGGGTCAACTTGATGAATTCACCATTGATTCCTTTGCAAACTTTAGAATTACCAGATTGTTACCAGTTATCGAAAGTTTGGACTCTATTACTGATCTCATTGATTTCTTGCACTATTTCGTTCCCGTTGGAGAATCATCCAAGGTACCAGCGGAATCATTGAATTATACCATCCCAGTCCATGGTGTTCACTTGAAGAGATTGTCCCAAAGAACAGCAGATGTTCTTCAAGCTTCCACTGAATATGATGACGAGTCCCCAAAGCATCACGATCCATTGTTATTGACATTGAAAATATTCAGTGAATTGAATGGTACTGCATTTACTAGCAGAAGCAAGTTGACAACAACCGAAGAAAGAATAAATACCATTTGTGACTTGACTTCTGTTCCAACAGACATGGTTTTGGTTCCTTATAAAGGTAGAAATTTACTTAACTCCAACAAGGGTAACAAATTAGCTGAGCTCAATCAATTATTTGTTTCGGCTAAGAACCAATTGGGTGTCTTCATAGAAAACAAGAATTCTACCAAGAGTTCTGGAGTATTGGAATCGAATAATTCAGATGAATCATCAATCACCAGTGAAGATATTGATTTCCTTCAATCTGGCTATGCTGCAATCAACTTGATTTTGACCGGCTCGAACTTAGGAAATGACTTGTTGGCTTTACACATATTTTTGAAGCTTGTTTCTCAAAGGGGAAAACTCTCGAAGTTTAGAATCTTCGTCAAAGTTTCTGGTGTTAGCGACAAGGAATTATTGGTTTCATTAATCCAAGAATATAAGAATTCTTTATCATCTGAAGTTGAATTTTATGAAATCGAAGAAGTTGATGGTGCCAAGTTCATTTCAACCATTTTTGAAGAGTTTTTGAATGAGCAAGATAAAGATAGTTCAATTGCATTGGAAACAAACTTATTCCTTTCTGGAGCCTCTGGAAATGATGAAACAGAAAGCTTAGGAGATGACGTACGTCAATTAATTGATGAGAGTATTACCGAAAAATTCAATGTTTTACTCACTAGCTCCAAATAAAAAAAATAGTTTTGCTTTTGTTTTGCTTTTGCTTTTTGGTTCTGATTTCTTTTTTATCAATACGATTTGTCTTATATCTGTAGGATGTAATTTGGTGATTCATTTTGCTTTTCACAAGAACTAGTCTAGACCCTTGGGCCACAAAAGCACAAACTTGAAATTGCACAGGAATAGAATTAGAAATTATCCAATTTTAATATATCTTTGTTTGATATTTATTTAAATTGTATTTGACTTCAGAATGGCCAACGAAAAGACACAATTGGAAAAAAGTGTCCGCTTAAATGATCAACAAAATCCGGTTTCTCTTGATCTAATCTGCTTGTGGAAAGCAAGAAAATATCTTATTGTACCTCTATTGATTGGTTTGACTGGTTTGCCCTTGGGGTGGGACGTGGGAACAATTGGCGGTTTGGCTAATATGCCACAGTTTAAACAAGCGTTTGCAACTCAGATTAATGGAACGTATCAGTTTAATCCATGGATACTTGGTCTAATAATTGCAAGTACCAATATTGGGTCGGTCCTCGGTGGTTTGTGTTTTGGTGGAATGGGAGACTTCATTGGATATAAGAGAGCTATTCTCTGGACCTTTTCTATCTATATTGTTGCAACCGTTGTTGAATTACTTTCTTGCTTCTTATCAATATGGTATTGGCTCTTACTTGGAAGAATATTGACGGGTGTATGTATTGGCTCGTTTTGCGTTTTGGGGCCAATATTAATTAAAGACTCCTCGTTAGGAGAATATAGAGGGTTGGCAGTGTCCTTTCAACAAAACTTATGTTGTTCCGGAATTTTGTTAGGAAATATCGTTGTATATATTACAAGCACATTTTTCCCATCTTCTATTTGGTCCGTATTGACACCAATTTTGTGCAAGTTTTTGATTGCCATAATTAATGTTGTCGGTTTATGGGGAGTTCCCGAATCTGCTCGGTTTTATGTTAATCATGGTCTACCAGAAAATGCCAAGGAATCCATAGCTAAAACCCACAATCATTCCACGGAAAGTAATCTTGTTTTGTTAGAGTTAGAAAAAATTGGAAACTATTTGTTAACAAATAATAATGCAACTTCAAATGTTTTTAGCTTGTTTGGAAGAAGATACTTAAAGAGAACACTCTCTTCCATAAGTGTTATGACTTTCCAGCAATTAACTGGGGTAAACTATTTCTTTTATTATAGCAACATGCTTTTCCTCTCAGTCGGCTTGGAGAATTCTTATATAACTGCAATTATTTTGGGAGCAGTCAATTGTGCAGCATCGCCCTTTGGGGGACTTTTTATGGAAAAGTTTGGTAGGAAAATATGCTTGATTTGGGGATCAATTATAATGGCACTTTGTATGGTGATATACGCATCTATTGGAATTACTTTAATTAGTAATATTCCAATTACCTCAGAAGCTAGTGCTAGAGCTGGAGGGATTATTATGATATTTTTCACTTCCTTGCATATTGCTACATTTGCAACCACTTGGGGCCCCGCCGCTTTCGTAGTGGTTAGTGAGATATCCAACGGCCAGAGTTTAATAATGGCCAACGCAAGTGCTGCAAATAATATAGTGAACTTCTTAATAACATTGCTCACTCCGGTAATCACCAAGCTGATCGGATATGCGTACGGGTTTGTTTTTGCAGGATGTTTACTAACTTCTGGGATATTTGTACATTTCTTTCTACCAGAAACCAAAGGTCTTTCAATGGAGGATATCGATGATTATTATGCATCTCAAGAGAGAGATGTCGAGGTTGGCAGGTTTCTCGAAATTGAAATGCAAGATTTAAGTATCAGAAGAAAGAGTGTTTCAGGGGAGAGTGCCATAAAAAAACAAAATATTCCACCAACAAATGGGTGAAATCTACATTCAATTAAATCTATTTATTTTCTTTTTATCTACACTAAATATATAATTCTAACAAACGACACAGTTCTTCTCATCTAATTTTAACGAATGACTTGACAAGATAGGTGTTAAACTCACAACGAAGGCCCAAGCTCTTCATCGCTCAAGGGTGCTCCCGGGGTGCCAATCAAAGAGTCCATTTGTTCCTTGGATAGCCCGTTGACCAATACATGCACATGGGAGATTGCCTTGACACTCTGCAATTTGGACCAATTTCTAAACCAAAGAATATTCTTTTCCGCTATTCCCAACTTCTCCACAAACGTCTTGTGGATGTATTTATCTATTATCTTTCTTGTTTCTGCACTGACATCTCCCATCTCCGATAATGGGTCAGAGGGGACAGCCAATTTGGACCAAACAAGAACATGTTTGATCCCGTCGTCAAGAAAGTAATTAAACTCATTTGGCAATATGAGGATATCGCTTGCACTTGAGAGTAATTTGTTTGATTTGGGATAAAATTTGATTTCGTCGTCCGGCAATGCAAGTGCCTCTTCTGGAACCCATTTCAACTCATTGACGATAAGCTGTTTGAAGATGGAGATGTTCTTGGCGGAAACCATGTCCTTCTTGGCCTTGTATAGCTTCATGACAGGAGGCGATCTGTAGAATGCCTCCAAATTATTGGTCCTGACAATCTCCACACATTGTTCCCAGGTGATTGGCTTGGTGGAGGTCTTTGTCTCTATCTCGTCATCTTGAGCAGTAGTCATCGCGAACCTTATCTTATCGCCCACTCTCTATATGATCGCGTTGAGTCCCAATCCAACAAACCTCCATAAAATTTTCAATAGCCACACACAGACTTCCCTGGCATTATATACATGCACCCACCACTCCCAAAAAAGGTGTGGGAACACTAATCTGGAAATAACATTGATAACAAGGGAAATGCTCCTAGGTTGTATCGGCAACTGTGCAGCCAATGCAATAAAGCGAGTAATCACTGATGTAAGCGTTGTGTGTGGTTACCGCTACACACCATCTGATGAAGCTGCACACGAGGCTGATCAGCTTGCGGTATATCTTCAAATAACATGATATTAAAATTGGATAACGGTAGATATATAGATAGAGTGTGTACGAGTAGTGTATTTAATACAAAATAAATTTATAGATTATAGAAATAACTCACAATGGCCTCTGCACATCCCACCCACACCTTGATCTTAGTCAGACATGGCGAATCTGCCTGGAACAGTTCTAACAAATTCGCTGGCTGGGTCGATATTCCATTAAGTGAAAGAGGCGAATCACAAGCAATTGATGCAGGTAAAATGATCCTCGAATCGGGACTAAAGCCGGACTCCCTACATACCTCCAAATTGACCAGATCATGTATTACAGGTAATTTGATCTTATCCACTCTCCATCGGGAATTCGTGGATATTAGCAGAACCTGGAGATTGAATGAAAGACATTACGGCTCATTACAGGGACAGGATAAGAAGGACATTTTGCAGAAAGTGGGCAAAGATAAATATATGTTCTGGAGAAGAGCATATGATGGCTGTCCTCCAGAAATAGACCCTTCCGATGAATTTGCTTGTATTAACGACGACAGATATAATTTCACAGATATAGATCACGATAGTTTACCAAGGGCCGAATCCTTGCACATGACGCTCGACAGATTGATGCCATATTTTGACAGTAACATCAAACCGGAATTACTTCAAGGTAAAACTGTGTTGGTTGTTGCCCACGGTTCGACAATCAGAGGATTGGTAAAGCTTTTGAATAAGGTGAGTGATGATGACATTGCCCATTTAAACATCCCGAATGCCATCCCTTTAGTGTTCGAGTTGAACGACAAGATGGAGCCAATAAAAGATTATCATTATTTGGATCCCGAAGCTGCGCTCACAGGTGCTGAAAATGTGAAGAACCAGGGATTCCATTAGCAGACTCTACAACGTTTTCTAAAAGGGTATGTATATGAAAAAAATCCTATAAACATTATTGTAATCTCTCAATTGAAAATAAAACCAGAAAATAAACCTTATATAAGAAATGAACCACTCCAATCATTAAAAAAAACATTAAAACCCATCTCTACCCATATCATTAAGAATTGACTATGTGTGTCTATACATATTCAACATTCTCCTTTGCATAATTAATAGCATTAGTTGCGGCTACTCCAGATAACCCATGCTTGACTCTAATATGTCTGGACAATGCATCCCCTCTACTAAAAGTCTTCCCACTCTTTGGGTGCTCAGATTCACAAATAATACACTTAAAGATCTTCTTTCTTGATGCATGAATGGTTTCCTGATGCCTTATTAAATCATATGGTCTCGAGAACTCTTTCATACATGCTTGATGGGTATTTGGATTCATGAGATGACATTGATGGGGAGATTTCGACAAATTAAACGCTTGTTGGTGACTTAATGTGCTATGATTGAGTTCAGTGACATTTGGAGGTAATGCACTTGATTGTTCCTTCTTAAATTTCATTGAACTTGTGGCAGATAATGAAGGGGAGCTGACTGGCGATTCACTTGGAGATGGTAATTGGTGGTCAAAATTGGTCTTATTGTTATCCACTGAGCTATCAAAATATGAGCTGTCAGTACTAATGACTGAGCTGGTCTCGTTGAATTCGTCATTCAAATGACTTGGAATCTCATCGTCAAGTATTATTGACGTGGATGAAGTGTTGTCGAAATTATATAACCCATCCTCCGGGATTTCGTCATATAATCTGTCATCATCTTCATCCATGTCATCGTCACTTATATCGTCGTCATCAAACAACTCATCGTTCGGGTTGAATGTGAATTCGTTCGTGGTATTCGTTTGGTTGGGCCAGACATAAAACTTGGAGGCATCGTCATTGAGATAATAATTCGTGCTGAAATTCATCACTTCTTCAGGCACCTTTAAATGGGCATCCACTGGAGCCACCGTTAAGGGAGCTGGTGCATCGGGTATTTCAAAGCCTTGGAAATTCGACGAGGTATAAAACAAGTCGGGGTTAGCATATTCGTTGAATGGATTGACATCTTGGGCCATGTCATCGTATCTGGCGTCGTCTGGAGTGTCATAATATTGTTGTTTTCTGTGTAATTGTGATTGTTGTGGTAGTTGTGCTTGATGGTTTGACTCGTCCTCCCTTATACATTGTTCGACAAAGGACTCGGGCAAGTTGAAGAAGCTGGATAAGTTTGTATTGTTGTTGGGAGCCAACATCGAGTTGGCCGTCAAGGGGCAAGCGGCTGCTGAATTTCTATTAAAATGACTAAAAGGACCGTGGGCGGATTGCAATTGATGATGATTGGGGGAATTGGAATGAGGTAACGAATACAACTCGTCTTCCATGATGTCGGTTATGGTTCTCCTCAACTGTGGCAAACTGGCTAATGAGGTCATTTTCAGGGGGCTTTTCTTGGTGACTTTCTTGTTATTCAACGACAACTTGTATGGCCACGGAAAAATATGCAATCAGATATATAAATGTATAACAAACGAAATAGCAAGCAAACGATAGACAAGAACTAGTCAATCGTGTGATGCAATCAGGCTATGTATTAGCACTTGTGGTTCAATAGCGCGGAATCTGTTGGTGAAACGGTTCCAATAGCGAAAACTATGTGTTTCTAAAATAGAAAATATGTTTTCTACTTGGTCAACCTGGAAGTTGGTATATATACGTTTCATCATTATTAATCATCAATTCCGCAAGATGGATTTAAGGGAATGAGTAATCTGGTCAGGGTAATCGCGCACTAGCATCCCAGCCAACAATGACGCGGCAATGCATCAACGGTGATGGAAGATGCTAGAACATACCAAAGGTGAGAGAAGTGCGGAGCCGATGGTGTGCAGGCCGTATCCGGTCATTGGAGTCATGGTCCAGATCGAAGCTTTCAGACAAAGCAATTACAGACACTGACAGCAGCACCCAACACACAATGTGGAGACGGTGTTCTCTCTGTTCTGCTAACATGTGAATCCTGGCTGAGTTTTTCCCTTCTGGGAAATGGCATGCTGGATTGAGCATAAACACGACTGATCTGACGGCTATCTCATCCTTGCATATCTCTGAAACTGTGTAAGAGGTGGCCATTACGGGAGTGTTCTATTTCTGCCATTTGACACATGCAACAATCGCTGCGACTGGTGTCTACGTCCGTTAATTCAGTCGATGCGACCTTATTCTTTGGATTGGCCAACATGGTACGGAGCCGAATAGAAGGAGGCAAAACCTTATCTGGGGTCAGCATGGTCCTACTGGAGCTCTATGTCCGTCCCAACAGAAACGAAAAACTTACACTCTACATCGACACACGTCATAACCTATATTGCAAAAAAATAGAAATAATAATCTCAGAAGATTCTTAATGGATGGTCCTTGAAATAATAACCCGGGTCGTTGAACCTCAAATTTTTGTTCAACCCGCAAATCGCCTCGATCTCAGCCTCTGTCAAATCAAACTGGAAATGCTGCAAGTTTTCAGTCAAGAGGGCGTCGTCTGTGGCCTTTGGAATCACAATGATGCCTCTTTGAGTCGACCATCTCAATAACACTTGGGCTGCACTGACCCCGTATTTGGTGGCAATGTTTTTGATCAATTCGTGGTGGAAAAGCGCTTCCACTGGCTTGGTCAACTCACTGAAGGCTCCCGGCAACTCGGAAAACGATTGGGGTCCGAACGAACAATAAGCGATGAACCTGATTCCGTTTTCCTGGGCAAATTGCACTAATCCTTGTTGGGTCAAATATGGATGAAGTTCGCATTCCAATACACTGACTGGATGTCTGGCGTATTTCTGGACATCCATAACTAATTGCGCAGTGCAATTGGAAAGACCAATCGATCTGACTATTCCCAAGTCAACCAAGCTCTCCAAGGCCTCCCAAGTCTCGTGCATTGGCACTTTGGAGGTCTCGATCGTGGTTTGCGCCTTATCAGTCCACCAGCCCGGATATTCGTTTTCCTGTGGATCGACATACTTTAACGACACAGGGAAATGGATCAAGTACAAGTCAATGTATCCTAACCCCCATTTCTCGTTTTGAATCTTGGCCAACTTTAACGCATGTTCCTTGGAATGATAGGGGTTCCATAACTTTGTTGTGACGAAAACCTCTTCTCTTTTAACTATGCCGTCCTTGATGGCTCTTCTAATACCTTCACCTGCCTCCATTTCGTTCTGATAGTCGTAAGCACCATCGAATTGTCTGTAACCAAATTGAATGGCCTTGTATACGACATCTGCAGTTTCGTTTCTAGGGATTTTCCATAACCCAAATCCCATAACAGGGATATTGTAGCCTGATGCTAATCTATAACTTGACATTCTATATTCTAATTGTGATATATGGTAGAGGAGTATTTGCAGATCAAGCAATAATTTGCTGTGTTTTATAGTACTTTAGTGCAATATTTGTAACTGTGTCAAGCCAGTCACCCCATGGAGATTACAATATGTGACTTTTGCAGTATTGTATGTCCTGCCTAGGAACCCATAATCAGTTGATGCTACACAGATTCGGAGGCATTTGGTGATGTCGGAAGTTATGATCATACACCCACGCGAGAAACATGGGCCGCTTTTGGAGGGGACTCTACAAATAACCCACCCTGTTAACAGTGGAATGAGTGTGTGCTGATGGTGTTGAGATGGTTTTATGCACTAATAGGGTGATGGTGCCAGAAGTCAGGAGGTGGGATCTTGCCGAGAAACCAAGTGTATTGTACCGAATAAGCTTGTGGGGCCATCCAGTAATCCTCTGAAAAGAACCAAAAGAATCATTGGCGATTTGTGTGGGTTCTCTTCTATGGAAAGCTATGCAAGGTTCCCTCTTGCAGGTTTGCGCATTCTCCACTTCTAGTCCCATCTACAAATTGTAGTCTATAAATATAATTGTAGTCTATAAAATTAAGTATTGTCTATAAAAATTATTCTGCCAAATCATCGGCGATCAACTTCTTTGCCTCAGAGCTGGCCTCAACATCCTGGGCGTAATTAGGATATGGGATTCTGAAAGCATCTGTGCTTGGACCGTAGAAACCGTTGGAGATTCTGGCAATGGGCTTATACTTTTTGATGTCAATATGGTTTTGTTCCGCATTGACCATATCTTCTCTCACATGGAACTTAACACCTTCGAAAATGAAAATGTTACTGTTATGTTTGGTGGCATCCTTCTTGGAGGCAATCTGGTGATGGTGGGTGACCTTCCCTTCCACTGAGAAGGCAGATTCTGCCACATGCGGCGGCTTCACGAGAGTAGACTCCAAGGGAGTCAAACCAGTCAATTTCCACTCATCCACGCCAGGAGGAGCATTCACGGCAGCGAAATTGGCGGCATCGAGAAACCATTCGGAAATAATATTGGCGGTCAATTCGCCGTTCTCAAGAAGGTTTCTAGTAGTGTCCTTAAGAGCTCTTCCACTGGTGACTCCAAACACGAATAAAGGAGGATCATGAGCAATGAACTGGAACAACGAGATCGGCGCCAAATTCTTCTCGCCCTTGTTGCTGATGGTGGAAATAAATCCGATTGGTCTGGGGGTGATAGCACTGGTCACCAAACCGTAATTATCACGAATGGTTCTGGCTTCGTCGTTTGGATCGATCTCCAATTTCTTGTATTTCTTCCAATCGTCATTAGAGGCACCATCGCCTGGTCTCCAGCCCGACTCGATTAAAGGGATCTCTTCGCTCATTTCTACAGATATCACAACTCAACCAGCTTCCAAATATAAATCAAACAGAAAAACTCATTACTAATTAAATATCCTCCTCAAAGTGTGGCAGCCAACAAACGCAATGTGTTATCGGGGAAGGCCAAAAGCCTCACTTCAATGCGGGACATGCACCCATATGCCTCCTTCTACATTAATTACTCTTCGCAAGATAACAATTAGAAGAGATATTTTTCTACACAATTGTAATGGCGGAACAACTTATTCTATCAATTTCTTCACCTCTGGCTTGTTTTCGACATCTCGCTGGTAATTGGGATACGGAACCAAGAAAGCGTCTGTACTGACTGTATAATAGCTCTTAGCCACTCTAGCAACAGGCTTGAATTTCTTCACATCTATGAAGTTGAGTTCTGGATTAACCACATCCTCTCGCACATGGAATCTTATTGCCTCGAAAATGAACAAATTACTTTGGTATTTGGACGGGTCTTTTCTAGACTGGAATTGGTGGCTCTGTATAACCTTTCCTTCGATGGAGAATGCCGATTCGCCAACATGTGGAGGCCTCACAACACTGGATTTCACTGGGGTCAAGCCAGTCAACTTCCATTCGTCAACATTTGAAGGTGCTTGCACAGCAGCAAAATTGGCCGCGTCAAGAAACCATTCGGAGATGATATTTGCCGTCAATTCCCCATTTTCAAGAACATTCGTGGTTGTATCCTTTAGAGTCCTTCCACCTGTGATGGCAAACATAAATAATGGTGGGTCGTGTGAAATGAATTGGAACAAGGAGATAGGAGCTAAATTTCTTACCCCTGCATTACTGACGGTAGATATGAACCCGATTGGTCTAGGTGTGATGGCACTGATGGAAAGAGTATAATTGTCGTGAATACTTCTATTTTCATCGCTCGGGTCAATCTCTATCTTCTTGTGTTTCTTCCATTCATCGTTGGTTGCACCCGATCCTGGAACCCATCCCGACTCTACAAAAGGAATATCTGACATTTTTCAATCCCGGATTCTTGTATTTTATAGCGAATTGGAAATCATGGGTGAATCCACAGCACTTGTGCCGACTAACTCAATATATATTTGAGTTTATCCATATATAGCAGTGCCGGCTGCATAATCGTCTGAGCAGCTCCTTCCGTAAGATCTCGGATCCATAATTATGGTTGTGCAACTCTATCCGCCAGGTATTCGGAAAACATTTGCATACAAATCTTAATAATTATTTTGAATCAATTACTAATTCTATTGTCATATAATATGACGTTTATGGAAGGTTAAATAGTCTAATTGTCGGAACATCTCGGATAGTGCCGTGATTCTCGGATGCTTATTGAAGGAGCTATACAATCCGTGTTTAGTATATTTCTCATAGTCGAGAAATGTATACAATAAAGCTCTATAAATATAATATTATCAAATTAATACTCTTTTATTCACACACCACTCTCACTTTCTCAGAAATAACTTGGAGCCTGAAAAACTATCTTTTCTTAGCAATAAGTTCGCAACTTGTGGCAAAACTTCAACTTGAAGAGGAACAAATGGAAAACTTTCACCATCCACGGAAATATATCCCTTTGGAATCTTGGGGGTCAATCTATAAGCTAAAATCTTCGAATGTTGCACATCATCATGCAATACGTGCGAACCTTTCTCTAAAGAAATAACCAATATTGATACCATCTTTAGGAAGCTGGTTCTTGAATCTGTCAAAACTAGATCCATGGCACCATCGCTAGGAAGGGCTGCGGGGAAAAATTGTGCATCTTTTGCAACATACGGCATTTTTCCAACATAAAAGATACCGAGGTTGTTGGTTGTTACAGGATCAATGGTCTCCCAATCTCCAGGAACTGGTTCGGATAATCCCGGGTATTTTAACTTGAAATCTTCCTCAGTCAAGCTTCTCTCAGGGCGCGGTGAGGCCAGCTCTGACTCTGATAAATGATTCTCGTAATGCTCGTTTAATTCGTGCTTGTATTTAGCTAAATATTTCACCTGGATTTCACAGGGATATTTCGCTTTCTCCACAACTTTCAATGCAACGCCGATATCGAATCTAGCTGACCCCAAAAATCTCAAATGTTCAGTACCGATATCAGCATCCGCAATAACACCATATGTTTGAGAGAGAAAAGAAAGCTTGGTCTCCTTCTCGTTTCCTGAGCCCTGAGTTACTGCCATTAGATCATGTCTTACAGGAAAAGATTTAAGTAGCGACAAGGCCGCATGAGAAGGGTCGCAGGTCCCATGTGTAGAAACTGACATAGCATTCCCGGAACCACAAGGAAGTTGGGTAATAATAAGCTTATTGAATGCATCAGCACAATCCTCTCTTTGATATAAACCATTGAGGACCTCATGTGGGATCCCATCACCGGAAGCACAAGCTATTATGTCATATTTGTTAACATCTAAGTTCTTGACGATATCTATGGCATGCTGATAATACGTTGTTTCTTGGACATCTATACGGCATTTTGCCGCCACCAAAATCGGTTTGCAATATTCATTATACAAATTCAAAGCCTTTCCCTGTCCACCATGAGGGTTGATCAAAACCAAGATCGATCTGGCCCATGATCCAGACGGGTACGATTTAGATAATACATGTTGAACAGTGTCCTTAGTGGTCAAATTCGCTTGCGACATTGGAATATCGAACGAAACCCGAATCACAGCAGGTTTCAACGTCTTGCCATTGTCATTGGACTCCACATAGGAAACCTGAAAAGTAGGAGTCAAGTCATTATCGCTATCTGACACCGGTTCACACCAAATGATCTGATCGAATCCAATAAAATTCGACAATTTAGTCATCTGCGAGCCTTCGGAATTACCAATCATATTGGGAATACAACCCATGCATTGATTATTGGCAGCCTCGTCAATCAAATTGCTTTGCGACCTCAATTGTATCCCAGTATCTGTTATCACAGCTCTAACAGATTCATGATGAACCATCAATTGTTCTTCAGAACCATTATCAAAGCCCCTCATTTTCACCGAGAGATTCCAACGGCGTATACTTTCGGTTTATTGGCTGATTCATTGCGCTTCTCATGTGTAGAGACCGGCATTATCCAGAAAAACTTGTTCGTGTGGTGACCGACTGCTGCAAATAATCTATAGACTTGCAGGTCAAGAAACATGTTCTGGGGCGAAAAGAGAAATGAATATTTTCAATGGCGTGTCAAATAATACAAGATGAAACATAAATATCAAATGTAAATTCAATTTTTTTTCCTCTTAGACATTCCATCCACCTTTGGCTTCACGTGTTAATTCTTCGTCTTCTACAGTCTCAATCTCGATTCTTCTCTTTGGTCTTGCCTTCTCACTGCCATCAACCTTCGGGATTTTGATTTCTAACAACCCATTACTATATCTGGCATTAATCAGATCCTCGTTGATTTGGGGAATAACGGGGAATTTGATAGTTCTCTCGAAAGCTCCGAATCTCTGTTCACTCACCTTCAAGTACTTGTCTGATTCTGTTTCATTTATATACTTATTCTCGATATTTCCCTTCAAAACCAATTCATGGGATGAAGGGTGGAAGTCAATAAAAAACGAATCTGTCTTGGCTCCCGGCAATGATAACACCACCAAATATTCTTCTGATTTGTCGTAAATGTCCACCAAGGGCGAGAATGGCGAATCCACTCTGATATTTGGCGAAGACACCTGCAATTGATCAGGGAGAGGAGATGGTGCTGCAGCATGCAATTTCATGGAAGATGTTCTTCTGAATGGTTTTCTTTCAGGTGGGGCCTGTTTTTCTGGGGGAATGAGAACCTCCGGTTTTTCCGAAATTGGTTCTTCTGTCTCCTTTTCTTCACTTGGCTCTTGTTGTCTTGAAGATTTGGGCTCGTTTCTGACTCTACTGTATCCCCATGGTGGGGGAGAACCGAATGGATAGAAGCCGGTTTGAGGAAATGGGGGAACAAAGTCCGGTTCTTCGCCCGAATCTTCGCCAGTTTCCTCGTAAGCAGTATCGTAGAAATCCCCAGAACTAGGACGGTAATATCTTGTGTAATTGGGAAGGGGTCTGTAATGTCTTTGAGGTGGTTGTTGGCGTGCATATGGAACCGAACCTGAACCACCTACCAATTGGTCGAGAACATCGGACCAGGAGAAGCCCGAGGGCGAGGTGTAATAATAACTCATATCAAATATATATAATTTGCGTTGAATTCTGAAGTTATCGAATATTGGAGCCTTTCCATTACCGGGCCCTTTTATAGTCCTAGTCCCATACCCGTGTCATTGCTGCAGGCAATAATGGGGCAATTGAAGTAATGACCGAGACAACCACACCACCAGAGCATAAAGCGGCAATTTCAAGGATACTAACGATTGCAAATGAATGATTCCCATATTATTGTGGGGATTTTTATTAGTCCCCATCAGAGATATCCTAGTACATCATGGCTGTCCAACCACCACCGGAAGGCAGAGTCACATGATTGAACCGGAATTCACATTAGAAAAGTTTTCACCAATTTTTTTGAATCCACTATCAATAGATCACAGGTGCAACAGAGCTCTCGGTCAGAAAGAGTCCATATCTGTAAAAGAGGAGAGCGCAAAAGATGTCTGATCAACAATACAACCAAGACAACCTTTCGAACGACTTGCAAAATGCGTCAATTGGCGGCGGTCAACAACAACGTTACGATCCAACCAAGGCCCCTGCCTTTACTCCAAATGTAGGTGCTCTGTCATTTGTTCCCCAACAAGCACAAGAACCACAATACGGTAACCAATACCAACAACCACAGCAATTCGGCCAATATGGCAACCAACAATACGGCCAAAACCAATCATACAACAACTACAACGGTGGTCGTGGTGGATATGGCAACAACACCTACAATAACGGTGGCAGAGGTGGCTACAATAACTACAACAACAACACTTACAACAACAACAACTACAACAACAACTACAACACCGCCGGCGCATACAACGCTTACAGCGGCTACCAAGCTCCACAAGCCAATGCTAAGGCAGCCATGTCCTTGGCTGATTATCAGAAGCAACAACAATCGTCGCAAGCTTCCTTGAACAAGCCAGTTAAGAAGACCTTAAAATTAGACAGTTCCAGCGGAATCAAGATCGCCAATGCTCCAAAGCCAGTTGAAAAGCCAGTTGAAAAGGTTGCCGAAAAGGCTGCCGAAGAGCCAGAGACCAAGTCTGTTGAAGAAGCGGTCAAGGAAGAGACAAAGCCAGCTGAGAAACTAGAAGCTCCAGTAGTTGAAGTCGCTAAGACCGAAGTCCCAGAAGTTGTAGCTCCAACTCCAGTTCCGGCAGTCGCTGCTCAAACCAAAGTTGAGACTCCAAAGGCCTCTACCCCAGCTCCAGCTTCAAGCGGAACCGCTACTCCAGTTCCTTCGATCTCCGTTGACGCCTTAATCAAAGAACAAGAACAAGAAGTGGACGCTGAAGTCGTCAATGATATGTTCGGCGGTAAGGACCACGTTTCCATCATTTTCATGGGTCATGTCGATGCCGGTAAGTCTACTATGGGTGGTAACATCTTGTACTTGTGTGATGCTGTTGACAAGCGTACCGTCGAAAAATACGAAAGAGAAGCCAAGGATGCTGGTAGACAAGGTTGGTACTTGTCCTGGATTATGGACACCAACAAGGAAGAAAGAAGTGATGGTAAGACCATTGAAGTCGGTAAGGCTTACTTCGAGACTGACAAGCGTCGTTATACCATTTTGGATGCTCCAGGTCACAAGATGTATGTGTCTGAAATGATTGGTGGTGCCTCTCAAGCCGATGTTGGTATTTTGGTTATTTCTGCCAGAAAGGGTGAATATGAAACTGGTTTCGAAAAGGGTGGTCAAACCAGAGAACATGCCTTATTGGCCAAGACTCAAGGTGTCAACAAATTGGTTGTTGCCGTCAACAAGATGGACGACCCAACTGTCAACTGGTCCAAGGAAAGATATGATGAATGTACTAGTAAATTGGCTGCGTTCTTAAGAGGTGTTGGTTACGCCAAAGAGGATGTTGTTTTCATGCCAGTTTCTGGTTTCACCGGTGCTGGTTTGAAGGAACGTATCAGTCCAAAGGATTGTCCATGGTACAAGGGCGAGTCCTTATTGGAATACTTGGACAACATGAAGGTGATCAACCGTCTTATCAATGGTCCATTCATGCTTCCAATCTCTGGTAAGTTGAAGGATATGGGTACTGTTGTCGAAGGTAAGATCGAATCCGGTCATCTTAAGAGAGGTAACTCGTTATTATTGATGCCAAACAAGGCTCTTGTCGAAGTGTTGACCATCTACAACGAAACCGAAGCTGAAGCCGAAACCGCTTACTGTGGGGAACAAGTGAGATTGAGAATCAAGGGTGTTGAAGAAGAAGATTTGTCTCCAGGTTTCGTCTTAACCTCACCAAAGGCTCCAGTCAAGACCGTGACCAGATTCGAAGCTCAAATTGCCATTGTTGAATTGAAGTCTATCTTATCTGCTGGTTTCTCTTGTGTCATGCATGTCCATACCGCTATTGAAGAAGTCACCATCACCCAATTGAAGCATAAATTACAAAAGGGTACCAATAAGAAGTCCAAGACTCCACCAGCATTTGCCAAGAAGGGTATGAAGATCATTGCTATTTTGGAAACCACCGACCCTGTCTGTGTTGAAACTTATGAAGATTACCCTCAATTAGGTAGATTCACCTTGAGAGATCAAGGTACCACCATTGCCATTGGTAAGATCACCAAGTTGTTATAAGGAAATAATAAAGGCTAATGATTATGTTTATTGCTTGTGTTTTTCAATCTAGTTCCCGTTATATAGGATTTTACCCACTTACAATGTAGATATATGTACATATTAATCATCATATTCTTTTAGAAGATTCTCGAAGATTGTTAGGAGGTTTTCGACCCCTTGTAGAATATTCTCGTCATAACCCTTTCCTTTTGCGAGTTTTGCATGTGCGAAATCAATGAAACTCAAGCTGCTCAACGGTGCCCTACTCGATTCCTTTTCATCCTCATCCTCATCCTCTTCATCCTCGTCATCACTAAAGAAATCGTCTCTTACAATGGGATCATAATTATCAAGTGCCTCCCATCTCGCATTATCGGTCTCGAAGATAAACAACAACGAACCGGATATGATTCTGACTTCCTCGGACAACAAACAATTGTATAACATTTGCAATCTGACAAACGTATTTTCTATGAGGATTCTTTGTCTTTTTGCAGTCAACGGATTGTGGGTGAAAAATAGCCGTATACCTTCTGAAACGTTAGTGGAATCAAGAGATCGTCCAAAGAACTTGTCAAAGGATAAATACCCATCGTCAGATTTAGAGATGAATTGTGAGATCTTGATATCCGGGTTGGACAAGGACTCAGGGATATCGTCATTATAGATCTTCATCCCACATATTCTGAAGTTCAACGAGCCACTGGTCGTTGTTCTGGACACTTGTATTAGCCGTTGTCTCTTGTCATCGGAGGCTCCAGAATCGTAGAGCTTCGACCCCAACTTGATGTCGAGAATGCTTGGTTTGTGGAAGCCATAATATAGATTCTGCAACACAATGTAGTTGTTGTCGAGATCAGGTATTTTCTCGGACATCGACAATTGGGCCAAACTGGCACGCAATTCCGAGTCATTGTCCAAGTTGTTCGACACATCTAGAATACCCGTTGGTTTGCTCACCTCATCCGCGATGCCCTTGATCAAGGTTCCAAGAAAGATGGGCATCCAATCCTTCAACTTCGACCCCGGCTCGTATTCGTCGTCCACATCTTCCTGGTGGAGTTCGTCAGCCAATTGTATTTTTGTGTAGAAATCGATCTCCTGTTGTTTCGTCAACTTGGCAAAGGTAGAGCCATCCCGATGGACTAGAGAGCCCTTATGACCTGCTGCTTGGTGGACCAGCTCGGTGAAGTCGCTGATGGAGCTCGTGGAGGTCATGACGCCGCCAAACTTCTATTGTGGTGTGTCAAGCTACCACAGGCGAAATAATCTCGTCGGTATGTGATTTCGCTGTTTCAGCCCTACGAAACACATGCTCGTCAGAACCTACAGACGCTTACAGCCAGGATCACTCCTCGTCTGTAGCAGAATTGTGCGGTATGGAACAGAGATGGGACCCACCACAGCCACCCTCTACGCATCTGTGCTTGCGAACCGCGTAACCAGGCGAACACAATCTGACAACACAATGTGGATGCCAAATCTATAAATAGCAGGTCGGGGAATGTGTATTCGTACGACACTATACTTGAGATAACCCTGTTCATGACGGCAGTCACCACCACCCATCCCACTCTGCCACCATGAAGACCGGCCCACACGCTCTACTACTAGTGCGCCCCTTTCTCACAGTTAAGCCGGTGCTGACACGCACAAGCCTGCAGTGTCTGTGGTCGTTCAAAGCAGAAAAATACTGCCCTTTTCGCTGTTTTGAGCACACAGAGATAATTTCCACACGGGCTAAAAAACCAGTAGCATTTTAGGAGGTCAAAGCAATTGAGTTGAGCGTTGTATCTGTGTCGGACGTGAATCAAGATGAGTTATAATTACAACAACAACAATAACGTGAGTATTGTGGGGGAAGGAGAGAGGTGGGCCAACGGGAGCGATGATAGCTCTAATCAGATGTCAACATGTTTATGGCTACTAACACCCTAGTACGGTTATGACAACTCGAACCCATATGCGGACCAATACGAATTGGACACCTATGACAAGAACGGCGACGATTTCGTTGGGTTCATGAACGAAATCAAGGAAATCAACGAAAACTTGGATAATTACTCTAATGTCATTAGCGAGATCGCCACGGTCCAGAAGTCGTTGCTCAACGAGATCAGCGAAGAACAGGAGGAATACTCCAAGAGAAGATTGGACGCTTACATCTCCGAGGCCACCTCCGTGCAACAACTCTTGAGATCCAAGATCAAGAACGTTCAGACCTTGGCCTTACATGACGCCGCAAAGACCGCCCAAGCTGAGACCTCGAGAGACAGATTCTTGAAGTTGATCGAGTCGTACAGATTGGTCGAGGCCGATTACAGAGAACAGAACAGAATCCAAGCCGAGAGACAATACAGAATCATCAAGCCAAATGCCAGCGATTCCGAGGTTAAAGAGGCCATTGACGATGCTGGTGGACAACAAATCTTCAGTCAAGCCTTATTGCAAAGCAACAGAAGAGGTGAGGCCAAGACCGCTTTGCACGAAGTCCAACAAAGACACCGTGAGTTACAAAAGTTGGAGAAGACTATGGCTGAATTGACCCAATTGTTCCACGATATGGAAGAATTGGTTGTGGAACAAAACGCTCCTATCCAACAGATTGACGAACAAGTCGAAGTTGCCCAACACGACATCGAACAAGGTGTTGGCCATACCCAAAAGGCCGTTGTCTCCGCTAAGAAGGCTAGAAGAAGAAAGTTGTGGTGTTTCGGTATTTGTGTTCTTATTGTTATTATTCTTGCTGCCGTGTTGGCGGGTGTTTTGGCTACCAGACATTAAGGGATCTATGGGTAGAGTTGATTTTCCTTTTTTTAATAATGTTCTTGTACTTTTTACGTGGTTGCCTTTTCAAGTTTTTTAAAAGCAGTAATAATTATCAAAGTGGTCACCGAAAAAAGTTTGTTTGTGAGTGTTGTGTCATTTGCTTTTGTTTTGCTCTGAATAATTACAATTCAGTCCTATATATGTAATATGATCATATTGGTGTTCATTTTTATCCTCGAAAAAGAGATGTTAATACATCGCGATGAGTGAATGAAAGAGGACCAAACAACTAATGGTAACAAGGGGTTTCTTAATTTGAGTTTTTTTAATTTATCATAAAACCTTTGTTAATTTTGTATCGTTGCTAAATATTAGATTTATATCATTGTTTCTTTGGGTGTAGGAGTAGAAAAGAGAAGTTTAGATGTAGATCAGTTGATTAGTCCCATTTCGACACGATAGAATCCCATGAAGCACGCCCCATGGGAGTCAAACAGGGTGGAGTAGATCTTGAATTTATCTTCCAACCGCGAAAGTATTCTCTTAGACCACGTTTGACTGAAAATAAATGAATATAATCAGGGTAAATGAGAAGGCAACGCATTGGTATTAGAAATACAATTAGTACACTAATGCAATATGAACGTATATTAAATAGAATAGCTAGTTAACTACTGAAGAAGAAGTGAGATCAATAATTTTTCAGTGCTGGCGTTTTTATAGTGGAAAATTTTCGGGGCCCATGAGAGGGTAGTGTGGGTTCAGATTTGTTAGGGCTTGGTCGTGTCGATGCGGGAGGAAAACGGTGGAGTTGGCAAGGGGACCAATTGATGGAAGTGGCAACGGAGAAGTCAATTGCGATGGATTCGGATCACCTGATTTGTCCGAAATCCTGCTAATTGCACTATTTTACCATATTCCGACTCCTAAGGATCCGCGATTGACCCATGCATCTTCTTCCGGTTGATACACCTTTTGTCAAAGTCGTGCATTCCACAAGGCTGAGAATCAAAGTATTACCCTACCGAATCTCGGTAAGTTACCGTGGATCGTTAATATATGAAGAATCAGAGCCATGAAGAACAGCCAAGTGTAGAGGTCAATCGTAGTAAGCGCTTGTATAAAGAGTTATCGGATTAATTGAATTGCTTGTTCCAATCGATTGAGTTTTCCCGACGTTTTTAATTGTGGATTTATTTGCCCTCCGGATTCTATCGCATTATCATTTATCCCCTGGATTCTTGTTGATTGGGTATTTTATTGCGCAATACCATAGATATGACCGAAGAAGCCCCGTCGATTTCTCACGAATTGCCGACTCTTCAGGTGGACTCCAAACCAATAGACAATTTGAACGAACAGGTCAATGGACACGACATACCTCCTCTGACCGATAAGGTCGAGACCGAGATTCCTATATCATCGGAGTCCAATGGCCATGTCGCTGAACAACCAGAGATTCCCGTTCAATCCAACGGTACGTCTAACGGTGTCTCCAACGGAAAATTGGACGTGGACAGAACCCTCCCTACCGACACCTCATCCATTACCGACTCGAGGTTGAGGGACGAGGAAACAGACCATCAAAGCATCGATCAAAGCAGTTTGAACACACCAGCATCTCTGAGCGTGCACCATCACAGAACTGCATCGCTTTTCTCTGTCAATTCGGGAACCTCGCACAATGCCAATATCGTGTTCGTGAAAAAGGCCCTTCAAGTGATAGGTGAATCGAAAGAGGCCAAGAAGAACGTTCCATTGCAAAACTCGGTCAAAAGGGCTTTGGAATCTTTGAATTTCGGAGACTTGCCTTCATCAGCGGTCATATTCGAGCCATTGAGATTGGCATGTCTAACCAATAGCGTCGAATTGAAGGTTGCCAGTCTTGACTGTTTAAGTAAATTATTCACATTTTCGATCTTTGACCAACCGGCCGAGGTATCACCCAACGGTGTCGCGGTCAACAATAACCCTGACTCTATTGTTACGCCTCCACCAACACTCCAATTAATAGATGCTGCAATCGAAACCATCGCCAATTGTTTTGATGGGGAGGGAACTGACCCAAAGATCGAGTTACAAGTGGTTCGTGCTCTTCTAGCTGCCATTTTGAACATGCCAGCACATGGTGCTTCGCTCTTGAGAGCCGTTAGACAAATCTACAACGTGTTTATCTTTTCGTTATCTCCAATTAACCAAGGGATTGCTCAAGCATCATTGACACAAGTTATTAACACTGTGTTTGAGAGGGTCAGTCGAGCCCATTTGAACAGGAAATCCATGAATAGAACCGTCTCCTCGACTTTGATTAACCAAGAAACAGCCCAAGAGCATGGAGAAGAACAAGATGTTGGAAGCACTGTTGAGCCCCAAGAGAGATTGACCTTACAAAACATGGAGAACTTTACCGAAGCTGAAGAAGCCAAGTTTGATGAATCTGCTGAAACTTCGGGAGATGAAGAGGATTTAGCTGTGAAAGACGCCTTCTTGATCTTCAGAGCTATGTGTAAATTATCAGTCAAAGCTTTAGAGTCTGAATCTTTAGATATGAGGTCACATTCAGTGAGATCCAAATTGTTATCTTTACATATCATCCATTCTATCTTAAAAGATCACATTGAAGTATTCTTGACAAAAGATGCTGTGATTAAATCCTTAAACTCGAAGGAGGAAACTCGATTGATCGATGCAGTAAGACAATATTTGTGTCTAGCATTATCTCGTAATGCTGCCTCTCCATTAGCACCAGTGTTTGAAATCTCCATCGAAATATTTTGGTTAATGATCTCTAATTTAAGGTCGGAATTCAAAAGAGAAATTCCTGTTTTCTGGGATGAAATATATTTTGCTGTGGGTGAAATGAAAACTTCAACTGCCCATCAAAAGAGATATCTCTTATCGATCATTCAAAGATTGTGCAATGATTCAAGATGCATTATTGAATTCTACTTGAATTATGACTGTGATAACACCATGCCCAATATTTGCGAAAGATTAATTGATTATTTGACCAAATTGTCGTTGACAAGAGTCGATGTTACACAAGTTCAGAAACAGGCATATAGAGACAATTTGAAAAAACCATTGGCTGTTTATAATCTCTCACAAATATCGACTTTGTCGATTACAAACTTATCATCCAGGCCACCTGAACCAGATTCGACATTAGCGTTCCCATTGGACTATGCATTGAAGATGACATCTATATCATGTACAGTGGCCTTTTTGAGATCCTTATTCTCATGGGCTCAAAAGGGTATTGCACCTTCCAGCAATCAATTGGATAGTGATAGCTCTTCGTCACTGAATAACAGGAAAAGATCTTCCACCGTTGGTTCTAACGGTAACGCTGTATCTTCGCCTAATGCTTCTTTCGTGGGGGAAATTAATGTGTCTAAACAGGATATTGATGATCCTTCGCAATTCGAAAATTTGAAACAGCGTAAAAAGGCTTTGTTAGAAGGCATGAGACAATTCAACATGAAACCAAAGAAGGGGGTACTTAGATTAATTGCTGATGGCTTCATCGCATCGGAAGATCCAGAGGATATTGCAACATTCCTTTTGACCACTGAAGGGTTAGACAAATCCGTTTTAGGTGAATATCTTGGTGAAGGCGACGAAAAGAATATTGCTATTATGCACTCGTTCGTTGATCAAATGGATTTCACTGAGAGTTTATTTGTTGATGCGTTGAGAAAGTTTTTACAAAGTTTCAGATTGCCAGGTGAATCTCAGAAAATTGATAGATTCATGTTAAAATTTGCCGAGCGTTATCTCCTCGGTAATCCAAGTGTATTTGCCAATGCTGATACAGCATATGTTTTGGCATATTCCGTTATCTTGCTTAATACCGATTTGCACTCGCCCCAAGTGAAGAACAGAATGGGTCTAGATTGGTTTCTTAAGAATAATAGTGGTATCGATGATGGAGGAGATTTACCACGTGAATTCATGGTTCAAATCTATGACGAAATCCAAAATAACGAAATCAAATTACACTCAGAACAGCATGCTGCTTTATTGGCTGGGGATTTAAACACGCCTCAGCCAGGTGGTTTCTTTGCTAGTAGAGATACTTCCAGAGAAGCATATATTCAGGCTTCAAGAGAGATGTCAACTAAGACAGAACGTCTTGTTAGAACTTTAGGTAAGAAATTGAGAGGTGACAGTTCTGTTTATTATGTCGCTTCCCATGTGCATCATGTGAAGTCCATATTCGACACCTTATGGATGTCAATCTTGGCTGGTTTAACTCCCCCATTTAAGGAATTTGACGAAGCAGATACTACACATACTTGCTTGGAGGGTATTAAGTTATCCATTCGTATAGCTTGTATGTTTGACTTAGATTACGCAAGAACTTCATTTATGGGTGCGTTGAACCAATTCCAAAACTTGAACAACTATGAAGATATCAAGCCAAAGAATATTGATGCCGTTTACGTAATGTTGGAAATTGCTGTTGTCGAAGGTAATAACTTGAAGAGTTCTTGGAAGCAGATCTTGACCTCCATTTCCCAGATCGAGAGATTGCAATTAATCGCTCAAGGTATCGACTCTGATTCACTTCCAGATGTGACAATTGCTAAATTGGCAAACAGAAACTCGATTGATAGTACGAAGTCTGCACCTTCAGGAGGATTTTTCAGTAACTTTAGTTTGGGTGGTAGTCAAGCAACCCATACCCAAGTTGCTCAAAAGCATTTCCATAATCAGCAATTGACTCCCGAAGCTGCTTCCTTGTTAACTTCTACTGATTTGGATGTTGCTATTGATAGAGTATTCACTAATAGTGCTAAATTATCTGGTGAGAGTATCATTGAATTTGTTAAATCATTATCAGAAGTTTCTGCTGAAGAAATCGAATCTTCCGGCCAAAGCAGTAACCCAAGAATGTACTCTTTACAAAAAGTCATTGATGTCTGTTACTACAATATGGACCGTATCAGAGTTGAATGGAGCCATTTATGGAACATAATGGGCGCTACATTCAATACCGTCGGCTGTCATAGTAACCCTATTATAGTGTTCTTTGCCTTGGATTCTTTGAGACAGTTGTCTATGAGATTTTTGGAAATTGAAGAATTATCACATTTCAAATTTCAAAAGGAGTTCTTGAAGCCATTCGAGTACATCATAACAAACAACGAATCTATAGAAGTTGAAGAGATGGTTTTAGAGTGTATCAACAACATGTTATTGGCCAAGGCAGAGAAAGTTAAATCTGGTTGGAAAACAATTTTTGGTGTGTTAACAATAGCCGCCAAAGGAGCACATGAAACATTAGTGTTCAAAAGTTTTGAAATGGCATCAGCTATCAATCATAACTATTTTGATGTGGTTTACTCGCAAGATGCATTCACAGATCTAGTCGAATGCTTCACTGAATTGACAAAGAATGAGAAGTTTCAAAGAATCAGTTTACCTTCTTTGGATGTCTTGAGAAAGCTAATTCGCAAGGTTGCAAAGAAAACCTTTGATAAGGACGGAAATATTAAGTTGGAGAATAACAAAGAAATTGGCGACACATTGCTCAAATTATGGTATCCAATCTTACGAGGCTTCCATGATATTATCATGAATGGGGAAGATTTGGAGGTAAGAGCCAGAACCTTAAATCATTTGTTTGATTTATTGGATGAATATGGTTCTCATTTCGAGGATCAATTCTGGGATAGAATTTGGAATGAGATCTTCCTGCCAATGTTTGCTATTTTAAGCCAGCATTGGGAAGTTAATCAATTTAACAATAATGACAGTTTGTCTGTCTGGTTATCTACGACATTGATCCAAGCATTGAAGAATATGATATCTTTATTCACCAAGCATTTTGATTCCTTGAACAGATTGTTGGATTCTTATTTGGTATTATTGACAAATTGTATATGTCAAGAGAACGATACTATTGCTAGAATTGGAAGATCATGTTTGCAAGATTTGATTATTAGAAATGCAGCAAATTTCGATGATGGGCATTGGAATAAGGTAACTGTTGCATTTGGAAATTTGTTTGATTTGACCACTGCCAAGGAGCTTTTCAAGGCTGATCCATTGAATGCTTCTATTGATGAGAGTGCTTATGATGAACAAAATGAGGATGATGTGAGTAACGCCGACTTGAGCAAATCACCCAAATCTCCAAAATCTCCAAAGATCACGGATGCAGAGTCAAGATTGAAGAAATCGAAGGATAAATCTGCAATTGTGGTCAAGTGTGTTTTGCAATTATTGATGATCGAGACTCTTTCTGAACTCTTCCAAGTTGAGGCTTTCTACGAAATGGTTCCTTACAAGAACCTTATTGAAATGGCAACTTTGTTGAATACTAGTTACAAATTTGCAAGAGAGTTCAATGATGACTATAATTTGAGAGTCAGATTATGGAATGCGGGAGTTATCGAAAGATTACCAAATCTCTTGAAACAAGAATCAAGTGCTTCTGCTGTGTACATTGACATCATGTTCAAAGTGTATTGTGATGACGATAAATCCAATGCTGAAAGAAAGGCTAAGATCATCCTGTCATTGATTCCTATGTGTATCAGTATCACCGAAAGATACGTTTCCTTGGAAGAAGCCACTCACCTGAAGAATATCAACACCTGGAAGCCTGTGGTGATTGAGATCTTACAAGGTTATGTGGAATTGGATGAGAGCGATTTTATCGAGAATTGTCCGACTATCTACGATTTCCTTTTGAAATTGTTTGATAGGGGAATTTCTCCAGATTTGAGGACTGCATTGAAGGCATTTTTGACCAGAGTCAGTGATGTCTACATAAACGAAAGAAAGGAATGAGGTGTGGTTGTGTTTGAACGTGAATGAGTTTAAAAAGTATTTTCTTCTTATAATTACAGAAATTTTATAATGTATAATAATTTGGTTAATGAGACATGTAGTTAATGGTCAAATGACATTACCATTGGGCTTACCTAGGCGAATAGATGCTTATGCAACTAAGCAACAGTCGTGTGAGATAAAATTGCGGGGCCCCACCCAAAAGTGACTGTGAAAACTCAGAGGCAGACAATAGCCATCCAATCCAATTAATACATTAGACTATAAATAGCCGTATCGCTAGGGAAACACACAACAGAACTACATTGACTCTTTTTCAGATTGGCTACGCCCTTGCAACCATACCATCAAGCCACCTTAAGTGTGTCACCCAATTTCAATTATTACCCCCAGCAGTCCTTCCTTTACCATAGTCTGAATTGTACTATAGGGAAAAGTGGCTTCGTGCCATTACCAAATTGAAAAAAATTTTTAGTGGGTGGAACGTCGAACGAAGTGGAAAATCGCTTGCACTTAACTACGTTTCACAGATATATAGGCGGACCTACTCTATAAAGAAAATATCATTGTAGAAAGATACGCATTTTGTCAAAATGTCTATGCAAAACAAGGTATGTTTCCGTTCATTTTATAGCAAGGAATGGTAGAAAGGAGAGAGTGTGATTTAAGGTCTTCTGATGACATGTCCAATGGGTTAGTCATAATGTTGTTGTAGTATCGAGATTTCCTTATGCTGCTATTTTTTGTATATCCCGTAGAATGCAAGTACTAATGTAATTAGAACCTTTTTGCACTCTTAGGTAACGACGTCGAAGACGAAGATGTTGTGGTTTTACCACCAAAGGAGATTGTCAAACAAACCACCTCTTCCAAGAAGGCTGATGTCCCACCACCATCTGCCGACAAGACCCGTGCTAAGGCTCGTCCTCAAGCCACTGGTAACGAAGGTGCTTTAAAGAACAAGAACCAAAACCGTGGTAAGTCTGCTCCATCTGCCACCACCAGAACTAAGTCCAAGGATCCAAAGGACCGTCAATCCAGAACCGGTAAGACTGACTCCAGCAAGCAAGTCAAGAAGGGCTGGGGTGATGACAAGAAAGAATTAGAAGAAGAATCCGCCGCTGTCGAAGACGCCGTTGAAGAAGCTGCTGCTGAAGAAGCCGAACCAGCTGTTCCATCCATTCCAAAGAAATCATTAAACGACTACTTCGCTGAATTAGCCATCAAGCAACAAGAAATTGCTGGTAAGGCCTCTGTCAGACAAGCTAACGAAGGTTCCGAAGCTAAGTTCTCTGACGAAGTTATTGTCAAGCAAGAAGAAATCTTCGTTGCCAGCTCCGCTGCCAAGAAGGTCAAGACCAAGGAATTAAAGAAGAAGCAATTCTTAGAATTCGACGCTCAATTCTCTGACGAAGTCGCTCCAAAGCCAAGAGGTACTTTCAACGCTAGAGGTAGAGGTCAAGCTCAACCAAGAAGAGGTGGTAGAAAGCCAACTGGTGCCAAGGCTGCTCCAAAGCCAGTCATTGATGACCAAAACTTCCCATCTTTATAAGTCATAGATTATCAACACTATCTTCAAAGGGAATAGTAGAAATGAGTGCCATCTCAATTTCTTATTGTAAAAATGATTACTATAGCAAGCTATGTAACCAAAAATTCTGTTAATGATTATTTTTATACTTTATATTTTAAATCAGAGGCAAAAACATGTTAAATGGGTATATCAGTGTAGGTAATCCAAGGGTCCACTGTACCCCACGATCCGAGAGCATTCGGACTTAAGACCATCTACTTGTATCAAAGATAAAGGAAGGTATATTTCAATAATATATAAATCTCTCTAAATAATAAATAGCATAAAAGATCGCACACATAATTAAGTTATTAAACGAACAAGCAAAAACTCAAAAACACCCACTTTAACCAACAAACGCAACACCAAAACCAACCAAACTCATTAAAGCATCATTAAAATCGTATCACAAAACTTAGACACCTCAGATTAAATCGAACGTAAATCCACCAAGGCAAAAGCAGCGGCTTCTTCTCTTGTCTTTACGTCCTCCAAAGGGCCAATATTGTCCGAGCTATTAAAAACAGGTTCAAAATGAGAATTGCTTCTCAATGCATTGGCACCAATTGATTCCCAATCTTCTTCGTCAGTGTCTGAATGGTGATTTGTAATAGTATTATCTTCCTCTAAAGTGGCATGGATGGAGCTTGGAATGGGGTTTGCAGTAGGTAACAACGTGGGAGATGTGGAAGAGGATAATGTGGACCGTATTGAAGATTGTCTGTTGCTGAAAGTAGTGAAACTCGATCTTCTTATCTGATCGCTCACAATTTCTAAGTTGTCTATTGAATTCAATCTGGATCTAATCTTCGGCTTATTGATTCCATTTGAATTGAAACTGGATTTTCTTCTCTGGGACGAAACCATTGGTGGCGGGGTCAATTTCAAGGGAACCCTTCTGGCAAACTTCATAGGAGGAGCGAATTGTTCGTCATCTGCGTCAAAGGGAAATACCTCGTCGTCTTCCTCGATATCCGAGTCTGAATCTGACTCAATGGCGCCCTCGCGTAAGCCATCATCTTCATCTTCATCGTCATCATCTTCACCCTCTGATGACGAGTCTATGGCTTCGTCCAAGGAAAGCATTCGTTGCTTTGTGAAAGAACGCGATAACGGACTAGCAATATGTTCTCCAGGCACCTTCGTGTTATGAGGGTTGTTGGAGGCGTTAGTGATGGACTCTCTTCTTTTGGTCCAGCCCAATTTGGGCGAGGAATTTTTGATTTCATTGATATTCAACTCCTTCTTCCCCTCGATGAAATCGCTATCGACTCTTCTGGCGGCCCATTGGCCCCAGCCAACCTTCTCGAAACAGCAATTTGTGATTGGGTCAACGGTCTCGAACACGGCCATTATCAATCTTCTCTGCTTCGACAAGGACAACTTGTGGAAGCCGGAAATCTGTTGGGATAACTCCGTGGTGATGTGACGGATGGGCAACGGACCATTTCTGATTAGTAAATTGGCAAGTCTATTCGACGTCACCATTGAGGCAGCGGCAATGCCAACAGGCGACGAGGTGGATAATGGCTTCAACGAGCCGTCCTTCATTTCTGACTCATCCGTTGGAGATTGGGACAAAAGCGGCGGGGACGAGGAGAGCGACGGTTTCTTGGAGGCATTCTTGGACCTTTTCTTCTTGGGCTTCTCTGGGGCGCCATTGGAATGTTCTTTCTTTATGTGTGGTTGCGTGTTCATTTCCACAGACAACAAGATACTGGGATTGGGGGGAGTTATAGTGGTTCTCGGAACGTTGCTGAGAGTCGGGCGGTCCAGATGTGGGCCGACAGCGGGTGTCGAGCTGATATATGAAGGAATGTTACTCGTAGATAAATAGTTCATTCTGGAAATTGAGCCTCGGGCAGATCCCTCGTAGTTGTTGTTGGGCCAAATGTCTCAAACTAGGCTACACAAATGAAAAATTCCACTATATAAATAAACCTTCGTGTGCGTAACAAACGCGTGCAAACGTTGTCGTATCACACTATGTAGGACGATAACGTAGTATATAAAAAATAAACTGCGCGGAGGATGTAATATATTTCCAGTAGACTGAGTCAACTGAACGTAGGTGTATAATAACGGGATCGTTGCCGAGGAGCCCAGCACAAACACCTCCCAGTTATATACAACTGTAATGTGTCATCAGCCAGTAGTTGGTGGTATGCTGCAGTCCCGAGGTGGCTATCGCTGTGTGTCAGATGGCAGCATAATTCACACAGACTCACATGAATGACCAGGACCGGACACAACAAACAGCGTTGTGAAGCTAATTAGAGGACGTGGCGTGAATAGAGAGAGCTAGCCGACACACCGCGCGATGGGCTTGAAGATGCTATGGCGGGTCGAATACGAATATTATCTGATGCTGCGATTACCGTGACATCTACCGGCTAACTGAGCGATGCTACTTGGGTGCGCAGTGTGCTACTTGGTGGCCAACGGCCCGAGTGCACTCGCTCTATCTATTGTGGGGGCACTATCGCATGTCACCGGAGAAAATCGTTGGGTGGTGGCGCGAATAACTACTACAGACAGACACCTCATCTGATGACTGTCCACGGACATGAGACCAATCTCTAGCAGCAAGCCTTAAATTAAAGTTTATACCCGGTCATTCGCACCACATGTCATTTACCGTAGCGCAGAGGCTTATATAATAGAAAATGGCCATGCACGACCTCGCCATTACTGCAATTCCACCCACCATACAACACATTGCGACGAACCCAGCGTAAACCGTGGCAAACACCTGAGTTGCGGTCAAAAGATGTCAGTGTTGTACGCCCCATTACCGAGTAAGAACGTGATAGCGTTTCTACAGCAAGTGACCAGCTCGAAGTTGCGGGAGAATTACCAATGTATCATCCTCTACAATACGGTGGGCGACTTGATCAGTGCATGGAGCCGTTCTGTCACTGAGTCCCATGAACCGACCCCATTTACAGGACTCGAGCAACTCGAGGCAGACAAGTGTTTTTCTATGATTGGGCTGAGTTTGACGATACTCGAGAATTCGCAAGCGCTCTCGTCGCTCTCCGGGACGTTAATTGAACAGGACGCCGGCGAGGACGACGACGAGGTTCAGCTCATCCGCGTCAGATTTGGCAAGACCCGCGAATTGATCATCATTCCCAACGAAGACTTCATAATTAGCATCATCACAAATACATAGCATATATCGATATCACAACTCAAATGTAGCCATTTACCCAATGGGGAAATATTCCGAATCGGGTTAAATGATTGCACGCGTGCGGCGCTCTGCTCCCACCGCGATCTCTTGAAGGCACGTAATTTTTCACTGGTTCCATTTTCATGAAAGAGCTTCATCAATTGTATGTCAAGATTGGTTCAGATTTGGAATAGAATCAACAGAAAGCGAACGAGATGTCGGCTACTTCCATTTTACCAGCAGTTCAGATCAACATCAATTACAAGGAGATCAAACAATCCATAAGGGATTTCCTTACTCATTACAAGTCGGGTTCTGGTGTCCAGGATGAGGAGATGGACTTGGATGAGGACGAGATTTTCAACAGAGGACCTAAATATTTGGCGTATTTGCAGAAAGTGGCCAACAGAGAATTGTCCACGTTGTACATCGAATTGGACGATATCAAGAGTTATGAGCAGAATAACCTCAATGACATCAATCCCCTGACCTCATTGATTGACAACATCTGCAAAAACACATATAGATTCATCGAATTGTTCTCGTCTGTCGTTGACGAGTTGATTCCGGAGCCAACAAAGGACGTCAGTTACAAAGATGATGTGTTGGATGTCATCATACACCAAAGAAAGTTGAGAAACCAGAGAATCGAACAAGAGACTGAAGACGAGTTGAACACTGGTTTTGGCGATTTAAACATAGACAACAACCAACAGGAACAACAAGCGGATTTGTTCCCTGCCAAATTGATCCGTCGTTATTGTCTTTATTTCAAGCCATTGACCGACTTGTACAGAGGTAAAGGGAAAGCGTTGGCTGTCAGAGAGGTCAAGGGTGGTTTCTTGGGCCAATTGATCACTGTGAGAGGTATCGTCACCAGAGTCAGTGATGTCAAGCCTTCCGTCTTGGTCAATGCTTACACCTGTGACAAGTGTGGGTACGAAATCTTCCAAGAGGTCAATTCCAAGACATTCACACCTTTGGTCGATTGTTCTTCTCAATCGTGTAAGGAGAACCAATCCAAGGGTAAGTTGTTCATGTCCACCAGAGCCTCGAAGTTCAGCGCGTTCCAAGAGATCAAGATCCAGGAATTGGCTGACCAAGTTCCAGTGGGACATATCCCAAGAAGTCTTAACGTTCACGCCAATGGTGACTTGGTTAGATCGATGAATCCAGGTGATGTTGTCGATATTGCCGGTGTATTTTTACCTTCTCCATACACAGGGTTCAAGGCCTTGAGAGCTGGTTTGTTGACTGAAACTTACTTGGAAGCTCAATTTGTGAGACAACACAAGAAACAATATCAATCTTTAGAGATCACCACTGAAGTTGAGGAAAAAATCAATGGGATCCACCAATTGGGTGATGTCTATAATAAGCTCTCGCAATCCATTGCTCCAGAAATTTATGGTCATGAGGACGTCAAGAAGGCATTGTTGTTGCTCTTAGTCGGTGGTGTGACCAAGGAGATTGGTGATGGTATGAAGATTAGAGGTGATATTAACATTTGTCTTATGGGTGATCCGGGTGTTGCCAAGTCGCAATTGTTGAAATCCATCACCAAGATTGCTCCAAGATCCGTCTACACCACTGGTAGAGGTTCTTCTGGTGTGGGTCTTACTGCTGCAGTTATGAGAGACCCAATCACCGACGAAATGGTTTTGGAAGGTGGTGCATTGGTTTTATCTGATAACGGTGTGTGTTGCATCGATGAATTCGATAAGATGGACGAAAGTGATAGAACAGCCATCCATGAAGTCATGGAACAACAGACCATCTCCATTTCCAAGGCCGGTATCACCACCTCTTTGAATGCCAGAACATCTATCTTGGCTGCTGCCAATCCTTTGTTTGGTAGATATAATCCTAAATTATCGCCAAACGAAAACATCAACTTGCCAGCTGCCTTGTTGTCGAGATTCGATATCTTGTTCTTGATGTTGGATGTTCCATCAAGAGAAGATGATGAAAGATTGGCCAACCATGTTGCCTATGTCCATATGCACAACAGCCATCCAGCAATGGATTTCGAGCCATTGGATTCTGCCACCATCAGACAATATATCTCAATTGCAAGAAGTTATAGACCAGTTGTTCCTAAGGAAGTTGGTGACTATGTGGTTCAATCGTATATCAACATGAGAAAGGAATCCCATCAAAACGAGGGATCTAGAAAGCAATTTTCACATACCACACCAAGAACATTATTGGGTGTCTTACGTCTTGCCCAGGCTTTGGCCAGAATCAGATTTGACTCCACCGTAATGTTTGAAGATGTTGACGAAGCTTTGAGATTGATTGAAGTTGCAAAATCTTCGTTATACAGAGATAATGAAACCAAGGAAGATGAATCTGCCACCACCAAGATCTACCAAATCATTAAGACGTTCGCAGTGGGTGGTGGTGATAGATTACAGAAGACCATTCCATTACAAGTCTTGAGAGACAGAGTCATCTCGAGAGGTTACACCCAGGACCAATTTGTCAATACCATTGACGAATACTCCTATTTACAAGTGTGGCAACTTATTGATGATGGTGAAACCTTGATGTTCATTCAAGTTGATGAAGACGAGGAATTAGAAGAGTAAGGTGTGGGGGTCTTTCATAGGGTGGAGGTGTTGCTTGGTTTTTGTATCCTGTAGAGTGTATAGTAGTTTAGTTTCAAAATTGTTTTAATAATATGTTTGGTTCAATTAAGGGAGTGGTGGATCTCCATTGTATTAGGAGAAGTGAAAATAGATAAGCTCATTCGAGTCTCATTTTAACAGCTCTGTAATTAAAGATAAACGAATCGAGAAGTTATATCTAAAGATAGTTTTCGATTAATCGAATGAATATATCTGACTTAACTTTCAAGCAAGCCGTTGTGATGAAACGGTTTTATGTTAAAGAAATAAAAACTTCATTATATAAATCTACTCAATTCATGCGGAACATAATATTAACATATAAATAGACTGGATGACGCTACAGCCAGCATCAATGAGACAACAGCAAGACGAAACCAAACTCATCATTTCTTTGATAATTCGTCCACCTTTTGTTCCAATTCGTCCAAATCTTCTCTGCTTTTCTTCACTTGCTCTCTTAATTTGGCCAATTGCTCCTTTTCGTGTTGTTTAACGTAATAGTCCTCTTGGGCCTTTTCGCGTTTCTAGAATGTTAGAAATTGCACGCACGACAATCACAATTACAATTACATACGGTAAAGGCATCACCTTGGGCCTCGCCTCTTTGGGCACCGGTGGAGCCCTCAGAATAGGCTCTGACGAAGGCCATTCTGTTTGGTCTGATTGATGCTATTAAGCTACGTCTAGCAATTGATAAAGATGACATTCTGTTTGTTTGATAATTGGTGTATTTGATAGTTTTACCCCGAAAAGATGTTCCTCTCGAAATATATTTATATTCCCACACAGCAGGAGAACACACACTAGGGGCAAGTAGGGTGGGGGGCCACTGATTGGCTGTCAAGGGGAGATCACATGATACTGTCTGTGAGGTTGCAGCGAGATGGTGTGTTGCGCAGTAGTGACCGGTTTGCCTCCAATAAGGACAGTGATACCAACGCAGAAATACGCTGCTGCTCCAGAAACCAAGAGAGTGGCGATGATATCTGTGCAGCCATTGATGTAATCCTCAGATGAGGTAGAATGACATCGTACGATGCTTGGAATTGGGAAATGACCATTTTTCTCTCACAACATATGTCCTGTGGCTGTAATGTATATGGGATATCTGGCTTAGTCGAGTCACAGTTATTATTCAGAACTGCAACATTGCATGGAGAATCGCAATTCTCTGGCACGGTAGAGTGTATAAAAAATAACCGCTAACGGGGGAATGAGTGATAGGGAAGTGTGCTGCATTCTTTACGTTAGGTGTTTGGCGAAGTCTATCTGATGAACTTGAATGTGATCATTTGGAGATGTTTATCTAGCCGATGTATTTTTATTATTTAACTCATTTTCTAATTATAGGGTATATGATTGGATTTACAAAAGAAAAATTCAGCTTTTTCAAAAGATTTAATTTCATCATTTTCAGAAATTTCCCAACCAAGGAATTATCTCATTTTACATTAAATATCACCCTCGTTTAATGGAGTATATGTGCACATCTATAGACTATACAACCCATGTTGCAACCAACGGTTATCCCACGCCCGATGAGCAAATATAGGAGTGTGATTACCACAGCGCATCAGGGCTTCATTCCACGAGATCTTCCAATATCCGGAGACTGGATGACATTTTCAGTCCCTTACAACACTGCAAATATTGAACTATTTCAGTTGAAATTAACAGTTACTTGTATCGCAAATGTCTGGTCCAGAAGGTTTCACCAAAGTTTCCGAGGAAGCTTCTAAAAGAGGTATGATGGAGAACCCATACGGTCCTAACCCATCTGATTTCTTATCGAATGTATCCAATTTCCAATTGATCGAGTCCACTTTAAGAGAAGGTGAACAATTCGCCAACGCTTTCTTCACCACCGAAAAGAAGATCGAAATCGCCAAGGCCTTGGACGACTTTGGTGTCGATTACATCGAATTAACCTCTCCTGTTGCCTCGGAACAATCCAGAAAGGACTGTGAAGCCATCTGTAAATTGGGCTTGAAGGCCAAGATCTTGACCCACATCAGATGTCACATGGACGATGCTAGGGTTGCGGTTGAGACTGGTGTTGATGGTGTTGATGTTGTTATTGGTACCTCCCAATTCTTGAGAGAATACTCCCATGGTAAGGACATGAACTACATCGCTCAAAGTGCCGTCGAAGTCATTGAATTCGTCAAATCCAAGGGTATTGAAATCAGATTCTCCTCCGAAGATTCCTTCAGATCCGACTTGGTTGACTTGTTGAATATTTACAGAACCGTTGACAAGATTGGTGTTAACAGAGTCGGTATTGCCGATACTGTTGGTTGTGCCAACCCAAGACAAGTTTACGAATTAGTCAGAACATTGAAGTCGGTTGTTCATTGTGATATCGAATGTCATTTCCACAACGATACTGGTTGTGCTATTGCCAACGCCTACACTGCTTTAGAAGGTGGTGCTAGATTGATCGATGTCTCCGTGTTAGGTATCGGTGAAAGAAACGGTATTACCCCATTAGGTGGGTTAATGGCCAGAATGATTGCTGCCGACAGAGATTACGTCTTATCCAAATATAAATTACACAAGTTGAGAGACTTGGAGAACTTGGTCGCCGAAGCCGTTCAAGTCAATATTCCTTTCAATAACCCTATCACCGGTTTCTGTGCCTTCACCCACAAGGCCGGTATCCACGCTAAGGCTATTTTGGCCAACCCATCTACCTACGAGATCTTGAAGCCTTCTGATTTCGGTTTGACTAGATATATCCATTTCGCCAACAGATTGACTGGATGGAATGCCATCAAGTCTCGTGTTGACCAATTGAACTTGCATTTGTCAGACGACCAATGTAAGGAAGTTACCGCCAAGATCAAGAAGTTGGGAGATGTTAGATCCTTAAACATCGATGACGTTGATTCTATCATCAAGGATTTCCATGCCGATGTGTCGACTCCTCAGGTCAAGCCATTTATCTCTGATCCAGTGGACGAAGAGGCCAATTTAGACGAACCAGACTCAAAGAAGCAGAAGATTTAAGAGCTACAATAATTGGTCACAATAAATTACAATAGAATCATTAGATATTGCCCATTTTGTAGCCTTTGTAGCTTCGATCGGTAGATGCACCGAACTTGCAACGAGATGAGATAAGCTGCAGTGTTGAAGTATATCCAGAGAATTATTCAAGAACGAGTTATATTACAAGAAAGCCAAAACTTATCATGAATACACAGTGATTCTGGGGTTTACATGTGAAATTTTAGTTGCGAAATGTCCTCATTAGCATCAAAAGTTAGCGATATCACCAATCAATTAGACCGACTCCTACCTCTAGGAACACTTAACTTCTATAAATTACCAGCAATTCCATTTCAAGGAGTGGATTCGCCAGATGGTTGGAAATGGTTTGAACTGCCGGATGTTTTTTCACCCATTCAATTTGAGGGTCTTCAATATGGGATCCATCCTCTAGTGATGGATATGAATTATCTCATCACAAGAGGCTTTATTAAGGTGACATATTCGCTTTTCAGTATACAAATTCATGGAATATATGAATTATGTGCAAGAATTAGATTATATCTTGTTCCATCGGACATTGATGGCTCCAGATGGCTCAATTTATGGAGAGAGAGATTACAGTACAGAAAGTCTGTCAATTGGAATAACAAAAGATTTTTGATGATAATGGAAAAATTAATGTGTATGCTAGATTATTCTGATTCCAATTGGAAATTGCAATATAATATATCGGACTCTCTTCGGGTGCCGGACGGAACGTTGTACTTGCCGTTCTTGGTGTCGTATGAAGAATACAAGACAAATAACATTGGAATAAGTGACTATGGAGTTATCACCACTGAAAAGAGCTTGAAATATCACTTGATCAGGTTAGAGAAGAGACAACTTTACACAAATTTACCTAGCCAATTTGTCACCAATACCACTACTAAATTGACGGAGATATATGAGGATATCATATCGCCTCATTTGTCCAGTGATAAGTTTGATCCAGAAGATGAGAAAGAGCTGCTAATATTGGATGTGCTTCGAAATAATATATCTGGGTTGAAGTCCACCCTTTATAAGTACCAGATTCAATCAGTTGCGAAGATGCTCGACAGAGAACTATTTCCAAAGCGGGTATTGGCGCCAAATTTGGTGAAAATAGCGCCAATTGGCGATAACCTGAATAGAGATTATTATCTAGATATTCTAAATTACAATTGCTTCTTAAGTCCTGAGTATTATTTGCTACCTAGGGGTGGTATATTGGCGGAGAATATGGGTCTTGGTAAAACTTGCATCTGTTTGGCCCTAATTTGTGCCAGTAAGTACCAAATCTCTGAGATACCTCCTGAAGCTGCGGACCTAGAAGTGAAAGATCAAGAGGTTCAGAAATTATCGGAATATTGTGTTAGAGAAATCCAAAAGAGCTCTACTCCCTGGAAGTGTTACACTGAAAATATACCCCCTTCGATAGTGAAGCTTCTAGAAAGGTCTCACGGCTACTTTTTCATAGAAGAAATGGAAGATATTAATATCAGAAGATCTTTCAGACTCGGGGCAAACAGTCCAAGGGCTTCGAAAAAGCTCTATTTGAGTAATTGCACTTTGGTAATCTGTCCAGATAATTTGTTCCATCAGTGGGTTCATGAAATACAGAAACACGTTCTCCATGAATATATTAAAGTATTAGAAATCAACAATTCCTTCTTCAATCTTCCTGGTGCCTTTGAATTGTTAAAATATGATGTGATATTAATGAGCATTGGGTCGTTTGCAAGACAGTCGGAATCATCGAACTCTCCCTTACGTGAGGTTTATTGGAAGAGATTGATTATTGATGAAGGACATAGCATGAACTCCAAATCCACAAGAGCGGCGTATCTTGCCAAGGAATTGGATGTTGAGAGGAGATGGGCTGTTTCAGGGACACCGACCACTGGATTAACCAGATTCTTTGTTAATGAAATAGAGGATGATATTTCTACTGCTGATAATTCGACGTGTGATAATAGCGAGTATGTTGTTCAGAACACTTTTGATGAAAAAGACGATTTGGCTAAGTTGGGAACGGTCGTGACTAACTTTTTGAAACTTGAGCCATTCTATTCTTCCCCTAAACTTTGGACCATGAATATATTGAAGCCTTTTTTAAAGAATTCATATGGTTCTGATACACAGTTGCAAAATTTATTGAGTTCTGTGATTGTTCGCCATTCCTTGAACGAAGTGGAGAATGAAGTTGATCTCCCCCCTTTGCATCACAAGGCCGTGTTTCTTCAACCTTCGTATCACAATAGATTAGCCATTAATCTTTTCACAGCAGTTTTAGCAGCTAATGCTGTATCTTCAGAAAGAACTGATATTGACTACATGTTCCATCCATCTAATAGAGCTCAGTTAAGAACATTGGTATCAAATCTCCAGAGAGCAACATTCTACTGGTCTGGATTCAGTCAACAGGATGTTGAAACCCTAGTTGATATATGTGAAAAGTCATTAACTAAGACGAAAATCTCAGGAGATCTATATTATGATGAGCGTGACTTAGATCTTCTAAGGAAATCTATTATAGCTGCAAAAGCTGCATTATCAAACGCTCGTTGGAGGACCGTTGCTTTTCTACACGAAATGACGTTTTATATCAGCGGCTTACCAAAATGCTATACCCGGTCATTGGGAATCGGTAAGGTGAATAATGAGATAGCTGTGTTTGGTGCTCCTCATATCAGTGCCGCTCAAAAGTTCTTCTATAAGAATAGATTTTCGGATGATAATCTAATCTTATACGGAAGGTTGGATGTCTACTCAAAACCATTCTGGGAGAATTATTGGAAAGAATCTGAGAAGCGAAACAAGGAAAGATACAAGCATCAAGATGGTCAGACTATAGAAGCAGATACCGTCAAGAGCTCAATGGAAACTCCCAAGATCGCAAGAGAACTGAGCATTAGCGTGCCACCCAGCCCCGAAAGAACAAAATTAAAGCCTTCCAACAATGTAAAAAAAGAAGTGTTGAGACCGGAGCTCCTTCTGAGAGGTGATGGTGGCTTGAAGGAAACAGACATTCCACTTGACGGCTTTGACGATATGAAGTCATCCAAAAATGCCAAGCTCTTGGGGACCGGTTCTGCAAAGCTTTCATACTTGGGTGCCAGATTGCTTGAGCATGATTATGACGGCATCAAGAGTCTAGTATTCTTTGAGTTTGAAGATAACGCTTACTATCTTACAGAATTACTCGATGTGTTGGGTGTCAATTATATCATGTATGCAACATTCGTCAAACCGGAAAAGAGAGCAAAAAACTTGGAAGAATTCACTGAATCTGAACTTGCTGTTACTTTGATCATGGACTTAAAGCTAGCTTCTCATGGTCTAACTGTTATTGCTGCTACGAGAGTTTATTTTATAAATCCCGTTTGGAAACGATCCGTTGAAGCACAAGCTATAAAAAGAGCTCATAGAATTGGCCAGACAAAGGAAGTTTATGTGGAGACCCTAATTCTAGAGGACACCATAGAGGAAGAGATGTACAAAAGAAGAGAAAAAGGTGGAGAAGATTCTGAGCAGAATGATGGGGCTAACAAAACGGTCATCGACGATACGGGAATGCAAGATTACGTGCTTAAACATCTTTTTCTAGACCATGATCCTGATGAAGCAGAGTATGTCAGTCTATTTGCTCATGCTGTTTCTTCAACTGCAGTCTTTGGCAGTGAGATGGAAAGTGATACCTACTCTTTGAAAAATCATACTGGGTTCTTGGACAAGCAGACATCTAACAGAATGTGGGAGGCGCAATTATTCAGCTCGATGAACTTGGACAAGTTAAATGAACAAACAGCAGGAAAATGGGCAGACGATCCACTGTTCCATAAACATGATCAACAACTTATAGAATCTTCAAAACATTTCAAGCACGAACGAAAGAGAGTCAAGTTCGCTTGAATCAACATCAGTACACATACGAAACCAATAAACGAATCTATCATTATATAACAGTAATATACAGTAAATATTTTATACAGGGCTGGCTTATATCTGGCGAACAATTGCCGTCCCATCATTTGAAGTTGAAAGCATAAGCGGTAGAGTAGAATGATAATCAACGTCTATAACACAACCTTTATGGCCGGTTACTTTCTTAAGAATACTCCCAGAGCTCGAATCCCATATGGTGACACTCTTATCTTCGGAGCCCGATATAATCTTAGCATCGTTTTGGGTGAACTTTGCTCTTATCAAATAGCTTTCTTTCCCGGAAGGGGCACCTTCATAAGACTTTCTATTCAACCTAGGAATATCTTTTGGTACAAAGGGAGTGGCACTAATTGAACGTATTTCTCCCTTTATAGAACGAGAGAGAATCTGCGAATCATCATGAGAAATTGCAATAGAAGTCACCGAATCTGTCCCGGGATTACATTCCCACAAAGGTATTTCCAGAGATCTAATGTCGTATGCATGCACTGTGGGGTCGATACCAGAGAAATACACTGTGTTTTCCTGGCTATTGATACAGGCTGTTAACAACGGATAATCTGTCTTGAACTCGGTGACAGCATGTTTCTCTCTTTGGTCCCATATACAAGCATAGCCGTCGTCACTAGCACTTACAGCCAAATTATTAACCACATCCACCTCATTGACCACAAGTTCGTGGCCCTCACATTTCCGTATACGTTTACCGGTAGGAATATCCCAAAACCCAACTGTTGCATCTGCACTTGCACTCGCCAATGTAGTTCCATCCTTCAACCATTTGACACTGGTCAAGGCACCCTTATGGCCAGTTATCACTCCATAATTGGAGACAACAGAATCATCTACTGGTAAATTCCAAAGGCGAATGACTTTATCCATTCCACCGGTCGCTATATGATTACCATCTTTACTGAAACTTCCCGTGAGAATCGAGCCGGTGTGTCCTTCTAATACCACAGCCTCCGAATATAAGAGTCCCTGATTGCCATTATATAGCGAAATCTCCCCATTTTCAACAACCCTTTGTCTCTTCACCAAAGACATTTTTCTTGGTCCTCAACTAAATTCCACAACATCTTCTTTGTATCTCAATAAAATATATATTGGTAGAGTAGTGCAACAACCGAACGATCAACATCAGCCAAATGGTTATCTCTATCAAAGAGTCTTCATTTAGAGTATTATACCAATTGAGAAAAAAACAATCCAAATGTCACAGAAGCGTAAGAGAACAAACCTCTTCACCAGCGACCTACGCAAATTATTGTATGGGTTCGGCGACGTCAGTGAGCCTTTATCCGAAACAGTGTCTACTTTAGAGGATATATTATCCAATTATTTAATAGATTTGTGTGTAGATGCCTCTCTGTATGCGTCCAAGAATAACAGAAACAAGATAAAAATAGAGGACTTTAAATTCGTGTTGAGAAACGATCCCTTAAAGCTTGGAAGAGTGGAGGAGCTATTGTTGTTGAATAGGGAAATCCAAGACGCAAAGAAGGGATTCGATGATAGTGAAGGAAGAAACATAAATCTGGGTAAAAAAGAGGCAAAGGAAAGTAAAAAAGAGGCAAAGAATAGAGAAGGTAAAGAAAGCAAACCAAGAAAGAAGTACGAAAAACGTAAGAAGAAGGTGGAGCAGGAGATTGTGCAGAAACAGCCACCCATCAACACCAATAATAATTATGAAGATGATGCCGATGATAATGATGATAATGACGACGATCTTGAATGAGTAATCCCATATGTGTGAATGAGCTTCGGGAACTCTGGAAAGTTCCTTCTCGGGCGACGAAACCCTCAATACAACATGTATATTATTTTTGTATGGTCATAACAATTAAAGTAAACTATGCTAAATACTTGTAGCCGTCCGTACCTTCACGAACTAAATATTCCTTGTCTATCAAGTAATCTATGGCCTTCTTGATATCACTAACACCAGCCAAGAATCTTGAATGAGATTGTTGGATTACTTCATTGATCAAAGCCGAGTGTCGTAACTCCTTTCTGGCTTTCATAATTCTAACAATACAAGCCTGTAAATACATTTTTCTATCCTCGGCGATTTCCTTTCTGATTTCCTCTTGTTCCTGGGCCTGTTCAGTCTTGACACCAAGTGTGAAGTTGAGCTTTTGCTTTTTGGAGGTATAAATGCTAACAATCTTATATTCTGTTTCATCATCCCTATTGGATCCATCATTAGAAATAGAACTTTTAACGAGTAATTTATACTTAACCAAAGGTGCAAGATGACTATGCAAGTAGTCAGCAGCCATGCCAGTTCTTTCAGCCAATTCACTAAATGTGAACTTGTCCTTCTCGTTGAATTGCAAAAGAATAGCCATTTGGAATAAAGTGACAGTGAATGTGAATGGAGGTTTTCCCTTTCTCTGTAAATTACATTTCAATTCACCACGACATAAATGCCACAACCACTTCAACTGTCTCCCAGTGTACTTATCACGGTAAAGCTTTTCCAATTTGGTATAGGTTGGCACCAAAGCATCTGGCAAAATCAAGTTTATCTTACTTCTGTTGAACGGCCACATAGTTTCAGCTAAAATCATTGGGGTAAATTCACCCACAATAGAGGAATCACTCACTGCAGATTGCTGGAATTGATTCTTCAAGTCTGTGGATGCTTGCATATCTTGAAACATCTTGGTCATTTTTGAAGTATATTCAGCGGCATTCTCGTCTCTTAATCTGGCAATGATATTTTCTTCTTGCTCATCAGATGATGCATTGCCGTGAATTAATCTCTTGGCCAATAATTTACGATAGTTTACTTCAAATGCATCCTTATCACCAATAAATCTGAAAATTGTAATAAAGTCATCGGTGGACATATCGACCGCAGCATCAGTATCTTTTGATGACTTCTTCAATAACATATCACTATACTTGGCCAACAATTGTGGCGTTCTTGAGGCATCTCTTGGGTTAGGAGTTGCAAGAGCATTCTTGTTTATATAATGACGACAAGCATTATCCAAAGCTTTGACAAACTTGGGGTTACCATCGAAGGCAACCACAACAACCTTATCAAACTTGCGGTGTATGTCAATCAAGACTTGGATGTACTCCCTGGGATTTATGGTTTCTCTGTCTTTCGAATCTTCCTTTGATTTTCCATCCTTGTCGTCCCTAGACCTCTTTTCAGTATCTCTTTGTTGCATTAATACTTTCAAGCCCTCGATGTTTTTAAGACCCTCATTCTTCACGTATTCCTCAAACTTAGCAGCTAAAGGTGTTATTGTAGAAGGTACCCTATCCAATAGCTTGAACATTCTGTGAATGTGGTCTGTCTCGTTCTGCTGTAACAATGTAATAAACTCATTATACATCAACTCAGCGTGATTTTCAATTAAAACCGAGTTTAAGGCCTCAGTTAACGGCTTCTTGGTGTGTTCATCCAAATAGGTTTCAGCTCTTGCAGCCTCTTCGGCGAGTCTGGTTTCACATTTCTTCATATAGTCAACGACATTATGACTATTCAAGTAATCGCGGGATTCGTCACCATAAAAGGTCCTGCTGGTGGACAAAAATGCAGTTTCGAACGAATTGACATATATCGACAAGTTCTGTTTCTTGGAATCTTGCAGGTCAATTCCCAAACTAACCAACGATCTGGTTGCTTGCGACACATCATTTGTGTTGATGATCTGACTTCTTCTTTGCAATTCAATCTGTTCCAATATTTCAGCAACCAACTTCTCGGCATTGTTTTCAAACATATGATCTCTCCATTTCAACAAACATAATGTGTTGACATCGTGAACGTCGCGTCTTCCGTCGGATCTCTCCTTTTGGACCCAATAACGGTTCATATAATCAAACACATTGTGCAAATATCCGGCACCTAAAGTGTATCTTTTCCATTTTCTGACGTAGAATTGTAAAAAGGTTTCGGTTGGCTTCTTGGTGAGCGACTTGACGTATTTGACCAAATAATCCTCCAACTTGTGGTATATCTCACCCCCAACCAACAACGAATTGTGGGCCGAGGAACTCGCGGCTAAGCTCGAGTTGACATTGGAATTGTTGGTCGATCTGGACTTGTTGACACAATAATTATAAATCGCCGTATACACATTCATATACATCTGGGCGGAAACCCCCTGGTCATCCTCCGTCCCCAAGATATATTGCAACCCTGGCTCCACAAACGTCCAGGTGGCAGACAAATCGTCGGAATTTGGTAATATCTGGGCCATTGTCTATTTATTATATCAATCTAAAACTACGATTACGCTCGAACGCCTCCTGAAATCAATCAATGCAAAAATCAAACGGTACACGAGTTAAAAACACTACACAACTACCTTCGGATTGCAATTTCACGCTTCAACCAACTTCCAATAGGATTCTGCTTATAATTGCCTTCCCGTCTTGACCTGTTTATCTTACAAATTGTCTGCTTAATGTCCACAGATCGAACAACTCCAGACTCATAGTCGGGTAACGGGCGCATCACACTTGAGGAGATTATACCATCTGACTGTAGCTTCCAGGGTTGCGAAATACAAGTGTTGCAATTATATTATATGTCTATTAATGTCTTTTCGTCATCATAGTTCGATGACCGCTATCAAATGCTTTTTTCCACAAACAGTGCTATTATATAAACCCTAACCAAACCCAATAAACCCTGCTCTTCAATCCTAATCACTTCCTGGCGACACTCTTTCCACTACTCTCACTATACTGATAGTAAATGTCATGACCCACATCACCAAAATCAAGAATAAAATAGACGCCAATCCTCGTTGTCTTTCGCAAATAATGGAAACACTGGGGTATCGCTCGTCTGCATCACCCTTGCATACCCATCTATCATCGAATAAAGTGTTGAACGTCAAGGACAAATTGGCAGATGAAAATATAATGAACAATAAATCTAGCAAGATAAGTCTCATTTTGGCCAAAGGGTCTCTTAATCCAATAGGTTGTCCCGAGAACTCGTCATAGGTGATGTACACCAAATAGAGCAAGGCACAACTCTGCACAGAGATGGCCATGATGGTACTCGGTTGTTGGGCCACAGAATATCCATCATATCTAGTTTGGGAGAAAACAAAGATTGTGCAGGCCAAACCTAAAGCTACCAAACTGAGGAAAAAGATCACCGATCTCATCGTCAACGGTATATATGGATTATTTAGGAAAATTCGTCTGATCATGGGAGTCCAATCTTTTCTTTTTTCTACAGACATCCAATATCCAGCCTTTGACCGCACTTTAGGATTCTTCTCGAAATCCCCCTTCTCGTGATACTCTTCGGAGATGGGGTCTCTCTCTTTTTTGGGTCTACCAAAATAATATCCGGTTAGAAGCTTGATGATGGGATTCCGCGAGTCTGAGTCGTAATCAGAGAATTTATCTTCGTCACTGGCAAGCGCCTGACGAAGTCTCTCATGACCACCCCAAGCTCCCGATAAATCAGGAAGATTGTTTGTAGCATCATCATCGTAACCAACAATACCAGCAGGATAGGCAACTGGATTTTGCACCGTCGAAACAAAATTGGCCCAATTATTATCTAATGCGCTAATGAAGGGGTCATCATGGCTGAAATCGCCATGATCGTGGGTATCATCCGAGTTTGGGTTCTGGGCTCTCATGCGAAGTTTTCTGTCATTCTGTTTAAGATGTGCCTTAGCAACTTGGTCCAACACATATGGGGGTATCATGGTGGGTCTGTGGCTATATGCATTGATTGGACTATGTGAAAAGGGGTCTTGGTTGGACGAATTGGTCACCGAGGGGGACCTATATCTGTTGAAATTCCCATTACTGGTACTATAATTCAATTGATGGTCCTGTATAGCCTCTCGTATTTGAACATGGGGAATCAGATTGGATGCCATTGGTGCATTATTACTAGGCGAATCCGTCAATTCAGCTGGTTCTGGGTCCGACATGGCCTTTCATATAAATATTGCTGTCAAAGGATATGCGGTAATAGACGGATATTCGGCGGTATTTGTGTGGAATTTTTTTATTGAACAGAGAATATTAATCACCGCGTCTATAAACCTTCGCCCTTCTCTAACTTCAACTCCGTATGGCACTTGTTGTCTCCAGTAATTACAATTACAAAACTGCTTCACATGTTTACACAATGTCGTATTAAGTGGTTTCCGCACATGACCGGGCTCTGTGGTATTCGCACTACGTTGTATACCAATGCTTCATGACCATTACAAAATTCTAAATAAATAATATAGAAAATTCAAATCCGTTCGTTTGCAAGGAACATTGAGCCCGAGATATTCGATTCGATCGACGGTTTCTTCTTCAATTCTTGTCTCAATTCCTCTGCAAATTGCACCCCAAACCCTTCTTCAAACACAGAACGAACCGTTTCTAATGGCAAACCGCCCACCTCGGGGAAAATCATGTAAATCCCCACCCATCCTAATACACAGATTGTTCCAAATAATAGGAAAGTCCCGGAGAACCCTATCCTCTGCACAAGCGACAAATACGTCAAGGACACCACGGTGTTGGTGGTCCAATTACTCATTGTGACTAGTGTTGCACCTGGCGCTCTAGCCTCCGATGGTAGGATCTCTGCTGCTGACCATGGAACCGTTCCTGAGGCCGAGGCATATGATGCTACATAGAGTACTATAGTACCTATTAGAAAAATTGCCGCTGAGTGGGAAGTGATCTCTCTCTTTCCTTCACCAGATGGATTAGTCGCTAATTTCGTCGAGAAGTAAGCAGCCAAAAATAATGCCAATGCCATGATCCATACGGTGCTCAATAACATTCGTCTTCTTCCTACTTTGTCGACGAAAACAGCAGCAACAAACGTGAAGCAGAAATTGGCACCAGCTACCAAAATGGCCACCTCCAATGGGGATGAGATTCCAATTAGTTGGAATATCGTCGCACTATAGTACATCAAGGCATTGAATCCGCATAACTGTTGGAAACTCATCAATCCACACACCACTATCAAGGCTCTAGTCGTAGACGCAAGTCCGAATAATCTCTTCCAAACAGATTGCTCAAGCAATTTTCTGTTTTCATAAGCATCGGCTTGAATCAGAGCTATTTGTTCATTCACTTGTATATCTGTTCCATTTGGATATAACAATTTGAGAGCGAGCGTGGCCTCGGTAAGCTTTCCTTGCAGCAACAAGAACCTTGGACTCTCTGGTATAAAGCCCACACATAGCAAGAAAATCACGGGTGGGATACCACTTAGAAGAAACATGACTCTCCAATTGTGCTTGAGAGGTGCTACCACAACTGCAATTAAATATGCCACTAATTGGCCTCCTGTAGTCGTCAAGGAGTTTATTGTCATCAAGCGACCTCTTTTCTGGGTCGGTGCAATTTCCGCTATATAAACGGGAACAATCATTGAGGCACCTCCAACTGCTAATCCCACTACAAATCTCAGTATAACCAATTGGGAAACCGACTTGGAGAACCCCATCATCAAAGCAGCCAAGGCAAATACAACACAACTCAATGATATGAGATTCTTTCTTCCGAATTTGTCCGCTATCAGACCAGCTACAATGGAACCTATTAGGGCTCCCACAGAAGTAATAGATGTTATTAGTTCCTTCTCTAACGGCGTCAATAATTTCCCTCCTAGATCCGTGCCAATCGTTACTAACACTCCAGATATGACACCAGTATCGTAACCAAATAAAAGGCCACCAATTGCAGCACAACACACCACGAGTATGGAGTAGACTCCTGTTTTAGTGGACTCCAACGAGTCTTTATTGAAGGTGGACCGAATAGTTGAAGCGATAGACATTGACCTTGACGTCAACCCTGTGTCTCGGGTGTCCACTTGGGTCAAAAGAGGTTGGCTATGTTCAGTGTTGTCGTTCATGATTGTCGTTATTGGTTCGTCTTCATTTATAATATCTAAATGGTGTAACTTCTTTAGTTACTGATCATGAGACTTAAATAAGGTTTAGAGTTCACTAGTGTGTTGCATTTGGCTGGGGTAAGCCAAACAAGGTGGGTATGCGCGCACGGTGTGGAATACGAGCAAGCAGGGCTGAGGCGACTGTCAGTCAATATAACTAGGATTTTTGTACAGGTATTTGTTCGCTTGTCTTTATTATGTCAATCTATGTACTGTAGTAGCGTTTTTCCTTTCGTTCCAAACGCTTCCTCGTTAAGACCCAATTTGACCCAATCTCTCACATTATATCTATACACGGTGGAATGGGAAGCATATTGCTTCAAGTCAGTCTTGCCTTGGTCTAAACGATTGATGTCCACTTTGCCAAATCTCTTTTTTGAAATCTCACATTCATTCATTATCCAATTTAATATGTAATTACAGCTCACTCTGTCATAGGGCGATACAACAAAGGGCACTCTGATTTCGGTATCTTTTGCACGATGTAGCTTAATCTTGATCACCACCTCATATCTTATAGAAAATAGCTTACCCCAAGTGGTGAATCCCTGCGAATGCGTGACCGGGATACCTTCGGCGAGCTTTTCATGTGTCACTGTATTTGTAGCAACCATGGAATTGTCATCGTCCATTGTATACGAATTTGATTCCGTCATTCGATGGAACTTGACCCCGGAATACAGCTTTAGAAAATCGTTCTCAACGGGATATTCCAAGTCAAGTTGAGTCGCGATGCCATTGCTGGTTAGCGCTATTTCATTGAAGTCTTCAATTGAGGTGTATATGATATGTTCTTTCTTTGCAGGTAGTCCACCTTCGTGGCATTCAAGTATCTCCTTAATTTCGTAAATGACTTTCTTTAGCTTTAGTTTCCGGCTCAAATTCTTATTCAATGAATTGGCCATGATTTTCAAATACACCGTGAACAAGTCTCTTGGCCCCACAGACGAATATGGCATGGATAGATCTATGATCACTTGACTATCAACCGTAGAGTTGGTTTCAGAAATGGGCTCATTGTATTGTCTATAGAGAGGTAAGGTGTCGTATCTCTTTATTGATACGGGAAACGACTCCTGTATGCCTTCTCCTTTGGTTCCGTAATTGATTTTAAACACGAGTTTATTTATGGTCAGGGCGTTCCAATGAGGAAATTTCCCGCTTGCGGTGATATCTTTTGGGAGGGGGATGATAAATGGTATGTCCAACGCTATTGCCTCCTCCTGGAATTCCCCAACCGCCGGCATAAATAGGAATGGATCCTCGTACACTTTATAATCCACCGACGAGTCGTTCGATCCAAGTGTTGCGGGAACACTCACCTCTTGGGTTGTTCTCAACTCAACCCCAACAGATTTGACGTAAAACGGTGACCCGTCCCTTGATCTTATTTCCAACACACTTTCAATCCGTGGCTAACATAACGTTAATATTGGTCAATGTTGTGGATGTCTGTTACTACTCACTATACTTCTGGGGACTCCGGGACATCCAAGAACAATATTTTGGTTCGAGGCCCTCAAGGAAACCAATATGGGCACATTTGCCGCATTATTATTGGTATTGTAGAGAATCATGCTACGTTACCAAGTGCCAATCTTCTTCTAAAAAGACAACTTCTTGCTTTCACTCAAGTTCTGGATCCCAACTTGATCTGTTTACACGCCTGCATGGCTGCGCACAGTCCATCGGTTGGAGGAGAGAAGCAAGACCCTTTGGGGGCTGTGATGAGGTGGGATGGGCGATGAGAGACCACAGTATTGGAGATATAATGAGTAATTATTTTATGAGGAACATGAAACATTGTGTGTCAGATGTTTCTTTTTGGTTCTTTCTTTCGCATGAGTATAATAAAGGCCATTCGTCAGAATATGAAAAACCGGCCTTTTTGGTCAGAGTTGTCTAATGAAAGGTATTTTGAAACGATATTCCCATATCTCAAGTCTTATATTGTCAATTTATAATTTATTAATTACTTCTGAATACAGGATCATCCAGAAACTTGAAAATTCGAAAAAAGACATTGTTCTGACCCATATGACCAACCATCATAGTCATGTTTTTATAAGCACTCCGAAATAGTGTAATGGCTATCACTCCGAACTCTCCATTCGGAAATCCGGGTTCGATTCCCGGTTTCGGAACGAGCATTTATTTTTTGGCGATTTCACCTCTATTTTTTACGTAATACAGCCTCTAACACCAAATCAATAATCTTTATCAATAACACCAGTCAATCAGATATTTGAACCCAACTTTCGCTCGTATCGTCGTAATGGAGTGTCAAGCTGAATCCAGTAAGTTTTTTCCGTCTTTCCAATGAACCAATTGTCTAACCATTAGCATCTTCCACCCATTTCAATATCCTCCAGAACATATTACAATCCTATGATGGTAAGTATTTTGTTGTAGGACATAATTTACAATTGCTAACTCAATGAAGGTCCATTCTTAATTGAGAGATTATATCACTTATATAAGGCCGCCTCTGACTCCGAGGTGGCCATACAATCCGCCCTTTGTTGCTTGAAGTTGATGGAACAATATGGTGTTTTATCCCCTTTCTACAAGGAATTGGTTTCCAAACTTGAATCACAGACTGATCCCTCGAGTTATCTACCATATATATCGAAAGAGTTCTACGAACAAGTCAAATCCAAGACAAAAGAGACTATTTATGATCTTGCCAGGAACTTGGAGTCCAAACGAGATATCGTTAGTGATGATGATATCAAAGTGGCCAGTTCAAGATTGTCCAGTATATACTCAATTCAACACGAATTCCAACTTGCAATTGACTCGTTGAATCTTTCTCCATCCAACAAATATGGTTATTTTTGCTCCGATACGTTTTATTCTACTCAAATTGCATTCTTCAAAAGAAACTTCTCCCAGGTGCCCAGATATTCTAAAAAGGTGGACAACTTTCTAACTCAGGTGGAGGCCAGCGATCAATTGAAGAGTAAATTCACGCCTCCAGAAGTCACCATGTATTGGAAGGTGAAATGGTTGACCTTAGCGGCTAAGTTCTGCCTCAATGAACATCAAGAAGTTCTGGATGAGTTCTTAAGATTGTTACATTCGGACTCCATATTCGGTATCTCAGCTGTTGATGTCCTAAACTCGGACTCCTTCAAAAAAATCGTCAATAAGAAAGAAATATTGACCATGGCTATGTTGTCTTTGATAGTTGCAACACCTCTGAAAAGCTTGATTGAGTTGATGGATGATGAAATGATCGAATCCTACTGTGATGACTTCCCAGAGATTAGAAACCTCTTTTATTCGCTATATGAGACCGATTTTTGCTTGATGAACTCGATATTGGACAGCTTCGAAACACCCATCGCTTCTAATGTGTTGATTGCACCAAGCTGGCAGTATATCAGATTGATATTGAGACAGAAATCTTATCTCATATATTTATCTATGATAAAGAGTGTTTCATCAACTCATATGGCATCCACGCTAGGTGTTTCTTCTGAAACAATTGTCACTGAAGTTATAGAGTTGGCAAATATCTTGGATTTAACAATATCGTACGATTGTATTGAATCTGTCTTCAGTTATGCACCAGATGACCCCAAAAATGATATGTTGCAATTAATAGATGATCTAACTACAAACTTGGATGTGAGTTCGAGAGCTTTGTCAGTTTATAGTCTCCTTACAAAGAGTTTGATCTCTCAAAAACAATAAATATCGTATGTACAAGTTGGTATATTTACAAGTATGGGTAGCTTTAAACATCGACGTAAACACATTCTTCGTCATATGGAGTGGTGACGCCGTTTTCAGCGATACTTTCGATATCAACGATCTCCTTTGCTGCTTCAACAGTCAAGATTTGATATGTATCACTTCCCACTGCGATGTCATCCTCAATTCTAATCCCGACATTTCTGAAATGTTTTGGATATCTCTCGTCATCGGGAACATATACACCTGGTTCGACGGTAACCACTTGGCCCTTTCTTAACTTTGCACTTCTCGAAGTTTTTGGCACATCGTGAACATCAAGTCCTAAGTTGTGACCAATGTAATGTGGGTATAATTTTTGGGTTTCCCATTCCTGTAAGTCTTTGAATCCAATTTGTCTCAATTCTTGGGTCATCAACATGACACTAGTCATGTGAAGGTCGTGAAGCGACACGTTATGGGAAACAGTGCACATTTCAATACATTGTTTCTCAACATTCAATACAGCCTGATACAAATCTTTTTGGGCATCAGTGAATTTACCACTAACTGGCCAAGTTCTAGAAATATCAGAAGCATAGCCCCCCAAGGATCCAGCAGCATCAACCAAAACCATTTCATCATCATACATAATATCATCATTTCTGGTGTAATGAATGCAGAGGGAATTGAGACCGGCGGCAACAACTGGAACATACGCAGATCTGTTGCATCCGCCAGAAATAAATCTACTTTCCAAGAATGCTGCGAGCGACCTTTCAGTTCTGAATCTTCTGGCATATGCCTGGTTGAATGCTCTTCCAGAGATTTGGCCGGCTCTTCTCATGACTGCCAACTCCGCAGTAGATTTGACTACTCTCATTTCTCTCGTCAATGGGTTTAAGGGCTTTATTTTCTTGCCTGTTGACTTATTCAAGAGTTCGTTGATTGTGGAATATTCTTTGGCTTTGGGGTCTTGGGTGAAAAAGGAGCTGAAGATGGCAGATGGGGTATTTGCCTTACCGGTACCTATCTGGTCCCACCAGATGTTATCATTTCTCTGGACAAGTTTGGTTATGTATTTAGCTAAATCTTGGGTGCTTGCACTTTCATCGGCGTTGAAAATATCTATAGCACCATCCACCCCAGTTCTTTGTCCTTCCCATTGTTCAACCGCTGGATCCTTTGGAGGCACTACCATATGGAGAACTAGTTCCTCGTTATTATCGGTAGGCTTTTCGATAATTGCAACTGAATCAGGTTCATCCCAACCTGTGTAATAAAATAAATCATTGTTTTGTTGGAACGGGTAAAAGACACTTCCTGAAGCAAATTTGATTTGGTCTCCGGTCAAGATTACAATCGACTTTCTGGGCAAATTGCTCATCAACCTCATTCTCCTTTCATAGTACTCCAAAGCTGAAATCCCAGGCGTCAAATCACCTGGACTCACTGTATATGGTCTTGTTTCATATAAAGGCTGACCAGCTGTGAAGGGTGCTTGAGGTCTTGTAAGGAACTCATTACTTTCTTTTGCAGCCTTACCTAGCGTATGGAATTTGGAGCATAATGGCGCAAGATTTCTAACTGTTAAATGTTCCTTTATCAGGAGACACAAAACTCTATTTCCAAGCTTGAGCATTATGTGTTCTTGTTTTCTACAGATACAAGTTCTTGACCCGATCCGTCATTGATGCTCTATTATTTTTCATGTGCGGTCGTCGGATATGGTCTCTCATACACGTGAAACGCACGTGACAGTTCTATTGGTCTTCTTATACAACTATGGTTTCAGTAGTTGTCTGGAGCTGGATAATAATGAATGATAATTGTGGCTTTTCTTCATAATATGAAAAAGGTTAATTTTTACTAGTTGCATGGTTCAAATCTAAGCTCGGTAAAGAGATATCCTTACTAAAGCGTATACCTACATCAGTCTGCAATCTAAGATTCAGAGATATCCCATACAAACTCTAAAAGGGTCCGTAAATGGACTTTAAAAGACAGCTCAGAATTTTAAGGGTTGGGACATTCTTTTCTTTTTTGATTTGGCTTTTTTAAAAATTTCAAGCTATATTAAACAATTATTCTGAAATTATTTCCTATCCTAATCTAGATATTTATCAAAAAAAAATTCTTGATTGACATATAAATTCAAATTAAATCTAGCAAACTTATTTGCCCTATTATAGAACAATTGCCCTCAATTAATCGGCAGCTTAGAGAACTCTTTACTTCAAGCAAGTCTCAGATTGGACTACCAGTATTGATTACTTTCTTGACCTTAACTACAGCCTTGTTCAATTTGATGAGCAAGATGTGAAGAGAGACAAGACCATCTAATTATGAGATATGCGAGGGTGATATATTCCACAAACCTCGCGGAGGTGGGGATGTATTCTGTTCCATTGTATCACCCAATCACGCTTGCAATACAATCTGGGAGAGAATTAAAACAGATGGCTCTATAGATAAATACATAGGTGAAGATACTGATGGAAGCACCTGCATTTATCAATGTGTATTTGATGATCATGGAGGTACTCTGCAATCGTTTGTGGGAAAAGGCTCTTCTTACTTATGAGGAGGTTAAGAGGCAGACGTGTGATAAGACAACTGGCCCGCATAGATACTGTTTCTCAGATATTCATTGATATATGATTGACTGGATCGGTATTATTTATTATCGATTTATGTGGCGAATTTATCTAATAAGTAAAATAATCTTGGTACCAATGTACTTCAGTTTTGATACATAGAATGGCACAGCTCACACCCAGAATCAGCAAAAGTAAAGGATGATTTTAGAGCTTGCTTATTCTATACTCAGCTGCAAAAGATTGTCTACACTTTTCTAATTGATAGTGGAATTCCTTGAAAGATAATAATATATACAGTATCTATAAAGCACGTTCCACGTCAATCTTGTAACCATCACCCTCTTCAACAATAATGCCTTGTTCCTTTAATCTGTTGAACATATCTTGTGGAACCCAGCCTTTGGTGGCAGCAAATGGTGTGGAAACAATCTCCTCTTGAAGTGCGCTTAAATCGGAGGTGTGTTGGTCTAACTCATCAGCAGTGAATTCGATTGGGAAAGTTTCAGCACCAATCAAGTTGTTGGCATAATAAAGCTCCCAGACTTCTTGAAGTTGGATTATGGATTCCTTGATATATAAGTGTTCCTTGTCACTCTTACGTTCAACAGCCTGAACATATGGAGATCTCAATAATTTGACCGGTGGGGCAACAGAACTAATCAATTCCTTACGTCTCTCATTAAGACCAGCCTCCCACATGTATTGGTTTCTGGTTCTCTTGTACATGAAAGAGTATTGTTCCTTATCAACATCGTCCAAATTCTCGTAATCTTCAATGTCTTCCTTCAAGTTGTAAACCTTTGGACCTTCGTAGACAACGAATTGAGGGGTGTTGACTAAGATGAATGGTTTTATTGAAACGTTTTCAAAGTCAATAAAATATGGAACGGCTTCTTCTGAGCCTTCCTTCTTGTGCAAAATGACGTTCATAGGATCGATGTCAGGATGTGATAATCTTGGCTCGAATAATTCAGCGACATTTGGAATGGTAGGAGCTTCAATGTTGAACAAAGAACCAGAAATGGTTTGCAATTGGGTATAGGTAGTGATCATTTTTTCAAGTAACTCCTTGTCTTCCACTTTACCAGCAGAATCAGCATTCAACAATCCGAGTCTGGTTCTCAAACCCTCTAATTCGATGTCTGCGACTGATTTGATGATCTCTAATGGCTTGGATTTATCCCAAGGACCCAACTTCGCAGCAAGTTGTTTGGTAGTGAGAACGGACTTGTCCTTGGAATAGATTCTTTCGGTAGTTGGGCCAATCTTCCATCTTTCGGACAATAATGGATTAGTCTCTCCCTCGTAAGCAGTAGCGGATTGCAAAGTAGCCTCAACATCGTCTTTGAAGTATAAGGAACCGAATTTGTTGAACTTCACGGACAAGAGCTTGGCGTTGAAGTCAGCCAATGGGTTAATAACTGCAAGTAACTTCTCTTGGGAGGAATCCTCGTCTTCCAATAATGGACTCCATTTCTTCATCAACAAATCACCTTCCAAATATTCCATTAAAATGTATGGTGTGTTCAAAGGGTTGGAGAAATCAGTACCGTAACTAATAACTTTCGGAACATTGGCTCCCAACTTCAAATCAAGGAAATCCAAAGTTGCGACCTCAGACTTGACCTTCAACGAGGTGGCAAATTCGGTGTCTAATGGATATGGGATTCTAAGAACAAATGACTTGTTGGCATTAGTGGTGATCTTGTAAACTCTGTGGTGCTTTCCTTCGTGAATAGAAGCCATAGAACTAACGAAGATTTTCTCGTCTTTTGGTGCTTCGCCAATAATTTCCTTGGAAAGATTATGGGACAAAGTGACAGTGTTATCAGCGTTTCTGGTTGGTGCCTTGACCACAATTTTGCCGTTCTTGTCCAAGTTCTTGGATTTGGTCAGCTCTTCAGCCAAATTGAAGACATCTTGAAGAACGGTGGTGGTTCCCTCGATGGAGAATTTAGTGGTTCTTTTGGACTTTTCTAAAGCGTCATTTTTGAGCCAAGTACCCCATGAATACTTGAAAAAAGCGTCTCTTTGAGGATCGTTTTCGTCAGTAAGCTTGGTAAAAACTTCCTTTGGTTGGGATCCCAAGCTGCTTTCGGAGGAGTTGAATCTCACAGCCTTGGTCACAACAGGGTTTCTTCTGGAGGAACGGAGTACAGTTCCAATATTTCTCGAATTGGCCTTTCTTAACATTATAACTTTGATACAATCCAATATTGAACCGAATTAGCGTTTCTATATGTCTCTAAATGGCTGCAACGGAGCCGATATGTGTCTCGACGAATTTTCAAACACATTACCCGGATGTACATAGTTAACATTTGCAACCTTATACAACTCAATCAGACTCAAACCAAAAACAAATTCATTAAACCATAAATACATAAATCCACCGAACTAACGCTCATTTTCTACTTAATACCATGATCCGTCAGTTGGGATTAAAAAAATCAAACCAATAAAAGTATTTCTTCCCAACTCCACATATCCCTTTTCTGTCACCTATAACCATTCTTAAATCTAGTGTAATCCGACTCCTCTTGGAACCCCGAGTCCCGCTCGTGGACATTATTATCCTCATCAATCACAATTACAGGACCTATACTCATATTGTAATTATCGGAGGAATTTGATTCTAATTCCTCGGGACTTTTGGGCGGTTGTTGATGATGGTGTCTTTTGGGGACCGAGCCCGTCTTAAGCAATTGTATTTTTTCCCTCAAAGTGATCGGGGGCGACGTTGGAATGTTTGGAGGATGGGAGTTTACTGAGCCATTTGTGTTGGATGAATTGGCGCTCGACGTGTCGTCATCGACATTTGTTCTCGAATTGACGTTATTGGCCAATTGAGATTGCGTGTAGGTGGGATTCGAATTGGAAAAACTCGAATAATTCGAGTTTCCAAACATGTTTGTTAGAAGATACGAATAATTATTACCGCCGTGTCTATGCAACCTCTTGCCTTCAATTCCGTCCTTGGTGGCAGTTATGGACATTCCCGACGTGGTGGATGATCTGGATAATGGTCTCGATGGGTAATTGGACGGATGTAACGAATCATTCTGGTATTCAACATCAGAAGAGGCAATGGAGGCATCGGTCGATAGGGTGTGTTGGTTCAAATACGTTTGCGTCAAACTGAAGCCATTCACAGGGGTGAAATTGATTGGAGGAGGCGACGCAGCATTGGAATAATTAAAATCAGGTGAGCCCTCCTCGTCGGTGGATCTGATTGATAGTTGGTCTGAATACACATGGGAGCTAGCAGGAGATTGAACAGTACTCATCTCGAAGACCAGACAGAATTTGTGGGGTTTCAGCCGAGGAATAGAATATCAACGGTCGAACAATGCGAATTATAATGGAAATTGGCCCTGGTTTTATTGGATTTTTGTATTGTGATTGTTCTCACAGTTAATTGGTGCCTGAGGCAGAAGCAACCGGCCCATTTCAGTGACTTGCTTAGGTCAGCATCTTGACATGATATGTGGCCCGGGATGTATAGAAGGAAGAATTAACAAGGGAAACAAGGGATGGGGTATATATCAGAATTGCTGTTGGTTTTGAGAGTGAAGGGTTTCATATTTGTAGGTTTTTTTTATTGGTGATTTTTTGTTGTGATGATTCTGTTGCAACAATCATAGGTTCTGCGGTTATAACAGCTATGGTATTATCTCGTATATAAACACTATTGATAAGTGAAACTCTGTTTCTAATGACCGCCAAATAGTTATGACCTCTTCAGCCTCTTATGCATCACACGTAAACATAGAGATAACGATGAACACCCTGGTAAGAGGCTAGTGAATTTCTTTTTGATTATGTCACCTAGAATTATGCTATCTACAATAGACGGAACCATTATGGTGCGCCAGGTTATGCAACGGCTGTTTTCCTGATAAGAATCGATTACAACACACAATCTATGAATTTATATTCTATAACAAATCGAACATTAATGACTAATATAAAGAAAAATACCCAACCAACCCCTAACAAACCCCCGTAATTAATGAAATGTAGATACCATGATGTTAAAGTTGACGACCAGACGCCTCATGTACGTAGATACCAGCAGCAGCAGCATCTGATCCGTAGAATGAAGTTGTAGGCTTCACCTCGCCGTTGGGATTGTAGAACCAAGCGGACTCTTTGATACACTCTTGTCCCGCACAACCACACGCACTGTGATGGGTGATATCAGTCTGTGAATCGTGCATGATTAGCGAAGGGTGGTGAGTCGCCATGGTTGGCTTGAGAACCTGTGAATTTGGCGGAATATACACGTTGTTGATGAAGTTTGTCAATCTTTCTGAGTCCATGGCTGCGAAATATGCGGTGTAACAGAATCGTTTGTTTCGAAATAACAGAGTTTCTTGTTGCTATTTAAGTAAACCTGCGAGCGATGAGGCATATTTCAAGATATTCGCAGCTATTTATAAAAATCTACACAAACACCCACATCCAGATAGGCACATCTGAATGATAACGTTCTTTTGAGAAGCCGCATGTTAGCTGCACCCGAAGTTTAGAGGAACATGCTACAACGCCAGCTCTTATCTCTGAACATGACGGGCCAGACTAGAAGTGTCCGATCTGTAAACAACAGGACGTGACCAAAAAACCAAGACAATCTATAATCCATATCGAGATGTATGTGTTAAGCGTTATTTTCTGTTGAAGACGACTTTGGCGGAGCAGAGAAAATTGAAATGACTGGCGAGATGCTTGCATCAGCGTTATTCTCTCTCTCGCCTGCGGCGCCCACATTTATTATTTTTGCCATTAAATAATCCCCAACATGCAATAGGTAGCATAATTGGCACTCTGGTAACAGGCTGCACCCGTGGTTGGTGCGCCTTTTTATTCACGTTCACTGGTTCCGCTCGTTCAAGTAGGACGGTTTTTGGCGGTTATCGATGGCCGATAACCGAATCACTGTAGGAAGCACTTGCCGTTCTCCACAACCACGCAACTTATACACATGTAATTAAAAAGAGATCATGGGGTATCATATCCGAGACTCAATATTTACTGAGTGGTTATTTACAACAGTCCCGCGGGTCATACTACTTGAGGCATATATCTATGAGGTGGACTTTTGCATGGATGAAAATAGCGCAGAAATGTCTCATAAACTAAATTCTGAGGTATTTACAACTTTCGGGAGTAATTCACTCGTTATTTATCCAAAATGTCTCATTTTGATGCCGTTACCTCTCGTTCTTCCTGATTTGGAAATTCCTTCTTTAAGCGCTGTAGGGTGAGATTATCACGTGATGATACTAGACAGGATCTGGCTCTCACACTACAATATCAGCTGCAAATTGAAGGTTTGACAGCAACATGATCATTATCAGAAGTTCACCATTGCAAAATAATTCACGGGAGACTTAATTGTTGTTTGTCCGGAAGTCCAATTATCGGTCGCAAAAAATGTTCCTCAGCCAGCATCACAAAACAAATAATCTACAGATACTTCGTCTGATCAATTACATAGAGAGTAATCTACTAAGATCGTAAGTAGTCCCAACTAATAATGTGTATCCATACTAATATATCAGTACGGGAAAGGCATTTCTTTTCGCCTATGTTTATGTCACCTTACCCAATATCTTGAAAAAGTTATCTACATATAACAAGCAAAGTAAACATGACATCATAACATCCATCATCAAGACGTTGGAGAAAGCGCTACATCCATCGAAATTTCCCATGTTTGCAGCAAGAATTGTGGCTGGAATCAATATTCTCGAGCCCATATTCTACAAAGTGTTGAGATCTTCAAAGACTGTCAAAAGTAAGAGAATCAATGAATTCATCTCGGTGTTTCTTGCAAGTTTGGCAGCTGCCCTCACCACTTTCCCAGACTTCCAGGGTCATGTTATAAGTCGTAACAGATTTTATTCTTTGGATTTGACGCTACTTTTGGTCACAAGAGCCCTTGATACAATCATTTCCTCACTGTTACAGCCATTTATTCCAAGTTCCTTATCTAGTTATGGAGATGCCTTGCTATTCGTGCTTTCTTCTTCAACAATAATGATATCGTGGTTTTATTATCCCGAGCGCTTGCCTCCAGCATATCGCAATTGGATCACCTCCGCAGCTGACATGGATAATGAATTGGTCGAGGCGTTAAGATATATGCATTTCGGTGAATACGTTTATGGAGAGACTGGTAAACATGACAAGATCTTAATTCCCTTATGTGAAAGATATAATATCGATCCCATCCAAGGGGATCCTTCTGTGACCTTCCCCATTCCGTGCCAATTGGTTCATGCCAACGTTTCCTCCAATTGTGAGTTGCATGCTTTGTGGAGATTTTCCAGAGGATTCAAATTTGCATTAAAAATCTATGGTCCTATCAATCTCTTAATGCTACTTTTCCGCAAGGGAAATTTCAGGAAAAGGCTCCTTGCCGCTGTTACATCTTCGATCAGGTCATCTTCCTTCTTAGGATTCTTCATAGCCTTAAATTGGTATGGTGTGTGTCTAGCTAGATCTAGATTGGGTCCTAAACTCTTTCCCAACGCTAAACCGTTATGGTTCGATAAATCAAAGGGACCGATTCTAGGAAGTATCATTAGCAGCATCAGCTGTCTTGTTGAGCTCCCTCAAAGAAGAAAAGAGTTGGCCCTTTTCGTGGCTCCTAGAGCATTGGGTGCAATATTGCCCTCTGAGCCAGAAAAGTTGTATTTACAAATAGAGAGTCTTGCCTTTAGCTTGAGTTTTGCTGTTTTAGTTGCTTTCTCCAGAAGTAACCCTGAAAAAATCAGAGGAATATTTGGAAAGGGTTTAAAACAAGTCTTCAACATCGAAAATTGATCCTACAGAAGATAAATCAAATATATGGTAACTTTTCTTAAAATACGTAAAATGAAAATATATAAAAACATAATATAAAAGCAAAAAGACATACAGATGAATTAGTCTTCTCCCATTATCACTAATTCAACATGTATCCAATTATCTCTTTACATGACTTATCCTTCAACACTCTCTCTTAAGTTTGGATAGCCTCGGCCATACCTATGATACGTTTGACACCAGTCATCCAGTTACCGGTCTCGTCACTATGGTTAGTGGCTATTTGCACATGTAAGCCTTGAGCAGTTTGGTAATCACCGCTCTTTAAAGCATTACATAACTCAACTAATCCAGCAATAGTTGGTGGTGTTAACAACTCTTCGTTATTAAGATGGTCGAATAAAATATTTATTCTCTTTTCAGCATCATCCAAATGCTTGGTGTATTGTTGCGGTATGATTGGTCTCAATGAGCTCAAAGTTTGGCTCAAAATTTCATAAACTGGTCTGGCTGAGACTGGAATGTGCTCCCTATCACCAGGAGGATACGTTGGCTTAGCCGGCTCTTCTGGTTCAATTTGTTGCTGGACAATTGGTGGTGGTGGAGGAGCTTGGAATTGCTGGCCTGGTACTGGAGCACCAACTGGAGGTGGTGGGAGTATTCCAGAATTAGGCATTTGCGGACTAGCATAATTGTTCATCAGTTGTGGTTGAGAATATGGATTCATTGGTGGTGGAGCAATACCAGCTGAACCATGTGGTGGTGGTGGAGCCGAGACTCCGTAAGCACCCATAGCTGGCTGTGAAGCCTGAGGTGGTGGGGCGTATGGGTTCTTTGGAGGTGCATTCATACTAGAACTTGAAGTCACCGGGGTGGTGGATGCAGAGGCCCCCGGAGCATATGGATTCTTTGGTGGTGGTGGTGGAATTGAACTTTGTGGCATAGTTTGAATATGGCTAGGGGCAGGTGAAGTCAATGGAGGTGCGGCTGCTTGTGGTGGTGGAGCATAACGGCTAGTAGCTGGTGGAGGTGGGGGAGATGTAACCACTGGCTTCTTTGCGGAAGCACTAATAGTTCTAGGTGGTGGTGGTTGGATTGGTGGTTGATTGAAAGATGGATGTCTCGAAGGAGCGGTTGGAGTTGGACCAACAGCTGGGACCTGTTGCATCTGTGCTGGTGGAGCATATGGAGATGCAACCGCAGCTGGAGCAGCACGGCGAGCTGATGCCATTGGTTTGAAAGTGTTTGGCAAATCATTCCAACCACCTTTATCCTGTTTCATTGGTGGCTTTGGAGATGCGATTGGAGATTGTTCACTTATAGGATTTTGAGGAGCAAGCGGTTTATAAGGGTTTGAAAGCTTAGCTTGCTGAGCCAAAGGTGACAGAAAGTTTCCAATTGGAGGTTGAACAGAAGCACCATTAGCATAATTTGGAATTGGTGGTTGGTACGATGATACTGGTACACCAGGGAATGCTGGAACTGGAGCTGCAGCTGCAAAATATGGATTTGAAGATGGGACAGCTTGTTGAGGCAAGCGACCATACTTACCCTTGGTAGCGGTTTGAACTGGTTGTTGTTGTTGAACTGGTTCTGGTTTGACACCAGAAGCCTTAGTCAAACGGTCTTTTTCCAAGTTCAATCCAGCGATACTAGCAGGAAGGAAAGTCAAGAATTTGTCGGCTAAATCAAACTGACCAAATCCAGCAACCAAGTTGGAATATTCTAAGAAGGCATTGCATGTTGATTCAATACCAGCCCCTGAAAATTCACCCACTAACTTAGTGGCTGCTCTATAAGCCGAAACCTTTTCAACAAAGATATTCAAAGCTTCAAAATGAGCATCAGATGGTGATGAAATCTTATTGTCAGCTGATTCCAATAACTCGACTTCAGTGGCAGATAACTCTGATAGCCAGATAGCAGCCACCTTGTCCAACGAACCACCAGCCAAATAGCAGATAATGGAGTTCTTTCTGGTTTCTTCGGAAGGTTTGGATTCTGAAGCCAAAATACGGTCACCTAATTCGGTGATCTTTGTATTGAATTCATCAGCATCTGTGCAATATGAAGCGATACTGGCGGCTATTTCTTTCCAGTTTGCAACATCAGCGTTGTTAACAATGTCAGTGACATTAGCCGAACTGGTGCTGTATAAAATTCTGGAAATAGAGGATGTATTGTTTTTGAAGTAGTAGTTCTTGACCTTTTGCTTCAAATCGCTATCCGAGGAATCCAATGCCAAAATCAAAGCTTCTACTAATTTGTCATTTTCCAAACATACATCAATAGCACTTGGGACCTTTCCTAAAATCACAGAGTTAATTAATGACTTTTCAACATCGCTAGTGGCTTCAAAGATATTGAACGAACCTTCAGGAACGTAACTGGATGGAGCCTGAGCGACCTTAGCACCCAAGTTGGCGAAGAATGAGTCGTCGGCATCAACATCCTTGACATCAGGAACTTCGATCTCTTCCGCGACAGTTTCTGGTTTTTCAGGAACAGCAAGCTTTATTTGTTCTTTCAACAAGTCAATCTTATTACCCTTTGATAACTGCTTCAAGACTTCCCAATCAAATTTGTTCACATCATTAATAGAACTGTCCAAACGAGAATCAATAATTTTAGTGAAATCATTGGTTTTCAAGGCCTCTGATAAGTTTTCTGAGCTTTCTTGTAAATTGTTATTAGCAATGAACTTGTTAATCGAAATGGTTGAAGTGGAGTCAGTTTTGGATAAAGAGACCAATTTGTTACCGAATCCAAAACTAACGGATGTTGGTCTCTTCAACCATATTGGAGCTTGCTTAATTGCGAATTCTGGTTGTTGAGTATCTGTGTTTGAAATCTGGTTCCAGAAATCGTCTTCAGATGTGGACTTGACCCTGCTCGAGACTGGTGGAGACGTGTCTTGTAATGATTGAACAATGATCTTACCATCAAATGAGGCAGTGGCAAACACATCTGGTGCGGATGGTGCAAACTTAGTGTTGTAAGCCCAGTTAGCGGTGGTAGGATATTCACCTAATTTCTGACCGGTTATTGGATTCCACAAATATGTAGCATTATCTTTACCTGATGAAAGCAACAAGTCTTCGTCCTGTTTACACCAATCTAAAGACAAAACACCCTTCTTGTGACCCTCCATGATCTTCTCTGGAGCATTGGCATTTCTTAAATCCCAGGTCAAGATAAGTGGGGTACCGTCATTGTCAGAAGCAGTAACCAACTTAGTGGATTGGGTTGGATGCCACGAAACAACAGAAAGATTGGCCCTTCCAGTTGGACCAGAATAACTCAAATGTAAAACCTCTCTCTTGGCTTTCAAATCCCAAATGGAGGTGTAACCGGCGGTACCAGCACTTGCAAAGATATGAGAGACGGAATTGTTCCAACTAAGAGACAAGATGTCGTCCATTGGACTCATGGCTTGGCCTGGAAGCAATGGCTCGCTCAACTTCTTAGTATCCCAAATGAAAATTTCACCTTTAGAACCACCAGTGGCTAAGAGGTGGTTTTGGATCGGGTTGAATTGTAACGATTTAACGGGACCAGTGTGTTTGTTCGATGAGAAGACTGAGGCTGAATCGGAGCCGTCCTTGATTAAAAGTTCTGGGTTCCATAATTGTAAAGTACCGTTCTCTAATCCACCGGCAAGTAAGCCCTTGGAGTAGGTGTCGAAGGGCTTGGACCACGATAACGCGTGGAATCTGGCGTCGACACTGGAGCTGACGATTGGCTCCTTAGAGCCGTCAAATATGTCCCAGATCTCCAAGGTGGAAGACGAGTTGAAGTTGGCATCAACGGCACCTGCAACCGTACCGGTGGCTAATAATGGTAAAGGATCCGAACTCCACGCAAAGGTGGAAGTTCTATTGATCTCGGAGATTTTGACCATAATATGTGAATAATGATATGAAGAAGTCCTTGGGAACTATGACAAACTAAACACACATGCACTATGATCGTTCTAAGTGGCTCTCGATGTATTCGCAATCAGAGAGACAATGCTGAGGATTCTCGCTAACCAATGGAATGAAGAGGCTGTGGGGAGAAGTAGTGGTGAACTCTGTCAATTAATTGAGCGTAAGCTTCAGCGCGTAATTGCAATTGGATAACTTATTGATTCGAGTCTGGTCTGTGTTGACCAGCAAGATCGATCGTTGAAATGGATTCGTGTCGCCTACTTAGTGCTGGGAATTACTGTGAGAGGGTGGAATTAGGGGGTAATCGAGTAGATGTCAGTCCGGGTGGGACACGTAGAGGACACGGGCAAGGAAAGGACAGGATAGAAGGAAAGAGATGGGGATATAGTCGATTGGAAAATGAAACGGAAATGTGCCAAGTTCCCGGAAATGGCATTAATTAGTGGCTACTCCTCCTTTCTTTGCAGAACCCCTTGTGCAGCCCAACCTGGAGTTGACAGGAACTCACCCCGGGCCATTTCGTGCGGAGGCCACGACTGCAACCACACCATACCACCGCAGTGTTGCAGCTGACCAGTTCAATCGCCGTTTGCTATTTAAGGTAGTGGACGGGCGATTGAGATGAATGATGTGTATTTAAGAAGGAACTTAATATAAATGGATGAAGTGGATACATTAATCGATTATATAGAAGTCACCTCCGCAAAACTTCTCTCCTTCACCATGCAACCACCCAACCAAATAATACTCAACCAACCCGTCCAAGATGATGATGATGAGCCTGATGAATGGTAAGTGTTTCGAGCATTAATTCCGGGGATATATAACTGACATCGTTAGGGACCAGAGAATTATAAAAACAGGATGTCCCGAGGAGAATCTCGCCCTTCAACTCTGTCATGCTGACACCGGAGATTGGAGACAATGTGCCAAAGAGGTGAGTAGATATGGATTATTTGGCGATTCATTTATTAACCTATATAGATGGAACTGTTCAGAAAATGTTGGGCTGCAAACCAGAACAATGTTCGGACCAGAACAGTGGACAACTAATGGCAGTGAGCAATATCACGAATTAACGAATGAGACGATTTTATTGGAAAATAACAAAGAAGAAAAAATAACAAGTAATGGCATAATTACGGTTCTTGACTAAAGAGGCCTTTTTCTATAATATCATGAGTAACTTTTATCCAATGTAATTCATCTTGCCTTTAATGGAGGAAACTAATATAATTACACATTTTTCACAGTTTTTATTACTCTGATTCCCCTTTTCGGTCGAATACGTTAAATTCTTCTTTTTCTCGCCATTTCGTTCATTTTCAGCCTTCTTGTTAGAGAATCCATAATACGGCTGAAACCCTTAGGTAGTGTGTTGCACGATATTGTAGATAAATACAATACTGAAGTTATCTCATTAACGGTCCGACTTAGCACAGTGAAAAGGACCCAATGACAAGAAGTGTATCTTATAAGCTTGTCTTATTGGGGGAGTCATCCGTGGGAAAATCGTCTTTGGTTCATAGATATGCCAAAGACGAGTTCGACCCGTTAAAGGAACTGACAATAGGAGCAGCATTTGTGACAAAGTTGTACGAGATTCCAGACTCTGATAAGGTGGTGAAATTTGAGATCTGGGACACTGCTGGCCAGGAAAGGTATAAATCATTGACTCCAATGTATTATAGAAATGCCAAGGTTGCGTTGGTGGTGTATGACCTAGACGACTTGAAGACGTTCGAGAAAGCTAAATACTGGATTAATGAGTTGAAGAGCTATAATGAAAGTAATATACAGATTAAATTGGTCGGTAACAAGTTGGATCTTGTTTCGTCAAAAGTGGTAGACCCGAATGTTCTGCTGGATCCAGAGACCCACGAGCTGGCTGCTTTTTCCTCGGCTCAGATATCTGTTTTCTGTGAGGAAAATAACATAGAATCTCACAAAACTAGTGCAAAAACAGGCGAGGGTGTAGAGGACTTATTCAAGCTGATTGCTTTGGAAATTGAAGATTCCAGTTTCAAGCTGGTTGGGGATCACGGTGATGATTTCGAACATATCAATAAGATCGATTTGAAGAACTTTTCTAAGCTGAAGAAAATGTCTTGCTGTTGATTAGTCTCAATTGGCGAATAGGTCGGATGATAGAAAAACCCTAAGGTAGTCCGAATGGTTGGACCGTGTGGCTCTTATCTCTTCCTATCTTATCATGCAGGGTTTCGGGTGAGAAAAGGGGCTACCTCCTTTTCAGACCTTTTAGAGAAACGGCTATTCTAATTTCATTAATCGGGTTAAATTGATCGGAGTCAATTTAGATAAAGGGCATAGAGCATAGTAGATATTCTGGTAATGGTGAGATACGAGTCTCGGGTATTCCTGAGTTCGAAATAGAAGTTGAGGTACGGGGGTTGATTGGAGGATGTCGAAATGAAACCAGTTGATATGATTGCGGAGATGCTAGAATTGATGCAACTTGTGGCGATTACAAAATAAAATTAAAGTTTATAGATTGCAGTCGCTTCACCACCCATCAGGTAAAAACGATCGTTGGTTCGCGAACCAAAGAATCACCAACGATATATTGACACAGACATGTAGACTCCTGAAATTGTTAATCGGTTATAACTATACTTAAGACAATACGAGCTTTAAAGGTCTTGTGTTACACCTCGTAAATCTGTTGATCGGAGGTTAACTAGAGTTCACCGGTGCATATGATTTGGATGATTGTTAAGAAGTGGATGTCTCCTGCAACAGGGATGAGGTGGATATATCCGTTTGATATTCTGAAAGTATAAATATATGGCTTGTCGACAATTTGTAGAAAGATGAGGTTGTGCAATGTTCTGGAGTCCAACAAGAACCTGAAGATTTTGCCAAATGAGGTGGTGGGATAAGCTTAAATCTAAGTTGGAGTTGGACCAGAGTCCCTCTACTTTCAGTGATGGTATTCTATTTTCTAATAAAAGTTTGGATCCCGTTCCCCTCGGGGATAGGAGACAAAGGAAATGGACATGGCCCTCAATATTGGGTTTTTGGATTGCGGAGGCATTCTCTATCTCAATGTACCAGGTTGCTTCATCTGCTATTGCAGCAGGTTTATCTCCTGGCCTTGCAATTCTTGCAATTGTAGTGGGTCACATAATTGTTTGTGTTCCAGCAATGTTGAACGCCTATGTGGGGGCAACAAGAGGTATTAATTTTCCAATCACAATGAGGTATACATTCGGTGTGAGAGGTGCCTTGTTTGGAGTCTTTATTAGAGGTGCTGTTGCCATGATTTGGTGTGGAACTCAAACTTATCAACTTGGGCAATGTGTTCAGAGTATGCTTATTGCCATCTGGCCTTCGTTTGCTCATTTTGAGAACAAATTACCCGAGTCTGCTCATGTCACCAGTGCTCTCTTATTGTGTTTCTTTCTTGGTGTCATATTCCAAGCACCTTTGCTATACTTGAGTGTAAACCAATTACGTTTCTTTTTCTTCTTTAAGATCTTGCTCTTGCCTATCTTTGGAATTGTTTTGTTTGCGTGGGCTGTATCTCAAGCTCATGGGTTTGGGCCTATTTTCAGACAAGGAAATAATATTCTCGATGGAACACCTACAGCTGTCGTCTTCTTCAGATGTATGATTTCGGCAATTGGTCCAAAGGCCACCTTAGCATTGAATATCACAGATTTTACGAGATATGCCAAGCATCCAAGACAAGCGGTTTGGCCCCAGTTTATCGGGTTAGTAGTATTGGTTACTCTATGTGGAATTTTGGGAATTGTTGTGACTTCGGCTACTAAGGTCATATATAATGAGGATACTTGGAACCCCTTACAAGTAGAACAATTATGGAACAACAGAGCTGCACAATTCTTCTCGTCATTTTGCTGGACAATTGCAATTATAGGTACAAATATTTCTGCTAATACGGTATCTTTTTCTAATGATTTGGCACTTTGGTTCCCTAGATGGATCTCTCCTAGAAGAGGCGCTTATATTTGTTTATTGTTGTCAGTTGTTGTCAATCCATGGCAGATTCAGAATAATGCAGCCAGTTTTTCCAAATTTTTGGGTGGTTATGTTATATTCTTAGCCCCTCCGGCAGGGATAATGTGTGTTGATTATTTCATATTAAGAAAAATGGTTATGGATGTTCCAGGTTTGTATAAAATGAAGGGACCATATTATTTTTTCAAGGGATTCAATATACCTGCCTTTATTGCTTTCTTCATTGGTCTTGCTCCAAATTTGCCTGGTTTGGCACAAGCTATTGGCAGTTCCAATATCCCCAAAGGTGCGGTGTATCTCTACAGTGTCTCGTATATCAGCGGGGTGGCCCTTTCTGGTGGTTCGTACTATCTCATTTGTAAACTTTTTCCCAAATTGTGGATGGCTGATATTGATAATGTGATAGAAGATCCTGGTTTCCCACTTAGTGTGGGTGATACTGAAACAGGTAGTATCCACGACAGTTTAAGTGATGAGAAGCATCATCTCTTAAAGGTCAGTGAGAGGGAATTTTAGGGGGCTTCTATCGAAGATTATGACGTTTTAACATTTTTGTATAGTTTTTGTTTTATTTCTTTATGGTGTTAGTTTAGGATGTCATTAAGGGTTAAGTTGTTGGTTTTCGTTAAGTGGTTTTATTGTTCGCTATCTTGTAGAAAGGCATGGATTTTGAAAACCAATATTGTTCTAACAGTATCTCCTGAATATCTTCCAACAATCACATATAATTAACAAGGTTTTATGATGATCAAAGAAACCATATCATGCCCCAGAACTTTTCTAGCAAGAAAATGAGCATCACTTTCTACTACTCTCTTGAAATACTCATTTCGAGCTCTATTGATTCAGATTTATGAATAGGTGTATAAACATTTGGGAAATAAAGTTCCAGCGATAAAAACAAATATGCAGATTTTTGGCGATATAGGTAGAAAAATCAGTCAATCGGTGTTAAATTTATAAAATAATCTGCAAAATAATATATATGAAACAATTAAAAAATCGAGAACCTTGGAAACTACAACAAATATAACTAACATCGAATAGTGCTAAAAGCAAAGATCATGGTAGGGCAGAATTGATGTTCATATCAATATTAGATTGCCAATTTAATGCATTCAACCACAATAAAACGATGATTCTCTTAAATTCTAACAAGTAAAATTCAAATATATAACACACCCATAATATTAATCTACATTTACAGCACAAATCTCCTTCACCCACCCATATCTTGCAACCCTTTCGGTTCGCCCACTACACCAGTTTTCCCACCGTACCTCGCGCTATAGACACGTTAAATGGCAGAAATCCCGTCCACGGTCTATCGGTGATATTACGTGTCGATACCACAACAAACAAATTTTCAGCGAATCAGCGTCGTTATAGCGCACGGAACCGGTTCATGCACCGGTATCCCTACATAGTTAACGCTGGCGTGTGCCGCTCACCCCGATATTCAATATTAGCCAATTAATTTGCATCGAGCTCCACCTGAATTTTTCGCTTTAGGCCACACAGTGGTGGTCGAAAATTTCCAATTTGCTTCTGCGAAACTATTCTTCCTTTAAGAGCCAAATTTTCTTGAGAGGAAAACTCAATATAGACACAAGTATATTGTTTTATAAATTAAATAAATAATATTTATATTCATTTAAAAATGCTTTCAGCACGTCCAATCTTGAGAAATGCTGCTAGATCAGCTGTTGTTGGCCTCACCCGTATGGTAAGTAAAGCTTTTTAAACAGGACATCTGGCGAGGAATTGTCGGTCCATCAATCGGATTAGATGGGCAAGGGAGACAATTCATCGTGGGAGAGCTCAATCCTTTGATTTGCAGCAATTTGCCCGCGAATTGACTCAATTGTTGATGGTCAAAGTTGGGCCGAGCCAAATCGGAGATCCCCCAGATTCGACATGTCAATTGTTACAACCAATATGTGTTTACCGAAAAGAGTGCAATTACTAACAACATAATAGGCTCGTCCAGCTCCAATTGCTTCTGTTGGCCGTCGTTTCGCTTCTGCCAAAGCTGCCCCAACTGAAGTTTCTTCCATCTTAGAAGAAAGAATCAAGGGTGTTTCTGAAGAAGCTAACTTAAACGAAACCGGTAGAGTTTTATCTGTTGGGTAAGTCCATTTATTTAACCTATTATCTTGTCTTTTGTCGCTGTCCAATAGCCTGTTGTATGAAGGGTTGGTGTTGGCCATGGTGTGCGTGTGCAGCCCGAGGCCCAACAGCCAATCACAATTGTACTTTTCTCATAACCGGCCAATGTTCGACCCAGTCAAACCGGCCTAAACGGGCGGTCGAAGCTCACAACATACAACAGCTATCGAGAAGACACAATATTCCATAATGCTCGGAGGAGGCGATTATTTGACAAGAGATGTATGTGGGGATTTTTTTACTAACAATCTAGTGATGGTATTGCCCGTGTTTTCGGTTTAAACAACTGTCAAGCTGAAGAATTAGTTGAATTCTCTTCCGGTGTTAAGGGTATGGCCTTGAACTTGGAAGCCGGTCAAGTCGGTATTGTCTTGTTCGGTTCCGACAGATTGGTCAAGGAAGGTGAAACCGTCAAGAGAACCGGTAAGATTGTTGAAGTTCCAGTCGGTCCAGCTATGTTAGGTCGTGTTGTCGATGGTTTAGGTAACCCAATCGATGGTAAGGGACCAATCAACACCACTGAAACCTCCAGAGCTCAATTAAAGGCTCCAGGTATCTTGCCAAGAAGATCCGTCTTCGAGCCAATGCAAACTGGTTTAAAGTCCGTTGATGCTTTAGTCCCAGTCGGTAGAGGTCAAAGAGAATTGATCATTGGTGATCGTCAAACCGGTAAGACCGCCGTTGCTTTAGACACCATCTTGAACCAAAAGAGATGGAACGATCTTGACGACGAGTCCAAGAAATTGTACTGTGTTTACGTCGCTGTCGGTCAAAAGAGATCCACTGTCGCTCAATTAGTTCAAACCTTAGAACAAAACGATGCTATGAAGTACTCCATCATTGTTGCCGCTACTGCCTCTGAAGCCGCTCCATTACAATACTTAGCTCCTTTCACCGCCTGTGCCATTGGTGAATGGTTCCGTGACAACGGTAAGCACGCTTTGATCATCTACGATGATTTATCCAAGCAAGCTGTTGCCTACCGTCAATTGTCTTTGTTATTGAGACGTCCACCTGGTCGTGAAGCTTACCCAGGTGATGTTTTCTACTTACATTCCAGATTATTGGAAAGAGCTGCCAAGATGTCTGAAAAGTTAGGTGGTGGTTCTTTAACTGCTTTACCAGTTATTGAAACTCAAGGTGGTGATGTTTCCGCTTATATCCCAACCAACGTTATTTCTATTACCGATGGTCAAATTTTCTTGGAAGCTGAATTATTCTACAAGGGTATTAGACCAGCTATCAACGTCGGTTTATCCGTCTCCCGTGTCGGTTCTGCTGCTCAAGTTAAGGCTATGAAACAAGTTGCTGGTTCATTAAAGCTTTTCTTAGCCCAATACAGAGAAGTCGCTGCTTTCGCCCAATTCGGTTCTGATTTAGATGCTTCTACCAAGCAAACCTTAACCAGAGGTGAGAGATTAACTCAATTATTAAAGCAAAAGCAATACTCTCCATTAGCTGCCGAAGAACAAGTTCCAGTCATCTACGCTGGTGTTAACGGTTACTTGGACAACGTTGCTTTAGACAGAATTGGTGAATTCGAAGAATCTTTCTTAGCCTACTTAAAGTCTAACGAAACTGAAATCTTAGAAGCCATCAGAGTTCATGGTGAATTATCTAAGGAATTATTAGCTAAGTTGAAGTCTGCCACCGAAACCTTCGTTGCTTCTTTCTAAGTTAAAGTAATCAACACTCTTAATGGGTTTGTTTCTAGACAGCTTTGAGTTAATATTTATTAGAGATTTGATATGAGCATTCATTGACTTAAAATTGAATAAAATTATGTTATGTATTTATTTATAGGATTGTAGACCGAATAGTTGTTGTAGGGCAATGCTCTCGTTAGGAGCACCGGTGAAAATGGGTGGCACACGTCAACATCTCGAAGTTGGATATCTATTAACTTCAATTAATATTTCAGTAAGATATTGAACGTGGTGGTAAATAAAGAGATATATATTAGAAGCAGTAGATCATAAAAAACCACATATCTTGTCTAAAAATGTCCAAAACGGCTGCATCTGAAGAGCCACCAGAAGAGATTACGCCGAAGAGAATCACCGTAGATGAGTTATATCGTCGTTCGTCCCAATTCAGACTATGGTCGTTTAAGAAGGAGGACTTGAACAATAGAAGAATAAATATTAATGCGAATGGGACCGAGGTTGCTATAAAAAGAGCCAAGAAAGTTCCTATTGGCGAAGGCCAGCCTCCATTGGAGTTGAAGGTTGTGACAATGGAAGAGGAAAATAAGTTGATCTCACATTATGCTAGAAGCGCCAATGCATTGGCTCGTGTTTTCCAGATGCCCAGTCAAGTAAGAGCAACGGCTATCTCCTATATGAAAAAATTCTATTTGGTTCATAGTGCGATGGAGTATCATCCCAAGAGTGTGCTATATACATGTCTATTCCTTGCGGCCAAAGCAGAGAACTTCTTTATCAGCATAAGGTCTTTTTCCAAGGCTATTCCTAAAACCACACCGGAGGGCATACTCGACTTGGAGTTCAAGGTGATTGAATCTCTTTCGTTCACCTTGCTTGTTCATCATCCTTTCAGAGCCCTCTACGGGTTCTTCTTGGATATCCCGAACTATCTTGATTATGATAGTAAGAAGTTGAACATTGTTTATGAAAAGGCGAGAAACTTCGTCAACGACAGTTTACTCTCGGACGCTGCCTTCTTGTTCACCCCCCCACAAATTGCATTGGCGGCTTTCTATGAAGTGGATAGGAAGATTGTAGATAAATACTTGGCAAGAAAGTTTTTACCAAAAGAGGAAGAAAAAGAAGAAGAAGAAGAAGAGACGCCTGTTGACATGGAGGTTGAGTCAACCGAGACAGAACAGTCCGAGGAAGAGCTTGAATTGAAGAAAAAAGAACAAGAGAGGATCCAAGAAGAAAAGAATACCAAAATTAAGTTTCACGACGATTTATTGGCCATTATAAGTGAATGTGCCGAATGTTGTAAAGAAACAATTAGTCCTACTAGGGAGGAATCGATTGAGATAGATAAAAAGGTGTATTACTGTCTTAATCCCGAGAAGATGCTCAAGAAAAGGGAGCCCAAATGAAGGCTGCTAGATGTACAATAGAATATATCAATCATTTTTGTGTATTATGTTTCGTAAGTGAGCCATTAGACTCTTGGTGTAACAAGAATCTTGTCATTGATATGTCCTAAGAGATAAGCATTTCTTTCCTCTTCGTTAAGGTCAATCAAGACAGCATCTTGCAAGAAATTAGTATTGGCACCCTTACTGACATTCATCACTATATTGCCTAATTTCATTGTTATTTTTCCAGATTTGTGTATTCTCAATTTTCCAACTTGACCACTGTTATTAGGGATCAATTTAGGTTTTTCTTCCTTGACTTCCACGGGTTCAGTGGTCTTATCAGCAGTAGCATCAGCATTTTCTGGTTTGATTTCTGGTTCTGCTTCTGGTTTAACTTCTTGTTCTTCTTGTTCTTCTTCAGCCTGTAAGACCGGTTCCGAGGAGTGGAATTCTGGTAGTATTTTCGGTAATTGGAATAGTATATATCTCTGGGAACTTGCTTTGTTATCCATATCTATGTCATCTTCTGTGTCTTTTCTAATGTTGAGAGATTTGAGGGCCCTAGCGATATCGAGATGGTCTTGCAACAATCCCTGGTCCTCTGAGAGCTCAACATCTGCACTGGCAACCACCTTTCTTGCATTCTCGATCTCAGTGATAGAGAGCTCTCTAGGTTCGTTCTTGACAGATTCCGGTTCTGGTGAAGTGGTGGAGGATTTAACCATTTCAGGCTCAGGGGTTTCAGTTCTGGAACCAAACGCCTCTTTGGTTTCCGTGTCCACCCTCTCAGGTCTAACGGGGAATAAATATGTTTCGGTTTCTTCGAACCTATACTCCTTATTCATGTTGATCTTGGTTGGGTCGGCTTCGTCATCACTGGCATTTGCGTCCTCTCTCGACGTTGATTCCGATTTCAATTTTAATGAAGATATAAACTCGGGAGTGGGTGATGCAGAGAAGATTCTATCACTGTTGGCGAATTTACTTTGCATAGCGACATGTCCAGAAGACAATGGACCCGAGGACACCAAATGGGTCCCGGCATAATTGGCCCTGCCTCTTCCCCTGAAGGAGCCTCTTCCCCTCATGGAACCACGAAGAGAATGTGATCTGGGCTCCTCTTTCACAATCGGAGCATCTGCATCTCTTTCTTCCTTTGTTCTTCTGGCTACAATTTTGGGTCTAAATTTCAAACTTGGCTTAGCAGCTGAGTTAGATGCGGACGCTGGCGTAGAACGACGCGACAACGAGTCTAATCTGTTGGGAGTATCTGACATTGTCGAGTCCGTTGTGTTTATCAAGAGACTTGCTTTCCTGGTCCTTGGTGCTCACCTAAATATCATTGATTTCTTTACTGCTTCCATATATTGTTCTTTTAATTTTCTGGATCACAGTTACCCGGAAACAACATCGCATAATAAATTTTTATAGAGACATACATGAGACATCTAGAAGTTGTACTGGGTGGGATTGCAATATATATTAAACAAGACAGATATAATGGCTCGTAGAACAAGACCCGCTCAACGTTTGAGCGAAGAGGATCTTGACGAAGTTGATGTGTTCAGTCGGGACAGAGAGAAGGTGTTCCTTGATGATGCTGGTCAATATGGAAAGTCGAGGGACGAATCTGAAGAAAGTGAAGAAGAAGTTATGGGATTAGGTGATGGATCTGAATCTGAGGCCGAAGACGATGATGGAGCTGAATTCTTTGAAAAACCACAGGAAGAGGCCGAAAATGAGGACGAGACTTGGGGTGGTAGGGCCAATTATTATGGGGCCGATGAAGTGGATGACGGAGAAAATGCCAAAAGAATAGAAGAAGAAGCACTTCGTCAACAAAAGAAACATTTGGAGGAACTTGACATGAACGATTATCTCGACGAAGATGTGATGGAGGAATGGCAAAAGGCCAAAACCGAAGAAAAACCAAAAGATATCCTTAATAACGATATACCTAAGGTTGATCTAGCATCCATGGATTCTAAGTCCAAGATGGAGCTTTTGAAGAACTCATATCCTGAATTCATACCGCTTTCCATAGAATTATCCACATTACATCCAAAGTTAGAGAAATTGAAAGCCTCAAAGGACAAGAGTCCTTCCCTTCACGCCAAATTCGTGGCACTTTCTGCTTATTTGGGAACCGTCAGTAGTTATTTTGCTATTTTCCTTGCCAATTTGGAGACCGGAGAATCATTCTCTTTGAGAGATCATCCAGTCATGGAAGGGATTTTAACCTGTAGAGAAGTCTGGAGACAGGCTAGTATTCTTCCTGATCATATTGATGAACTTGGTGATCAAGACATGGAAGATATCTCAGCAGAGGCCTTATCTGATGATGAAGGTATAATGGGTAGCGAAGAAGAAGAACAACAACAATCAGAAATAGAGAGCGAAGAAGAAGAGGAGCCAGAGAACGACGGCGAGTTCAACATAGATATCACCACCAAACGTAAGATCAAGAACCGTTCGGTGAAGGGTAACGACTTTGTTGGTGATCTTGCTGATGTGGATGCAGAAGAAAAGAAGGCTCGTAGACGTACATTGAGATTCTACACCTCTAAGATTGACCAAGCAGCCAATAAGAACGATGCTAGATACACTGGTGATATGGATCTTCCTTATAAGGAACGTTTGTTTGAAAGACAACAAAGATTGATGGAAGAAGCAAGAAAGAGAGGGCAATCTGATACTCGAGGCGATGCTCTTGACCAAAATGATTTCAACTCTGATGATGAAAGAGATGCCAAGACCGTCAATAACGAGTTCGATGAATCTTATTATTCAGAATTAAAACAATCCAAGACTGACAAGAGAGTCAATCGTACAAAGGCCCATGAAGATGCAGTCAAGGCAGCCAAGGAAGGTAAATTGGCCGAATTACAAGAAGCGATGGGCGATGACGGAAAGCGTGCTGTTAACTACCAAATCTTGAAGAACAAGGGTCTCACTCCTCATCGTAAGAAGGAGGACCGTAATGCCAGAGTTAAGAAGAGAAAGAAGTACGAAAAGGCTCAAAAGAAACTTAAGAGTGTCAGAGCCGTGTTCAAGGAAAACTCAGGTCCATACCAGGGGGAAACAACTGGTATCAAAAAGGGTATTTCTCGTTCTGTCAAGCTTGTGTAATAGGGGTGTGTATTTTAATTGCATGTATGTCATTGTTACAATGTAGAGTAAATGCAAATGCCGTTTATTTAATGCTAAATTATTTCGTTTCATCTTCCCCTTCACTGTCAGACAGATCTTCTTCGTTGGCTAACATTGATTGCCATTTCTTAGCCAAATCAGCCATTGCAGCCGAGTCCACACTGGCATCAAACACATCCTTTGGAACCTGATTCTCTGAATGTTCCTTCGAAGCAAATCTTCCTGTGTTGACTTCTGTGATGAGTCTGACCTCCATTTCCTTGATTTCATCCGTCTCGTTCCAGAAGGCTAGTTCACTCCAATCATACAACAACGACTCAGTCAAAGGCGCAAACACGTTGATATCAATCAACCAGACCCTATCAAATGGTCTAGGAAGATACACATCGAAAATAAAATCTGCATCAGGAAAAGAGTCCTTTAGAACAGTATCGAAAAAACTAGTGATAGACGATTTTATAGTAGGCTTCAATTCCTCCAAATAGTCGTAATAGTTAAGATCTCTTTGAGATATACCGATTAAAGTTCTATTCTTCACAAACACTCTGAATTCCAATGCCGGATTCACATTGAACCATTTTCTCAAAACCAAGTCATATTGCACATCTTCACCATTAACGACAGGTTCCGTCACACAATCAAAGGCATGATCTAGATCATGGGCTATATGACTGGAACTATTCAATAATAGGTAAATATCCGAAGCAGTGTGGCATTTCATTATATTATTAGTCATGATCCATGTAGCATCTTTAGGGGCAGACCAATTCAACTTTGGGGTGACAGGACCAAAATCATGAAGAACCTTCTCAATATCTTCATGTAGACTCTTGAAAGCGTCGGTTGGATCTATGTCGGATTTTGGTTCTTCATCTTCCGACCAATCACTATAATCATTATCATCGGTATTAGAAACCACCAGATATTTGTCCTTGGGGAGCACAATACCGTCACATTTAAGATAATCAAGGAAAGCTTGGGGCAATTTCTTCAAGGTTCTTGATTTTGGAGTATGTTTCGAGTACTTAGGATGCCATTCCGAATATGATGTGTTCAAAATCTGCGATTTTTGCACAGGAACTACAATTTCCCTCGGTTTAGATTCTTTTACCGACATTTTACCGTCAAAATATAATTTGCAACATCTACTTTTCACGCCATCAGGTCGTATGTATGTATGTTGCAAGTGTATATTGTGGCCCGGATAAATCCTGTCCTGGAAATATTTTCTCGAAAACCTTACGCGGTGGCAGTCAACATGGCGGTAGTAATAAGTGAGCGATCGAGAATTACAAAGTGGTCCAGAGGATTATTCGCATCATAGAGAAATAATTCGCGAGCAATGTCAGGAATTCCCTCAAATGCCACCTTCCAGGATAAGGAAAAGCCTCAGGAAGTGCGTAAGAGTAACATCATGGCCGCCAGAGCTGTGGCCGACGCCATCAGAACCTCGTTAGGTCCAAAGGGTATGGATAAGATGATCAAGACCAGTCATGGCGAGGTGATTATCTCCAACGATGGACACACCATCTTAAGACACATGGCCGTTTTGCATCCAGCCGCAAAGATGTTGGTGGACGTGTCCGCCGCCCAGGACGTTGAAGCCGGTGATGGTACCACCTCTGTTGCCGTCATCACTGGTGCCTTATTGGGAGCCGCTGAAAAATTATTAAAGAAGGGCATACATCCTACGCTTATAGCAGAATCGTTCCAAAGAGCCGCCGCCAGAGCCGTACAGATCTTGTTGGACATGTCCATCAAGATCTCCTTGGACGACAAAGAGGCCTTGATCAGAGCCGCCTCCACCTCGTTATCCTCCAAGATCGTCTCTCAACACAGTGCATTGTTGGCTCCTTTAGCTGTTGAATCAGTGTTGAAGGTTGTCAACGAAAACGCCACCAACGTCGACTTGAATGATATCCGTTTGATCAAGAAGGTTGGTGGTACCATAGATGACACAGAGCTAGTCAACGGTGTGGTTCTCACTCAGAATGTCGTGAAGAATGCTGGTGGTCCAACCAGAATCGAAAAGGCCAAGATCGGTTTGATCCAATTCCAATTGTCCCCCCCAAAGCCGGACATGGAAAATAACGTCGTTGTCAACGATTACAGACAAATGGACAAGATCTTAAAGGAAGAGAGAGCGTATCTCTTGAATATCTGTAAAAAAATAAAGAAGGCAAAATGTAACGTTTTGTTGATCCAAAAATCCATTCTCAGAGATGCCGTCAACGACTTGGCCTTGCATTTCTTATCTAAATTAAACATATTGGTCATAAAGGATATAGAGAGAGATGAAATTGAGTTTATTTCGAAGAGTACCGGTGCTAAGCCAATTGCAGACATCGATTCTTTCACTGAAGACAGATTGGGTACTGCTGATCTTGTTGAAGAGGTTGAATCGTCTGGCTCTAAAGTGGTAAAAATTATTGGCGTCAAACATGTCACTACCCCAACTGTTTCAGTTGTTTGTAGAGGTGCTAATCAACAAATTCTTGACGAAACCGAACGTTCTTTACACGATGCTTTGTGTGTCATCCGTTGTCTAGTCAAGGAAAAGGCTTTAATAGCAGGTGGTGGTGCTCCAGAAATAGAGGTTTCCAGAACCTTAATGAAAGAAGCCAGAGCCTTATCTGGTGTTGAACAGTTCTGCTGGAATGAGTACGCTGAAGCCTTGGAGGTTATCCCAACCACTTTGGCAGAAAATGCTGGTATGAACCCAATCAACGTTGTCACAGAATTAAGAAACAAACACGAAAATGGTGAAAAATTCGCTGGTATCTCAGTTCGTCGTTCAGCTGCTACAAATACCTATGATGAACACGTCTTACAACCAGTTCTTGTCAGTACCAGTGCTATTACCTTGGCTTCAGAATGTGTTAAGTCGATCTTACGTATTGATGATATCACTATTAGTCGATAATTTATTTGTATATATATTTATTTACTAACGATAATAGACATATTCGGATCAGATTAACGTGTGTAGTCATTTTTGGGACTGTGATTTGGATATAATCTTCACAGCATCCTTGGAAAAGACATATGAAAGTCCACTGAGGATTGTAGTAGTTCCCACCAAATAACCAAAGCCTGTAATTCCCAAGTTCAACATTTCTAATTGGGATTCGCTAAGAAGGTGCAAGATGCTTGGTTGACCAACAATTGTGGCAATATACACCATTTGGAGTCCGGTATTGTATTTGGAGATTGTGGTGGGATGAACAGATGCGCTCGGTATGCTGAAATCCCAGTATCTTTTGAATGTCTTTGGGGGTGGTAACGATACATATCTGTAATAGACAGCAGACATGGCCAATAGGACGTCTCTTCCTAAGATGATGGCAGCAATGGCAACAGGCATCTGGGAAGCCTGGGCTAAGCACACGGTAGAAATCATCATCAAGGATTTATCTGCCATGGGATCAATAATCGAGCCTATCACAGTTCCCATGTTGAATTTACGTGCGATATAGCCATCGACAAAGTCTGTGATACAGGAATAGGCGAAGAGTCCAGCAGCCAAGGTTCTATGTTCCGTGACGATCAAATATCCGATGATTGGAGCCGCTATCAATCTTGTGAGAGTCAACATGTTGGGGATGGTGTATATGTTCTCATGTTCTGGGATAATGTCCTTCAATGGTTCTCTGAGCTTATTGGAGATTTCCTTGGATTTATGCACCCAAATTGCTTTGTTCTGTTTTGCGGTTTCCTTTGCTTTCTTGATACCATCATTGAAACTGGTTTGTTTGAATAGCAAGGTGGTTGAGGAAAACTGCTTGATTGGGGTATACGCTATTCTGAACTGTGGAGCAGTTGAAGGGCGTAGTCTCCAACTCAATGGCGCACCAAAGGTCCTTATGGGATTTATATTTAGGAGAAATTTAGACATTCTTATATACAAGATAAGCCATACGATGTGATTTACTTGTTCTGGGTGCTGGATATAGTTGTTGTAATCGTTGGCTCATACTGAAAAATTTGCGAGTCTCGGGGATCCAACCGGTGCTACGAACAACAGTCCAGAACATTGGGGATCATGTCAAATAGAAGAGAGATAATCAGAAATTTCTTGTTGATGTCAGAAATATAGGGATTTAAATTTCATAGGTTTTTGCTTTATACAAGCCAATTACCATTATTCCCTTAACAAGACACTGATGGTGTCTAACGATAGGCTTCCATGCAGGCTGTCTGGAAAATACGACTCGTAGTCATCGCGCCGAGAACGACTCATCACCTGGCAAATGTTGGGTTACAATGGCTGCAAGATTCGTTTTTTGAGTCCTTTGATTTGCATTATATAAACCAAGATTCCGTTAAATTTATCTCGGTACTTTTCCAAGTACAACTCAGGCTTTCCTTTGACGAACCTTAGATCTGTAACCCTTCATAATTTCACATATCCCGTCAGATCATCCCATTCCAACACCAAAATGAATGTGCTTGTTTATTCTGGTCCCGGTACCACACAGGACAGTGTCAAGAGCTGTCTCGAGTCCTTACGACAATTCCTCTCTCCTTATTATGCGGTCACGGATGTGGGTGCGAAGACATTGATTGAAGAGCCTTGGGCCGAAAAGACATCATTATTGGTCATTCCAGGTGGTGCTGATTTGCCTTATTGTAAGGAGCTCAATGGACGGGGAAACACCGCAATCACCAAGTTTGTTAGAAAAGGTGGAAAATTCATAGGTTTTTGTGCGGGTGGATATTATGGCTCCGCCAGATGTGAGTTCGAAGTGGGAAACTTGGCAATGGAAGTCAGTGGTCCCAGAGAACTCAAGTTTTTTCCTGGGACTGCCAGAGGTTCTGCTTATAATGGATTTATATACAATTCCCAAGCAGGTGCTAGGGCTACCATTGTGTCTCTCAATAATGGCTCTTTAGGTCTTGACTTCACTGAATGTGTCAATTATTATAATGGTGGTAGCGTTTTCCTTGATGCAACAAAATATCCCAATGTCGAAGTGTTAGCATCATATATAGATCCCTTATCAGTTGAATCTGATGATGCAAAAGCGGCTGTTGTGTTGTGTAAAGTAGGCAAAGGGTCTGCAATACTCACTGGAACTCATCCAGAATTTGCCCCTGAGTTTATGAAGCAGACGGACGATGAGACTTACCAAGAAATACTTGCTAAAATAAAGGAGGATGATTCCCATAGAAGACAATTTTTCAGATCGTTGCTCCAAAAGTTGGATTTGAAAGTTGGTGATGGGCAACAAGCTGTCCCCAGATTGACTCCTTTATATCTTAGTTCGGTCAGATCCGGCACAATTGAACATCTCCTTGAAGATTTCAGCGAGCAAATTGGTTTTGAAAACGACTTATTGAAAGGTAACAATGATACTTTTCAATTCCATGAAAGTAATGCCAACGTAGCACATTTGAGACAGCAATCAGAATATGAAGATCCAGAGACGGTGGTAAAGGATGTGTATGTTATTGGGGCCTCATTTAGAGAAAACAACCCAAGTTCTTATTTCAATCACGTTCTTTATTATGATACTCTTGAGAAATTATGGGCCCAGAGGGGGCTTGAAGTCGGTGAATTTGGTTCAGCCATATTATATGGTGAAGTAGTCACCTCAACGTCCACAATGCTACACAAAAACTACAATATGCTCAAGTATATGCCGAATGGGCTCACAGCTGTAGGGACTACTCAAATAGCTGGTCGTGGTAGAGGAGGAAATGTATGGGTGAATCCACAAGGTGTTTTGGCCTCATCTATTATTATGCATTTGCCAATATCAAAAGCAACCACAGCACCAATTGTGTTTGTCCAATATTTATGCAGTTTAGCAATGGTGGAAGCTGTGCTTGGATATGGTGAAGGCTATGAAACCATGCCGATCAAAATTAAATGGCCAAATGATATATATGGTTTAAAACCTGAATACGTTGGTCAAGAGGAAGGGGAATCACCAGAGCCAAAGTATGCAAAGATCGGAGGTCTATTGGTCAATGTGAATATTATTGAAGGAAAATATGTTGTGGTTGTTGGTACCGGTATTAACGTTTCGAATATTGCTCCTACCACATCATTAAACGTCATTCTTGCAAGCTTGAACAAAGTCAGAGCTTCTCGTGGCCTGCAACCCCTTGAACCTTATCGTCAAGAAGCTCTTTTGGCGAGGTACATGTATGTTCTTGAAAATATGTTTGTTGCCTTTACAAACAGTGGCTTCAGCCAGTTCTTGGACTTGTATTATCAAAGATGGTTGCATAATAAGCAAGTTGTGAGAGTGGAATCCCACAATAACACTAGGGCTATTATTGTGGGAATTTCTTCCGATTGGGGATTTCTTGTAGTGGAGGCTATCGATGACAAGGGCAATTACACTGGTAATAGATTTCAATTGCAGCCGGATGGAAACTCGTTTGATATGTTTAAAGGATTGATATTTAGAAAGAGTTATAATTAGGACTACAACTAAATATATGATAACTTTATATGAAAATAGTAATAAAACAAATTAATGTTGCAGCGACGACTTAAAGACACCCGAACAACTATAAAACAGAACCTTTTTATAAATTTTTTATTTCCAAGACAATATCTCTTATTCTAGACAAGAGAAACTTAATCATCCTTCTTTGGAGAAGAAGGAGAATATTGAGGCGAGGTTGGGGAGTATTGAGGAGATGTAGGACTATACTGTGGAGATGTAGGACTGTATTGTGGTGAGGTTGGACTGTATTGTGGTGAGGTCGGGGAGTATTGAGGTGATGTTGGTGAATATTGAGGTGATGTTGGACTGTATTGAGGTGAAGTTGGGGAGTATTGAGGTGAAGTTGGACTGTATTGTGGGGAAGTTGGGCTATATTGTGGAGATGTAGGTGAGTATTGTGGGGAGGTTGGACTGTATGATGGAGAAGTTGGACTGTATGATGGTGAGGTTGGACTGTACGATGGGGAAGTTGGTGAGTACGATGGGGAAGTTGGCGAGTATGATGGGGAAGTTGGCGAGTATGATGGGGAAGTTGGGGAATAAGATGGCGATGTTGGTGAATAAGATGGAGAAGTTGGACTGTATGAAGGCGAGGTTGGTGAGTATGAAGGTGAAGTTGGTGAATATGTAGGCGAGGTTGGTGAATAGGCCGGAGAGGTAACAGCAAAGCCTGGAGAGGCAACACCAAAACCTGGGGAGCCCGGAGCATATGAGAATGGAGAAGTTGCAGCCATTGAAGGAGAATTTGGTTGGTATGAACTCTTGAAACCATCACCATAAGCAGTAAGACCACCACGATCATCGGTAGTACCTGCTTGGGCTAATGGCGAGAACATGACGTTATCATCCACAACAATCTTATCATCCATATAACTGTCCACATCCTGATATGGAGTGGCACTACCTCCAACAGCAGTAGATGCTGCGATGGCAGGTTGGGCCATATTCATATTGGTAGTGACATTACTCAACATACGTTCGTCAACCATCACATCAAAAGCACCAGTACCTAATGGGGCCATTTGTCCAAGAACAACATTTTCTGAGATACCATGACAGTCGTCAAGTTCTGCAGCAGCACCAGCATCCAATAAAATTTCAACTGTTTCTTCGAAGGAACAACGCATAAGGGCACCTGTATCAGCTCTGTTGATACCATGACGAGTAACAGCCATCAAGTGACCTCTAGAAGTCATGACATCGACCAACAAGGCCATGTGACGATAGTTAACATAAGAACCATCGAAGGCAATAACATTAAGAATTTCCTTATACAATGCAGCACGAGTAGCTTCAATACCAAGAACTGAAAGAACTTCAATGAAAGAGTTGGAGTAAGTACGAGAAGCATCAACCCCTGGAACACTCATAACATCAGCAAGGTTACAACCATCGGTTTCAAGAACCCATTCCATACCTTGTTTGAATTCACCACTTGCATCAGGAGCATTGATCTTATGTTGCATCATGAACACACGAATGATACCTGGGATACCACGAAGTGAGATAGATTCAAGCATATGCGATTCAATACTCTTAAGAATTTGATCTTCTTCGGCATCAGTTTCTTCCTCGACAGACTTAGGGTCACGAACAACACGACAACGAATGATAAGCTTATCAGCAGTATCATCAGACCAAATGACGAAAAGATCTTCACCAAAGTTTTGAGAAATCTTTTCTGCAACTTGACTCATGGTCAACTGCTTATCTAACATCTTAGCACGATCAAGTTCAAGACGAAGTAACCAAGGAGATTGCTTGTCGATAGTTTCTTCAACCTTCTCATCTGGAATGGCAAAATAGGCTTCAACAGTATCGTAATCTTCCTCGATAACAGTACTTCTTGGATCTGGGTCATAGAAGATTTCAGTAGCAGCTGTAACATTTCTCAAGGTAGTGTGTTCAATCGCAGATTGAATAACCTTAGCTCTTTCGATATCAGCAGCAATCTCAGGTTCCAAATAAACTGTAAGTGCAGGAGTCTTGATGTTCTTAGCAACGTTAAGAATTTCCTTAAGACGAGGAACACCTAGAGTAACATTCTTGGACGAGACACCGGCATAATGGAAAGTATTTAATGTCATTTGAGTAGCTGGTTCACCAATAGATTGAGCAGCAACAACACCAACCATTTCACCTGGATGGACAATGGACCTTTGGAATTGAGTTTCAACTTCACCGAGAACCCAATCGAATGCGCTTTTATTTAATCTGTATTCTTCGACGACACGACGAGTAGCAAGACGAGAACGTAAAAGACATTGGAATAACAAAGTTGCATTAGCTTGAGCTTCCTTCATTAATGGAGTTTCACCACGAATGACGTACAATTTGGTACAAAGTTCCTGAACACCTCTAACAACTTCATCTAAAGTCAAATCACTAGCTCTTGTACGGTCAAGATGGAAGATTTGCTGAGCGTTTTGAACAATACGACGAATATTGACAGGTAATGGCCAGTTGTAATCACCATTGGTGAAACAGACCTGTCTCAAGTAATTACGATCATCAGTCAATTGGTCATATTCTTCATCTAAAACCTTTTGCAAGTCCACGTCACCGCGAATTTCCTTACCATTTTCAAGTAAAGATTCTCTGATACCCTTGGAATCGTCCAAAAGATCAATACGATAACGACGGTCAAAGGCGGCATCAGATCCCGGAATAGTGTCAATAGTTTGCTTTTCAACTTGAGTACCATCGATACCATCTTCACCGTAGACGAATTGAATGATATCACCAAGAGAATTTCTGGTAGTACCATCGTAGTGAACCATGATATCTTCCAAAGCCTTAACCAAACGACGTTGAATATAACCGGTTTCGGCTGTCTTAACGGCAGTATCGATAAGACCTTCTCTACCGGCCATAGCGTGGAAGAAGAACTCTTGTGGTGTTAATCCTCTCAAATACGAGTTTTCAACGAAACCCTTAGATTCAGGAGAATAATCATCCTTTGTGAAATGTGGCAAGGTACGGTCAGAGAAACCGAATGGAATACGCTTACCTTCGACAATTTGTTGACCCACACAAGCAGACATTTGAGAAATATTAATGAAAGAACCCTTGGAACCGGAAACAACCATTTGCTTCACGTTGTTTAAGTCCTTCAAGTTCATTTCGGCGGAACGACCAGCAGTATCACGCGCTTGATTAAGAACACGAGAGACATTATGTTCGAAAGATTCTCTCAATGTCATACCTGGCTCTGGTGCTAACTTGTTCAGTTGAGCGTCAAGAATGATCTCTTGCACCTTCTGCTTAGCTTCAGAAATGGTGTTTGTAATATCTTGCATAGTACTAGCATCGGCAATAGTGTCACCAATACCAATAGAAAACCCATTATGTAGCAACCAGTAGTTGACAACCTTTTGAAGGTTACCAAACAAGCCGGCACAAATAGCTGGGCCCTTCTCTCTCATAACAGTATGGACTAAACCACCACCAGTTGCACCGACAGTCTTCTTATCAACAACACCAAACATGATATCACCGTTGACAATAAGTATACCTGAGTCCTTTGGACTCAATAATGTATTACCATCATCAAATCTTTGTAAGTGAATACCTCTTGGGATTGCCATGGAGACCATTTGTTTACCAGTCCAAAGTGGTTTAGGCTTCAAAATTGCTGGAGTTGGAATGACACCATCCCAGTTTGGAATCCAGTACAAAAGGTTCATCACCTGGTCATATTCAATAAAAATGTCTCTCAAAGTCATCTTACGAATACCACAAAGTGTATCTTGCACAATACCCATAACTGGCTTGTTAGATTGAGGGGAGACAATTTGCAATGGAACAGCACAAATTTGCGACAATTCAGCTCTGGTTTCAGGAGACTGAGGAACGTGCAAATTCATTTCATCACCATCGAAATCCGCATTATATGGAGAAGTAACAGACAAGTTCAATCTGAATGTAGAGTATGGCATGACTTTAACTCTGTGAGCCATCATGGACATTTTATGCAAAGATGGTTGACGGTTAAATAACACTGGATCATCATCCATAAGATGTCTTTCAACCTTCCAACCATATTGTAAGGCAATATCACCAGCTCTCTTATGGTATCTAAGATCGATACGGTCACCACTGTCTCTGATAACGTATTTGGCACCTGGATGTTCATTTGGACCATTTCTGACGTATTCAGTAAGGCGGTGGATATTATATGGGGTAACGATTTCAGGATAGGTCAAAGTACGAGCAATAGATCTTGGAACACCAACTTGGTCCAACTCCAAGTTAGGATCACCAGAAATAACTGTACGAGCTGAGAAATCCACACGCTTACCCATAAGATTACCTCTAAGACGACCTTCTTTACCCTTTAAACGAGCTCTGATAGATTTGATAGGACGACCGGTCTTTTGCAATGCTTGTGGTTGACCAGCAATGTCGTTATCCATATATGTAGCCACATGGAATTGCAACAAAGCCTCAAACTCACTGATAACATGCTGTGGAGAACCATCCATTTCTAATCTTTGGACATTGATATTGGCCTTGATAACATCGGCAAGCTTGAAAGTTAAATCATCCTCACCTCTGGCAGTATCATTAAAGGCAATCGATGGACGGACAGGTGGAGGTGGAACAGGCAAGACAGTGATAAGCATCCATTCAGGACGAGCATAATCTTCATTGAAACCAAGTCTTTTACAGTCCTCGGAACTGATATGCTTAAAAACGTTGAGGATTTCAGATGGAGTTAACATTCTACGTTCTGGTTGTTCGTCGTCACCGTAACTCTTATCCTTCTTCCAGGTACCCCACAATCTCAAACCATCCTTACGGACGGTTGGTTGGAAATTACCACAACCGCTTCTTCTATGTTTCTTTTCGTCAGGCGAATTTTCATCTTCTGCGGGGTCTGATTCACAGACCATCTTAGTTTTACACGCGTTCCAAACGGCGTTGAATCTTTTCTTTGGGTCTCTGATCTTGATGGCAGCGGCCATTTGTGGATTGGATTCGTCCAATAATAACTTACCGCAATGCATACAGATACTCTCACAGGCCTTCTTGATCTTTGCAATGAAACCTATATGGAACACGGGCTTGGCCAACTCGATGTGACCAAAATGACCCGGACATTCCAACATATCTTCACCACATGTCTGGCACTTGAAATTACGATCAATCGAACCCAATCTAGGATCGTTCAACCCCCCATCACGAGGTCTCTTGGTTGCTTGGTCCATGGTCTCAGGATACTCAATCTTGGCGACACTAATGGCTCTGATTTCCTCAGGCGAAAGAAGCCCAAATTGGACCTAAGAGGTGTTAGTTCTGCAATGCACATTAGAAGGACTTTTCGTTCGATACTTACTTCTTTCACGGAACGTAGAGGCGCACTGGAATACGGAAATTGGTGGCTCATGCTGGCAAACAACGATTTTCAATCAACGAATAAATTGTTTTGGATTCCCTTAAAAAGAAGTTATAAATGTTTTTGGATTTTACTATGATTATGATATAACAAAAAATGGACTCTAATTCAACAAAAATATAAAAATAACCCTAATCTCGAATTGAAGATAACTACTGCAACAACAACCAAATGAGTGCAATAACGCTGTATTAATCAGTCTTATTCCTCGCAAGATTCAAAGTATCTGATCAAACTTTCAAAGGCAAACACGAGTGATTGCTTCCGATGGATTATGGTGGATAGGTGTTATTATTCTGTGTTATGTTTATATGAGGCCCATTTTTCACTGATAATGTTGAAAATTCGAAACTGGGGGCGACGAACGGTAAATTACGCCAGGACCACAATTACGCGCGCGACCCGGAATCTGTGGTCATTCGACTATTCCGGTTGGGCGGCGCACGTCGGTACTACAACGAGTATGGCTAGTATATATCTCTATATTAATATATTTACATATAGGAAGGGAATTCTCCATCAATTGAAGAACTTGGACATGGCAGCCTTCTCTTTTTCACGACGTAATTTGAGGGTCTTCTTGACATCTTCAAGACCCTTGAGAATGGCCGCATCACCTGGAGACAACTTAAGAGCCTCTTCTAAATCCTTTTGGGCATTTGTTTCGTCTTTGATCTTTAAATTACCCATACCTCTACGATAAAGGGCCTTTGCTTGGGACTTGGCGTCAACACCCTCGACCTCCAACGCGCTGGTGGCAGCCTTCACGGTGGTCTTGCCATCGCCAAGTTTCAAGGCCATCAAGGAGCTGTTCAAATAACAGGAAACCTTTGTAGAAGCCAAGGTTTTCAAATCTTCCTCTGATAAGTCTTCTGGGAAATACTCTTCGAGATAGGCGCATGCCTTTTGGTACTTAGAAAGGGCACCCTTGATGTCGCCGGCTTTGAACAATTTGGTACCGATATCTTTAATTTCAGTCACCGCCTTGAAAACGGACGCTGGAACATTGACATCCACTTTATCGTCATCAGTCATGAATTCTTCATAAGTATCACCAGTGCCATCATCGACGCCAGCGGCCTCAGCAACGTAATCTGCAGCCAATTCACCACAATCGGCTATCACACAAGGCTTCAATGGTTTATCACCTGAATCCTTTTCAATGCGCTCAATGGCTCTAACAACCCCCTTACCGGACAAAACCTTACCAAAAACAACATGTTTTCCATTAAGATGTGGAGTTGGGACGGTTGTGACGAAGAATTGCGAACCATTGGTACCTGGACCAGCATTGGCCATGGATAAAAGAAATGGAACATCATGGACTAATTGGAAGTTTTCGTCTTCGAATTTTTCACCGTAAATGGACTCACCGCCAGTACCGTTCCCAGCAGTGAAATCACCACCTTGGATCATGAAATCCTTGATGACTCTATGGAACGACGAGCCTTTGAAATGCAATGGCTTACCAGATTTTCCTGTGCCCTTTTCACCAGTACATAAGGCTCTGAAGTTCTCGGCGGTCTTTGGTACTATGTCGTTGAATAATTCAAAGACGACTCTACCTTTCTTGTCTCCTCCAATGGAGATATCGAAGAAAACCTTTGAGCGTGTTTCTGACATTGTTGAATAATATAGCTTTACTTTATGTTGCTTTTACGACTGGAATAAAATATTCTGTTCCTTTGGACAACTGCAAAATTCAATGCTGCTGACAGCATGCTCGATACTGTGGAAGTTTCTAGAGCTTTCCGGCTGGTTTGTAGACACCATCGAGGTTAATGCCGGAAATACATATAGGGAGAACAACGTGAGAGAATGCCGTAATTGACATTAGTCTACTCATATACATATATAATGATACATTTTATTCATAAACCGTCATTATCATCATCAACACCGCCATCACTGTCCCAATAGGTTGATAGACTTTCTAATATACCAAGCTTCCGCAGGGGATCTGGCGTTGATTCTAGCATTGTGGACCTTTGTAGTAGGGGGTCCTCTTCATCCTTACTAATAGATCGATTGATATCTATCTCAAACGAGTGGAAATCGTGATCCACGTACTTTTCGCGAACATCCGGATGTATATGATGTCTGAAAGAAACGAAATGGTCTCTGAATGTCATATAGTCTGATGATTCGAAACTGCACCCTAACATTGGGCAAACCAACATAGCCTTTTCCGTGGAACATTGTCCAGAGGTAATGTGTCTCATTAAATAACTCGCTCTTAGGAACCACTTGTTGCAATTCGCTTGTCGACACTTATATACCCTTCCTTCAGGTAATGGCGGAACTTCTAACACGAGAGGGAAATCTTCAGCTAGCTGGTCGATAATAGAAGAATTATCAATCTCACCGATATCTTTATTTCTCTTTTTCTCTATGAATATATCCTCTGAAACAGGATATCCATACTCCAATAATTTGTGAGAATGCTCATCTTCTAAGTGCAATTTGTAGTTTCTGTCGCTATTATATGATTTTTCACAGCTAGGGAAGGGACAACTCCTGCCTCCCCTATACAACATGCTTCCAGTCGAAGAAATGGAATCTCGTGAAACATCTTTGGTAGAATCTTTGGCTTCTAAGTCACTCTCATCTTCTCCATCTCTTTCTGATATGCTATTAGACATGCTGATTATTTCGATGGAGCTGTGCTCAAGCTCGCTATCAACCATCGAGGATTCATCATTTATTGAAGAGGTGACTGAAGTATCCATACTCGCCTTGACTTCTTCTAAATCTGAATAAGAATTCTCAAGAACAAACAATCTTCTCCTTTTATCGCTAAGAAAGGGGCTTTTATGAGAGTGGCCTCGTTTTATATCATCCGAATCACCATTATCTGATGGCAGTCTTGTTGAATCCACCAAGGGTAAATGACTGTTGTCACTTATAATTGAGCTGGAGTCGATCTTACGTATTCTGTCAAGACTGGGCGAGAGATTGTGGGCCGCAATTGGCGAATTTGAATTCTGTCTTGCGGAACGAGCCTCATGTTTGAAGGGAGAGGTTCTTCTTGATCTCCTGGGGGTCAAATTCGAGCCATTAGTTTTGGAAGGTGACACTAATTGAAGATTATCCTTCAAGGGACTAGATTCGAGCTCAGGGTCTAATAGACTCTGAGTGAATGAAATTTTAGCCGCTAGATCGGGATTAGCACCCAATAATAGTAGATCATCCTCGTAAAGATTTAAGGGCTTCTTGTTTTTACTTGGAGATAGTGAGAACAGAAGTCCTTGCTGTGTGTAAGTGGGTGGCCTTGGCGGAGGAAGCACGCGTTTTGGTTCCTTGGTTCGATCTTGTTCTAAATTATAATACATTCCCCAGATATTTTCGCCTGGAGGCTTGGGCTTCAACGATCTCAAATGTCCCTTGTCTTCTATTATTTCTCCGGTCTTCAAATCGATGATATCACCCTGATCATCTTCCGGTATACTTTCGTAGGTGTTGATGATTTTTTCCCATATGGATTGGAATTTCTTCTTTTGTCGACGTTGTTTACGTTCTAACACTTCCTTCGAGAGATCATATGAAGTGGGACTGTAAATCTCGCGTGCCAAAGCTATAGAGTCTGTAGACATGTCCTGCGGTGGGTCCGACGTTAGGTCTATTATCTCAACAGACAGGCTATCTAGCCCGTCCAATGATGCGAATTCGGCTAAGTCCATGGTATCTACAGAATCATCTGAACTCTCAGCCAGCAGAAATGTCTTCTTTTCTGATCAACCACTTCTTCATCTATGTTGCACTTGTTTACGTTTTGGAAAACACACGCAAATATCACTGGTTATGTGCGATGTGTCATGAATGGAGAAGAGTAGAGCAGTTTAACTACAAAAAGGTGATATTTAGGACTATTGATGAAAATTAGCTAAAATATCAAATTATAAAAGAATCACACATCCTCGTCCTCGTTGCATCTCCTTCCTTCCATGCCAATTACCCTCCTGGAGTCCTCTGTCACTTTACCGATCTCATAATCGTTCCACAGATCTCACACTACTGTCGGGACCGACATATGAGTGCAGTAGTATCGAGGAGTCACAATTGTCAAACTTTAATTAAACAAGGAATAAATCGGGAATTGAGCAAAAGTATCTATTCTATCAATCAAAAGTATTTATTGTATCACTCTTTCTACATAATTTGCCATGTCGTCGGAAATAGTCGTTGTAGGTGCTGGTGTTATTGGTCTTTCTTGTGCTGCGATATTGGCTGAGAGAGGCCATCAAGTGACGGTTATAGCTAACCATTTCCCGTCTGACACTCCCCTTCCCCTGTATACTTCACCATGGGCTGGTGCGCATTTCCGCCCCTTTCCAAGTAGAAGCGAAAATGACTTGAGAGAATACAAATTGACCAGAAAGACATTGGAACACTTCAAGACGTTGTGTCAAACAGACCCCGAGTCTAGCGTCACATTCACCGAGGGCGTTGAGTATCTCGAGAAACCAGATGAGTACTATCTGGAAGTTGCTGAGGGCTACAGTGAGGGAATTGAAGGGTTCCAGATACTTTCAAAGAATGAATTACCCGAGGGAGTTACCTTCGGTGCTAAGTACACCTGCTGGGTTCTCAATCCCCCGATCTACCTTCAATACTTGGAGAGAAAGCTTACCATGAAATATGGGGCTAAGTTCGTGAAACTGACCTTAGTTTCTTTGAAACAGGTTGCCCAAACCTATCCTGCAGCTGTCATAATCAATGCTTCTGGTCAAGGATTGCAATATGAGGGAGGATATGATCCCTTGTCCTATCCTATAAGAGGTCAAACTCTTCTAATTAGACCCCCACCTGGACATCCTTATGAAAAGAAGACTGTGACACACCAGGCTTCAGACGGACTGTGGACTTTTGTTATCCCGAGACCATTTGATGGGGGTGTTATAGTTGGTGGTACGAAACAACCTTATGATCTCTTATCTACTCCAAGAGAAAGTGATACGCAAACATTGATAAAAAGAGCCAAAGTGTTGTATCCAGAATTATTGATTGATGGAGAATTTGACATCAGAAAGGTTAATGTTGGATTTAGACCTGCAAGAAAGGGTGGAATTAGAATTGAGTCTGAAAAGGTAGGCAATACAAAGATAATCCACGCATACGGTGTTGGAGGTATGGGTTATGAAGTATCCTACGGTGTTGCTGAAACGGTTGCTGATTTATTGAGTCGTAGACCTTATGGGACTTATAAACTCTAGAATTATTAACCAACCAATGTTTTCATTTTTATAAGATAAAATATAAATATATGATTTTTTTATTATATAAATATATGATTTTTAGAAAATTAATTAATGTAAAGATAATTAATGATTTACATCTGTTTTTTGAATATTCGAATTCAGCAAAATATAAAAAAACCTAGACTTAAAATCTAAGCTCTGCTAATAATAATAAAACATCCAATCAATATTCTCCAATTGAAATAAAGATTAGATAACATAATATTAATTTAATTGCCCCTGTTTAGATAACAATGCAGCTCTGCAGCAGCCAACGCCTACGAAGATCGGGCTAGTTCTCCGAGTTGCAACCTCCTTGACATATATATATGGAGAGATCACTTACAGTCAGAGGAAATTCAGCAATATTAGATAAGTGTATTAAATGTCTGTGAGAAAATTTAAAATTGCCGGAGTGCAATTGGGTCCTATTCAGAAAGCAACTCCAAAATCGGACACAGTCAAGAGATTAGTCAAGTTGCTCGTCGAGGCTGCTGAACAGGGTGCAAAATTAGCTGTATTTCCTGAATTATGTTTGACTTCATTTTTTCCAAGATGGTATATTGAATCTCAAGAAGAAGTTGATTCTTACTTCGAAAAAGGTGATATCACTCAAGGTGAAGCCAGACATTTGTTTGAGGCTGCAAAGACCCACAATATTGGCTTCGTCTTGGGATATGCCGAATTGACGGATGATGGTCATCGTTTTAATACTTGTATTTTAGTTGATAATCAAGGTCAGGTTATTCAGAAGTATAGAAAATCACACTTGCCTGGCTTTGAAGAGCCAACCCCAGGAAGTGAATTTCAACAATTGGAGAAGAGATATTTTGAATATGGAGATTTAGGATTTCCAGCCATCAGAACAGATCCGGAGTGGATCGACTCCACGGTTGGTATGTTGATCTGTAATGATCGTAGATGGCCCGAGGCCTGGAGATGTTATGCATTGCAAGGGATGGACTTGTGTATCAACGGTTATAATACCGCCTCCAATGGTACTTCTTTATTTGGAAACGAGGAAAATAAGCAGCTCAGAATGTACCACAGTGACTTATCTACTAAAGCCAATTCTTATTTCAACTCATGCTTCTGCGTTTCAGTTGCCAAATGTGGTGTTGAAGACGAACAAGAATTAATCGGCGGCTCCTTGATTGTGGATCCAAATGGTAGAATAATTGTTCAAGCCAAAACTGAAGATGATGAGATATTGTTTGCTGACATTGATTTGGATGACACAATCAATGGTAAAACGAAGATGTTTGACTTCTCCAGACATAGACGTCCAGAGTTGTATGAAAGATTAACCAAACAGAAAGGTGCAGTTGAACTTCCACCATTTTCTACGAAATAAGAATGAAAGTAATAGAATGTTGAGCGTTCATACATGTAACTTGAAATCTAAAAGTCGTATATTTGTCTATTTTCTATCAAGTAACTCTTTATTAACACATGAGATTGGAATACCACTGCCATAGAAATATTCCACCAAATTATCTACATTTTTCTTTTCAAAGGCTTTCCAACTGTCTCTTGAGGTGGCACCCAAGTGAGGCAACAAGGAAATCTTCCAGTTGGTCAACAACTTTTCGTGGATTTTTGGCTCAAATTCATGGACATCGAATCCAGCACCAACCAATTGACCTCTTTCCAAAGCATCAATGACAGCGGCCTCTTGAACTACTGGACCTCTGGCAATATTGATTAATCTCACCTTGCTCTTCATTTTTTTGAATGTTTCGAAATTGATCAAGTGTTGCGTCTCAGGAGTATGAGGACATAATAATAGAATACAGTCCAACTTGGCTAAGAACTCATCGAAATCTGGGTAGAACTCCAATCCTTCAATCTCTTCTTCATAACGAGGTTTTCTGGATCTATTGTGATAAATGATATTCATACCAAGAGTCTTACAGGTTTTTGCGATCAAGGAACCAATATCACCAATACCCACTATACCCAACGTTTTTCCATTTGGATCTTCAGCATACTGAGCAATTTCTTGAGACAGATAATAATTTCCTGATCTGATACAATGTTCGGCAAAAGTGGTGTATCTGAACGAGTTCAAGATCAACGACACACCAATGTCAGCAGTAGCTCTGGAACAGGAATTAGGAGAGTTACAGAACAAGATGCCTCTACTGGTCAAATAATCAACATCAACTATATCATATCCATGGCCCGATTGGGTGATGATCTTGACAGAGTCGGGTATTAACTTCACCGGCTCGTTTCTAAACGGATAATGATGGACGTAAGGACTTGATTTCAACCAAGTGGGACGACAAATGGCTTCAATACCATTGAGTTTCCCATGATCTGGCTTCTTCAACTCGTCCATATAATCTTGTTCGGTGTCAAAGTCGTAGGTGATCAAATCGAACTTTTCATTTAAGGTTTTCCATGCTTCTTCGTGGTGAACGGGCTCATCCCAAGGGATATACAACACCTTTGGCTTGATTTGGGTCATTTCTATATAGTTATACAATCACCACAACTCTCCAATAATGGACACTCTATGTTTTTATGGCTCAACCACAATTACTCAGATGTTACAATCCGGTTGCAGATTCCCGATCTCTGCCCGGGGAGTTGTACATTTATTCCAGAGCCGCATGCATTTCCATAGATACTATCGTAGGGAAGATATTTCTACAATTGGAATTGCAGGAAATATATATATAAATATATATTATAATAAATAACCCTAATTTCCCTTGTAGACCCGAATCTCAGAGATATGTTTGGCCTCTGGCAAGTCTGGATTCCTTGGAACTGGCAAAAAGACCTCTTTTGGCAGTCTTCAATCCGGCTCTATTGAGACCACTCAACAAATTGACACCACTAACAACACCGTCAATGACCTCGACACCTCTTGGTTTCACAGTGGCCTCGACGGCAGCCTTCATATCAGACATACCAGCACAACCCAAGATCAACACATCCGCATGTCTATCATTGACCAATTCCAATGCTACATCACACATCATCTGAAGAACTTCTTCCCTTGGCTTAGATTCCAACTCAGAGACGGCTAAACCAGTAGATATGTAACCAGCACAAGCACCCTCTAAACCGTATTCTCTGATGGCATCAATGTGTCTGATTTGGCCTCTGTAGACGGTTCCTACGACTCCAAATCTACCCCCGATGACTCTAGAGGTGTACAAAGCAGCCTCCATGATCCCAACACATGGTTTATCGAATTCCTCCCTTATGCAGTTTGTTAAAGGATGGTCGGAAAAACATGCTACCAACACAGAATCAACTTGGTCTATGTAAGGATAGACGTCACGAATACATTCAGCAGCAGACATCACACCGTCCAAATGGCCCTCAATGGTGAGGGGGGCCTTGGCTGGACCGGTGTAGCCATACACTATAGTATCCATAGGAATGTGTTGCTCGACAATCTTCAAACAGTTCATGGTCATAGCCTTAGTGGCATTTGGGTTGATCATGAGCACCTTGATCAACTTTTCATTGGGAATTGAAGCAGCCAAAGGGCTCTTTACGAAAGGAAGTTGTTCTACCGACATTATGAGAGAATATATATATTAATAATAAAGCTAACAAGCAGATCCAGCAGTTATTAAATGGTATTGACCAGCTGATTATTCATAAATTAGGATCAATTCTGCTATTTGCAGCATCAGATCTGACGCCCCGGCCCGTCCTCAGCACCGATCGGGGAAGTAGATAAGACAATACCGAATCCAGCGGTTGCTGCAAAACGGCACATACATAAGTGTAAGTCAACCAAATTAATATAAGAAGAGTGCAAGATAATTTGATTCGATCGATAGTATATTTCGAGAGATCATGCCAAACACCATGGAGTTCGATCTAGTCATTTTCAACGGATACATTGTCACTGGTTCTGACATTACTCCCCCATCAGCCTACATAGGTATCAAGGACGGAATAATCCAGACCATCACCACCATTCCTTTAAAAGGGAAAAAAATAATTGATGCTCAAGGAGGATTCATCACTCCCGGTGGAATCGATTCACATGTCCATATTGACCAAGGAAATGCTCCTACTGGAGATACCTTCGAAAGCGGATCTAGGGCTGCAATTGCCGGTGGTACTACCACCATGATCCCATTTGCAGTGCAACCAAAGACAGAAGATAACTTGATAAAAGTTGTGAAGGATTACCATGCTACGGCTAACAAGAATGGCCCAATTTATTGCGATTACGCTTTCCATTTGATTATTTCTGAGCCAAGTGAAGACATATTGCAGAATCAATTGCCGAAGATAGTGGAAACCGAAGGTATCACCTCGGTCAAATTATACACTACTTATCCGTATTATAAATTGACCGATCTCCAGTTATTGGACATCCTACTTGTCACTAGAAAGTTGAATGTCACTACAATGGTGCATGCTGAGAATGCGGATCTTATAGACTTCATTGGAGCAAAACTCCAGGAGAAGAAACTCATGGAGCCCCACTATCATGCGCTTTCACGACCATTAGAAGCTGAAGATGAAGCTTCATATAGAGTGATATCATTGGCTAATTTCATTGATGTTCCGATTTTATTAGTTCATATGTCTTCAACCTCAGCTTTAGAACATGTAAGAAAGGCCCAAACCAATATGGCTCCTATTTTTGCAGAAACATGTCCCCAATATCTCTTCTTGACCAGCGAATGTTTGAAGAGTCATTCGGAAGATCAATTCGAAGGAGCCAAGTTCATCTGTTCACCACCGTTGAGAAGAGAACAAAAAGAGTTGGATGGGGTCTGGAAAGCCATAATGAACGGGACTGTCACAGTGTTCAGCAGTGACCATGCTCCATCCAAATATGACCATCCCGAGGGGAAGAAGAGAGGTCTTGTCAATGGATTACCACATTTCAAGCTTGTTCCCAACGGACTTCCAGGGATCGAAACCAGAATGCCGTTACTTTTCTGTTATGGGGTGGAAACAGGTCGTATCACCCCACAAAGATTCGTGGAATTGACCTCTACAAATCCAGCCAAATTATATGGATTGACCAATAAGGGAAGTGTTAGCATCGGAATGGACGCAGACATAACGATCTGGTACCCAAAAGAGAAGATGGGTGCATTCAAGCTAACCAATGCGATGATGCATCATGATATCGATTATGTGCCATACGAAGGGATGGAGTTCACTAATTGGCCCAGATACACCATAATTCGGGGTACGGTTGTGTTTGATCGTGATAACGGTGGTCTTACAGGAGAAAGAATAGGTCAATATATACGTAGAGGAAGAAGTGCTTTGGCTGGACCAAGAGGGACCCTCAACGAAATATTGGAATGAAAAAAGATTTATTATTTATTGTAAGATTCCGCTGCCGGAGACGTTCCGACAGGCTAGAACGGGCCCGATAATCCTAGGTTACCCTGTTTGTCCTTATCTGATCTGCTTCCGGAATAAATCATGTAAGAGCCGCAACACTGCGAATCAGGTTACTAAGCAACGAAGACTCATATCTATTTTATTCAGTGAAACAAACTATAGGAAAAAGTACTAAGCTTTTGAGTGGAAAACATGACCGAGTTATTGCTGGAGTTCGCAGATTTGAAGCCTTTATCTATCAAATCGACCGGGAGACTGCATCTAGCTTGTGTTAGATGTCGCACCCAGAAGATCAAATGTTCCGGAGGTGAGTTAATTAGCCAGTCATTTGGAGATCAGTGACTAACTAGACAGATCATCCAACTTGTAGAAATTGTGCGGTATCCCATAAACAATGTAATTATCCTGCCAGGCAGAGAAAGGTGGTGATCATGGAGTCGCAGTTGAGTAAGATCCGTTCCAGATTGAACTTCCTAGAGAAGGAAGTCATAAGATTGAAACGTGGTGGATCGGATGAGCTTCCAATTACTGCAAAAAAGTCCAAACTAGGTAACCCCGAGGAATCAGATGAGACGCAGGACCAGGATTTCGTCAATCCCCTATCCACGAAATTTACTTCAGAGAGCTATTTTGGTACTTCGTCTTGTCAAGTATTCGATATTGCGTTGCATTCCTTTTTGGATGAATTTACCTCAGATGCGCCGGAACACACCATGAGCCATCAATCGAGATATTTCTTCCAAGACCCCACCGTCAATCTTCCATTCTCGGGGGTCCTTATGTTGCCTGATAGAACCTACGCCCATTTTCTCGTGAAAAAGGTGGTGGATTTCATAGGCCACGAATTCTATCTATTTGATACCAGGGACTTCTTGAGAAGAATAGACGAGACCTATGAATCATTAAGAGATAAGAAACCTTCATGGCTATGTTATTTCTTCATTACTCTTGCTGTTGGTGAACAATATCTCAATGAAAGTCCCGACGGTGGTCCGCCAGGAATGAGATTCTTTGTTCCGGCAATGCAATTATTTAGACATTATTACGAAACTCCAACTGTTGAGTTCGTCCAAACATTGTTATTGATTGGCTTTTACCAGCAAAATCTTAATAGAACCAACACAGTATTCTCCTTTTACGGGATGGCTACAAGATCCGCCTTGTTATTGGGGTTACATAGAAAGGTCACAGACCCTAGCTTTTCTGCCGTGGAAAAGGAAAAAAGAGCTAGAGTGTGGTGGACTGCGTTTTTAATGGAGAGTGTCTGGTGTGCCAAATTGGGTCAACCCATTCACGTTTCGGTAGAAGATGTGAACTTGGATATCCTGGGAGCTGATTCGGTGGCCTTGGGAGATGGGTTTAACACTGAGTTGCTCTATCTGAATGCCAAGTTGGCAGTTATAGTGGGAAAAATAATGAAGAAGATATATAGGCCGACTGATGACGGGTCCCCTTCCAAGTTAACTGACATCTTTGAGTGTTTGACGGATCTCGACAACTTCCAAAAAGACCTATCACCAAAGATTAAAAGTGACTTATTGGTTAGTCAGTATAGATCTGCTGCTAATTTGTACTTGAGAATTAACCAAATCGTGATCATTACGACAAGACCTTTGGTCCTATCAATATTTAAGGGACTAGTCGAACAGACTGAGAAGACCAAACAGGTGACCACACAATGTATTAAAGCAGCCAAACTTAATTTGGATATTCTAAAGAATTTGAAGACTAATGGATGGTTGTGTACATTTGGATTTTGGGATGCCCAATACTGTTTTTCGTCTTTGTTGATATTGACAATGGCAAATATTTCGGGACACAGCTTCCCACAAATTCTCTCTGGAAGGGAAATCAATGCACATATGAGTGAGGCTGGAAACTTCATTGCGAAGGAAAATGAGATGAGACTAAGGGAATTGGATGAATTGTTGAGAAGAATCAACAAGAAGTCTATGAAGTCGAGGCATGGAAGCTTATCAAGCGATATTGAACCTGAAATCATCTCCTCTAATAGTCAGCTGGAAGAATCAAGGAATAATACAATGACTTCATTGAATGGACACGACTATAGTTCCTTGTTGAATAAAATTACAGATAATTTGACTCAAGTGACTACCGAGCCTTTTGAACAAGTAACAGCACAAACTAAGTTTAATGCGTACGATCCGACAGGAACACTTAATCCTGAGCCTTTGTCGCTAGGATTACCGAGTGCAGGGTTTGCTGATTTGGATTTAAGTAACTTCGAGACATTCAGAAATGGGCTTTCCCCGGATGCGTGGAATAATCTTGCGACAAGCTTCCAATTTTGGGACTCTTCGGCATTTCCAATGTCTTCAAATGATTTGTTTTATGATCAATGATCAATATAATTTGATTTTTTTTAGCAAAAGAGAGTGGTGTTTTGGCGTGTTTTTCTGATAATTGTAGTTTTAGTCTACACAATGTAAAAAAAAACATAACATTAAAATTGTATCGTGAATGGGCGTGTTTGGAATATATGGCTGTTGCAAGAACTTTAATGATATATATATATACATAAGATTAGTATCCATAGATAGCCTTTGGAACATAAGGCTCTTCTAAGTACTTCATTTCTTCTTCAGTGAGAGTGAAATGCACCGCATCGACGTAATCGTCTAATCTCGACACCGAAGAGATACCAATAATTGGACTGCACCCTTTCGACACAATCCAGGCCGTTGCAACCACCGCCATATTGACACCTCTATCATTTGCGACCTTTTCGACTCTATTAATGATCTCCTTGTCGACGTCTGGAAGAGAGAAATCTCCAGCAATTGTCTTGTCAAGCTTTGCTCTTTCAGTTTCAGAAATCTGGCTCAATGGTCTTGCTAAAAAACCCTTTGCTAGTGGAGACCAAGGAATTATACCGACCTCTCCAAACATGTTGTCCTTACAGAATTTGTTCATATCTCTTTCTTCTTCACGATGTAAGAGATTGTAGTGGTTTTGCATCGAAATGAACTTTGCCCATTTGTTTTGATGAGCAATGAATTGCATTTGAGCAAATTCAGTGGGTCTCATTGAACAGGCACCAATGTATCTGGTCTGGCCTTTTTCAACCACGTCGTTCAAGGCCTTCATTGTTTCTTCCATTGGAGTAGTGGGGTCAAATCTATGAATTTGTAAAACATCCATATAAGTACCAAGTCTTTTGACGGAATTTTCAACAGCATCAAAGATATGCTTTCTGGAAAGACCCTTTAAATTAACATACTCATGAGCTGGATAGTTGTTCTGAGTCCAGAAACTGAAACCGGGAGTGACAGTATCCACTGGGAAATTACATTTGGAAAGAATGACAATTTTCTCTCTTGGAATGTTATATTTCTTGATGAACTTCCCTAACATTTCCTCAGATCTACCATTAGAGTAGACATCAGCGGTGTCGAAGGTTCTCATACCCTTGTCATAGGCAGCTTTCAAGATATCAAAAACCTTCTCTTCGTCATCAATTACCCATGGGGACCAATCCTTAGTTCCATAACTCATCATTCCCACAATCACCTTGGAAATCTTTAAACCAGAGTTACCCAAGTTTGTGAATTGCATAATTTTGTCTGTCATTGTTGTGTTTCTATAGTTCAGTAATGTTGTAAATTGAAAACTAGATTGGGGTGACTCTGGCCATATTTATATTATTTTCCTCTGGAAAGAAGGAGCCCTATACCACAAAATTAATTAATAATCATGCATATTTACTACACATGGAGTATCTTTTTCGAAGCAAATATTCTAGTTGCGAGTTTAACGGAGTTACAGGACAGACCACTTAGAACCATCTTCGTGTTGCGCACGACAGAGTTGCAACTTATGTACTCTGTAGCCCACACACTACGGAGTGCCAGATGTTTTAAGTTTCTTCCAGGGTTAGTAGCACTCACTCATGCTGAATAGTCGCACCATTCCCATATATACTGAGACAAAAATATGGCACTATTAATTGTGTTATCTGAGTTGAGGCGTGGCAGACGTTTACGATAAAATTCGTGCTTTTATATGAGGCTTACGCATAGAATTGACCTGAATTGAGTGACATTTCCCGTAACAATTCGCGATAACAGTAGCAATTTTGGGTCTCAAGCAGCTAATGGTGAGAAGTGTCAATCAGTAATTATATATCGTAAATATACATAAATATCTCATCCTACATAGCTCATGACCTCACGATCGTTCACGCCCGATATCTTGCGGGAGGACAGAGAGACCGCCGAGCTATTGACCGCTTCTAATAGGTCCTCCAATAACAATTCGTCGTTCAATTTGACATTGAATCTCGAGAAACTCCAGGCCATTCAACAGAGCTTGACCGATACGTGGTTCAAGAAGCTCTATCAGTTCATCCGGTTGTACTTTTTTGGCAAAGAAAATAAACTAGAGAAGTTTATATTGGATAATGAATATAATGATTGTTCGTTGGTTTCGAAATACTCCTCAATAACCAGACTTGACTTGACAAGGACCTCTTTGTCGGTCAACGAATTGTATCTAAATACTTTGTATATACCCCATCCATTGCAATCGTTCACCAAACCAAAGGCCATCGAGAAGTCCAAATTGGAAGATCCGATTCAGATGAAGAATCTACAGCAATTGGCAACGGATTTGGACCAACTTCCCGTGTCGATATTTATTCATGGATTAGGAGGCCAAATTTCGCAATTTGAATCGCTATTCGCCCTATTATCACAATGCTCAGAAATCTATTCGTTGGACCTCCCAGGCTTCGGAAACCTGAAAGTGGCTAGAAACAAGGGATCATCATTACAATTAATCAATGAAGAAGATCACAACAATTTGACCACTTCGATACTGAACATGACATACAATGATTTCCAAAGTGACAATATTGTGCAAATCATATTGTCTTTTATCGAACAGAAGATTCCATCCCATAAGAAAATTGTTTTGATTGGCCATTCTATGGGAACTCATCTATCCATCAAATTATCTAACAGATTAGGAAATAGAATTGAGTCGATTATTTTGCTATCTCCTCCCAAATTGATTGAAAACCATCATAATGACGAATTGCAGAATTCATCGGATTATTCCAAGAGTTCCTCCATGTTGAAATTCTTCACCTATTTCCCCAGATTATTCGAATGTTTCAGGATTTACGATAGATTAACGGGATTGACTAGTCATTCAGTATCGAGACAATTAAGCCCCGACTCGGCATTGTATAACAAAGCTAAACAATTGAGATGGAATCTTGACGTCAATTCTTCAATTATTCTCAAATATGTCCTTGGAGCCCAACCAGCTACCACGACGCAATTGATTGGTGGATTGAGTAAAGTGGATGGTTATTCTGCAAAGGCAAAGATATTGGTAATATGTGGTGACAGTGATGCTCTAACACCTCCTAAATATACGGATTTGCTCTGTGATACGCTTGAATCGTTGAAAATACCCTACGATAAGCGACTCATCGGTAAATGTGGCCATTCGCTATTATTGGAGAAACCGGAGATTATCAGTGGATTAGTTTTGAACTTCATTGAATCAACTTCAGACAATTTGAAACCATCATGGGTTTTACAGGTTAAAGCCAAGTTGAGTGGAGATAAATGGTCTCTTAAGAATGAATTGAAATGGTCAAAGGTCCAACCTATATCATATAATATCATTAATCCAACGACTGGAGCTGTCTCATCTATATTAGCGTTGAAGACGCTTAGAGAGAATGATGAAGTGCATTCGCCCTTATTGATCGAAGAAAAGATGAAGAACTCAGAAAACCCCAATTTGAAGAATTTGATGGCTATAATCGACATTAGCGCGGATTTACCTCCATACAACCCAAGTTCGTTTAAATACATCAAGTATCACAAGCTCCCCACGGTTTCGAAGGTGCAACCGGATTCAACAATGATCCGTTCGTTTATTCAGTTGATGGATAAGATTTTCGAAGACTATTACTCGACACATAGCCCCGAGGAGATCAAAGACTTGGGATTACCGTTGGTGGGAGTCCATTGTCATTATGGGTTTAATAGAACGGGGTTTTTGATCTGTTGCTACCTAGTTGAGAGATTGGGATGGAGTGTGACAGAGGCTGTGAGTGCTTTCAAGGTGGCGAGGGAGCCGGGAATCAAGCACATTCATTTCATAGATGCGTTGTATGTGAGATATGATACGTAAATAACATTGGATGATGTATTTCCTTACCATCTGTAGCACATCGGCACAAGAAACGTCCATCTGCCGATATCCACCGGGCAACCGACCCTGATGAGCCTGCAGACGTGCGCCACCCGCATTCCATCTGTTATCAAATCACAGCAAGATAATGGTGAGATAACACCACGATAGTGTTAGTCACGCAGACAAAGAAGAAATACAACAAGTTTGACATTGCGATAGACGAGTTGTTTAGTATGTCGAGCAAAAAAGTGATTAATATACTCCAAAAGGGGTTGACTACGTTGTCAAACAACACGCTGGTAGTGAAGAATGACTCGTCAGCCTGTGTTCGCAAGGACCTAAACAAATTAGCCAAAGTTCCCTTCACCACGCATTTGAGTCTTGAAAGTGAGTATTTTTTTGTTGAGGATGAATTTGCAATACTGACATTTCAGCGATTTCCCAGGATAACTTGTTTTCCGGCTATAAGCCGTTGGTTACTCCGCTTCCTACCACGCCAACGGACTTCTATTTTCTCCGTGAACAACCCAAGAAACAAGTGGTAGAGAAGAGACCGGAACCTTCGTATTTGGCCCAGCTGAAACAAACCATCTTGAACAGCAACTTGTACCAAGAAGACTTGATGATTCCCTCCATTCCTCAGAACCAGATGAACCATTTGAAGCCCTTCAACAGACCAAACAAGCCGGGCAACGAGTTGTACAGATACGATGTGACGTTCTTGACCTTGATGAACAAGAAAAAGGAGTCTGAGAAACAGCTCTCAAACTACAGCTTGAACTTCTTGGACGAGGGCGTTGAATTGGAATACATCAAGGAATAGATCTGACGAACGTGATGATTGACAGAGATAGTACACGTCTTCCTGGGATTCCAGCACCTTGGCTGGAACATATTTTTATTATCATAGATTGATTTTGGTGTACGCGTGGCGATATTTGGGCTTATTACTATCATACATTTTTTTATCCTAATATTCTAATTTTTTTTGCGCTTGATATTAGATTTATATACGAAAGATTGACCGTGTGTAGAAATCATCTCCATCCCTGGTTGTCCTTCTCAGGTAACGCATGTAACCACACGTAATACTCCACTATGCTCTTATAAGCCGTGGCATCCTCTCTGAATAGAACAGCCATATCCACATTCAAGGGCGAATTGGGCTCCGGGTTATCCAATAGCAACAATATGGCCATCAAGGTCGATTGTAGCGTCCACACTGGAGTCCAGCTCTTATCCAATATATCTAGACAGATCTCGCCAGTCTGGAAATTTATATTGGGATGTGCGATTTTGTTGACGAATTTGAATTTAGGAGCAACGTTGGGATATTCCTTGGGAACAACAATATCCAATTTCCATTCGCCATTAGTATAATCGTTTAATCCTCTTATCTTTGCTTCCCATTGATGGAGATTATCTGGATCTTTGGGTATTAGACTGATGATCTGGGGATTATTCAATTTCTGACATTGTGTGTACTCTTTCATCAAACGTTTAGACATGGTGTATTATTGTAATATGGTGGGATGGGGGATAATGATGTAACTTGTTTTCCTATAATAAGCGCGTTTAGTGAGGAGAAAGGACGTGTCCGCAGTATATTCCCAAACAGGAAATGGTGAAAAATAAAACGCCAATTAATTCTACAGCCAATAACCCATCTATACTCTATAATTCATAATACTATAAACATTAAACACGACAGTTAGTGATGTCAAAGACTAAGATATCCGATGCACCGGCCTTCTTCAACTCGTCCATGATATGACCCGTATCCTTCTTCTCAACCATGGCGGAGACGGCAACCCATTCACCGTCTTCCAATGGACTGACAGTGGCAGCTCTTCTTCCTGGAGTCAACTTCAACACAGCAGGCAAGATTTCTCTCGAAGCGTTGTAATTACACAACACGTACTTTTGTGCGGCCATGACACCCTGGATTCTGGACTTGATGGTTTGGACTAATTCCGGGAACTTTGGTTCCTTGGATGTTATGAGGTAGGCAGAGGTGGTCAATAAGGTGTCGATGTCTATTAAACCGGCAGCTCTCATGGTTTCACCACTTTCGACCAAATCGACAATGGCGTCGGCAACACCCAAGGCACACGAGGCCTCGACGGAGCCTCCAACGTACTTGATTTTGGTCTTCAAAGGCTCGCCGGAAGCGACACCTTCCAACTTCTCGAAGTATTCTTTGGTCAAATTGGTGAAAGAAGACACAATAGTCTTACCGATCAATTGGCTTGGGGTCTTCAAGGGCCCGTCCTGGGGAACTTGCACTTGAAGCTTACATTTACCGAACAATAAGTCCATGTCCAAGTCGACATTGGCGTCCAACTCCTTGACTTGGTCCACTCCGGTGATACCAATATCACAGTTACCCTCATCCACGAAGGTTGGGATGTCGGCGGCTGGAAGGAAAACCAAGGCAATTGGCAAATTAGTGGATAAGGCGATATCTAATCTGTTGGATCTGTTGAATTGGATGTCTGAACCCTTCAATAAGCTGACACATTTTTCATATAATCTTCCCTTTTTTGGGACGGCGAACAACAATCTGTCTGGGAGGTGGTTGACTAAATCCATTTTTGTGTGTATAAGATGAGGCTGATATCACCGCCAGATCTCTTTACTATATCTCTGTGGAAAAATCACCAACACTGCGCACACTATGCAATGAGTCAATCAACGTGGACATCTGCACGACAGTTGCCGAACAATCCCATGAATGAGGGGCTGCACTTATTACCCTGTTCGGAAACCTTAAATGGCGTTACCCGCAAACGACGCAAAAAAAATTTTCGGTCGTGTCTGGGGACTATTGGAAGTTGAACATAGAAATTTCAACTCATCAAAATAGACACTATTAACAGAGAACTCTTGTTTGATAATATAATTATATACAGCAAAAATGGTATGTATAGGTGCTAATGGTGGAGATTATGAGGAGTTTGCGATATGTGCAATAATAAAGTGTAGAAATGGACCATATCCAGAGATAGACAACATAGAATAAGAGAAGACAGGCGAAGTACAGAAACGTTGGAGAGCCATGACTCGATGATCAAGTTACACACATACTGGTTGCACAATGCGTGTTCCAAGTATTTTCCACCAGACCGTAGCTTGGACCCCGTATTAACCCCGTAGGATTCAAAGACCCAAGTCACTTTAGCCAAAGTCATCAAAGTTTTAGGTAGAACCGGTTCCAGAGGTGGTGTCACCCAAGTCAGAGTTGAATTCATCGAAGATTCTTCCAGAACTATCGTCAGAAACGTCAAGGGTCCAGTCAGAGAAAACGACATCTTATGTCTTATGGAATCTGAAAGAGAAGCTAGAAGATTACGTTAAAAAACTAACAAAAAATATTATTCATGGTTTTATTTTGTGGGTTCTAAAAATTGGTTTTCTTTTCGTTTCAAGAGTATGTTAATTGAGAAACAATTGATTTATGTGCATTATCGGGCTGTAGAGCGGTGTAGATGTAGAACTATAGAGCGGTGCAGATGTAGAAGTGTAGATAGCTGTATTGGCAAGTATGAATTGAAACAATTCGTTTATGACTACAAACTCGCCAGAGAGTGGGTTCAGCCTTGCCAACGCGATTCTCAGTCTGGGAAAATAATAATTTAGAAGCATCTCCAGCCTTGGATTGGTACGCGGTCGCAAACTCAATTAAGCCCACCGCCGTCTCTCCAGCCTTGTCTGAGCGCTGTTTCTTCCCTACCGTTGCACACCTTTTTACGAAGATACCTTCGGCAGCCGTGTACTATTCCGACGTTTCGACATCTACTCGAGGTACGTGAGGTAAGTTATGCCTCGGACCGGTGATTGCCCCAGAAGAGATATCCCCTAATTACACACGTCAACCTATACGAGACAATTAGTAAGATTGCATGCCCAAAACGTCCAATATATGTGTGACCAGAGATAGTATCCCCATTGGTGCCAGTCAGACATCGTCACTGGGGAACCCCATGCAGAAGTGTGTACTTCTGACTTAGCCATTCCTCCAACGATGCGAATAGCCATGCAAGCAGTTAGTTTGGACAATTACTGTGATCCCTTCGCTTGAATCGGATACTCCAATTTAGGCACGGATGTGACTAGTGTCAATGTGTTGGCGCGTGGAACCAAACTAAGTGATATACAACATCTGTCTCGTAACCCTCGGCTAGATCGAACCTAAACCTTAACTGCCGTCAGACTGACCAATCTTTGCCAACCCTTGATCCGGTGACACTGAGTGATTCGAATCGAAGGTGCGTCTCTTCCAACATCTCTTTCGCATGCATTACTGCTTTGTAGGAGTGTCAATATTCGTTGGTAGTTATTTTAAGCAGTAGAGCCGCAGCTGCAACATGAAAATTTCTCAATCGGTATTAAATCAAAATACGCGAGACCTCTATGGCCCACATCATGTATATATAGCAGTCAGGTTCTCCAGGTGCAATGTAGCGTAGATCCAAACTCTTGTCCATTCTGTCATTCGCTTGTCAAATTGTATATATTCAAAATATGAATAGTCTCGTGAAATCGACGATAATATTGTTGTTGGTGTGTTTCAATGTGGTGAGGGCTGCTGACGAGATCTTCCCATGTAACTCTACCGTTGCCTGTCCAGAATCCGCTCCATGTTGCTCGCAATATGGTCAATGTGGTACCGGTGCGTACTGTTTGGGTGGCTGTGATATCAGATACAGTTTCAACATCTCGGCCTGTATGCCTAGACCAACTTGTCACAACAAGACCACTGATTTCAGCACCACCGATGTTCTTCTCGACTTGGACACTTACTTGGGTAATGCCTCCGCATCTGACTGGGTCTACACCGGCTATGTTTTGGAAAACGATGATTATACCATTCTTGCCATGCCAAACAACTCTGGTGGTACCGTTATCTCGTCTACCGACTATGTCTGGTACGGTAAGGTTTCCACCGTGATGAGAACTTCCCACTTGAAGGGTGTTGTCACCGCCAACATCTTGTTCAGTGATGTGCAAGATGAAATCGATTTCGAATGGGTTGGTGCGGACTTGTTGACCTCACAAACCAATTTCTACGCTTTAGGTTACACCAATTACACCAATTCCGCCAACATCACCATGACCAACTCCACCTTCGATAACTTCCACTTATATGAAGTCGATTGGTCCGAAGACCAAATCGTGTGGTCCGTTGACGGTGTTCAAGGTCGTGTTTTAAAGAAAGCAGATACCTGGAACTCCACTTTGAACAGATACATGTATCCTCAAACTCCAGCTAGAGTGGAAATTTCTATCTGGCCAGGTGGTGACACTTCCCAGGCTATCGGTACCGTGGATTGGGCCGGTGGTTACATCAATTGGGATGCTCCTGATATCAGCGACCCTGGTTATTATTATGCTATGCTTAAGTCCATCACTATTGAATGTTACGATCCACCATCGGGCACTGAAATCACTGGGTCAGGTGCTTATGTCTACGCTGACAATGCTACTGCCAACCCAAGTCAAGGTGATGTTTCGATTACTGATGATAGCACCATTTTAGGATCACTTGGTGCCACCGGTTTCGACCCTGATTTCGGAATGGTTGAAGAATCACACACCAATTCCAGCTCCAATTCGACCAATTCCTCGAGTAATTCTACTTCATCATCGTCGACTTCTACTGCCGCCGACTCTGTTCCTACTGGAGCTGGTACCGGTGCCCGTGCCGGAAGTAACAATGCTAATGACGATTCTGATAACACTGACACCACTTCCACCGCAGGAACCGCCACTACTAGCACCAACACCAACACCAACACTGGATTCGTCCAAAATGGAGGAAGTACCGCCACTTCCTCTAGTTCCATCGGTAGCGCTGGATCTACCATTGCCAACGGATTATTGGCCTTAATCGCCATAATGGTCTCAATGGCTCTTTAGAGCGAAATGTGTGTCTAGCTTTTACTTCTTCAATATCCAATTTAATGACATTAGACAAAAAAGTATGAATTGTTAGTGTTTGTAGCTCCATCGAATAATGTTTTGTAGGGTTAGCGCCATGTAAGTCTATGCATTTTGCAACCGTAGTGCGGTTCCCAATAAAGTGTCGTGTCCCATCCACGCATAACCTCCACCTCGTCCTTGACAATTGGTTCGTCGTCTTGCCACCATAATAGAAGCTGTGTATAACAAGCCATTGAACTCAGCTATCCAACCTGAATCATATCAATTAATCACACACAATGTCCAGGGAAGACCCACTTAAAGCCGAAAAGGATTTCACCGAAACCTTAGACGAACAATTCCCCAAGATTGAGGTGTTGGCCAAGAATGACTATCTTGGAGCCTTGGACAAGTTATTGTTATTGGAGAAGCAAACGAGACAATCGTCGGATTTAGCGTCGTCCAAGAGAGTGTTGATCAAGATCGTGGACTTGATAACCGAAAACAAGGACTACACCAACCTTAACGAGCAAATCACGTTGTTATCGAAGAAACATGGCCAAATGAAAAACTCGGTGCAGACCATGATCCAACAAGTGATAAAGTTCTTGGAGGAAAATGACCACAAATTGGACGAAACCACCACCATTGAGATCATCGAGACCATCAGAACAGTCACCGAAAACAAGATCTATGTCGAGGTTGAAAGAGCCAGGGTTTCGCACAAATTGTCCGACATCTTCTTCAACAACGGCGATTTGGAGAAGGCCACTAAGACGTTGTCCGAGTTGCAAGTGGAGACCTATGGTTCCATGGAATTGAAGGAAAAATTACAATTCATAATAAGACAAATGGAATTGTTCAATTTGAGCAAGGATTTCAGTCAATCGAGAATCTACTCCAGAAAGATCTTGGTCAAGTCCTTGAAGAACTTCCCGGAATTGAAGGTCAAATTCTACAAGTTGTTGATCGAGATCAACTTGAACGACGACGATTATTTGACGATTGTGCAAAATTACTTGTCCATCATCGATTTGGACTTGATCAAGGAGAACAAGGAAGAGTTCCAAGCCATCATAATCTCGGTCATCTACTTCATTATCTTGTCGCCGTTCAACAACTTACAATCCGATCTCATCAACAAGATTAAGATAGATCCTATATACCAAAAGAGCCAATTCCATTACGAATTGATCAAGTCATTCACCACCTCCGAATTGATGAGATGGCCTATCTTGTCTAACATCTATTCCGCTGAGTTATTCAAGAATGATATCTTCAACCCATCTATACCAAAGGGTAAACTTCACTTTGAACATTTGAAGAACAGAGTCATAGAACACAACTTGAGGGTGATCTCGTCGTATTATTCCACCATCAGCTTGAAGAGATTGAACATCTTGTTGGATTTGAAGGAATCCGACACCGAATTCTTCATCAGTGACTTGGTCAACAAAGGTATCATATTCGCCAAGATCAACAGACCGCAAGGAATTGTCAATTTCAGTAAACCAAAGGATTCCAACGACTTGTTGAATGATTGGTGTAACGACATAGACACCTTATTGGATCACATTGAGACCATTGGTCATATGATCACCAAGGAAGAGATGATGAATGGGATTAAATCATCCGCATAGATAATAAAATGTACATTAAATAAACAATTGATGTAGATATTCAGTCATGGACCTCCTCTTGTCTTCTTTTTCTAGCACTTTCGATCAAGTTATTCCATCTTTTCTTCAATTGTTCGATCTTATTATTCAATTTCTTGTTCTCCAACACCAATTCGTCGATTTCAGTCTTATAATTGCGTTCCGAGCTCCGTATCAACCTGACACAACTCTCCAAATTGGAATTGGTACTGGAAATGGTGTTATTCAAGAGATAATTCTCCACTATCAATTGGTCCATTGATTTCGTATTGGAAGAGATGATGCGCTGTTTTTCCGGATCAGAGAGATTGGCCTTTGTATTGGTATTAATTAGCGAGTTCAATTGAGAGTCTAGATTGTTGAAAAGGTCCTGTTGTGTTTCCAATTGGTCGTTTCCCGTTCCCGTAGCCGATTTCTCCTTCGTGGGTCTTTGAGTCATGGTGAGAACCTTGCGTAGGTCGTCAATCTTGGTGTCATTAGCAGAAATCATGAGTCCAAGACTCTGTTTGACCTGTGGAACATTGTTCTTCTCGATCAATTGGCCCAATTTTTGGTTAATCTCATTAAGATGGTGTATCGATTGGGTATAATTCTTCAGCTTAATCAGGGCCTCAACCTGATCATTCAAGTCAAATATCTAAAATATTAGCAATTCCCCTATAATACCAACAATCTTCACCCCACTCACCTCTTGCAAGCCCATCTTGTAATGGTATCACATTGCTGTAGTTGTGTGGTCTATACGTAGCCGTTCTCGTATCCCAATACGGTAGCTGGGGTAGCGTGCCGATATCCGCACTATAGTGTGGTACGAGCAGTAATTCTGGGCGACTATAGAACAGTCATATGGACCAGTTGATAATTCAGATTGGTTTTTTTGTAGAATAAAACAGCTTTTATAAAGTGTCCCTGGTGTGGATCGCGGATTATCTTGTGTTAATCTGTTGTTGTTTTGTGGTAGCTCACTCGTCTATCTATTACATTTCAGCAGACAAAAGACGTATTCTTGGCGGATTCGTCTAGCAGTTGAGCAAGAACAATATTGAGCTTATTTATTTCCAGCTGATCTTCGGATCGTGTCAATCTTTTTTCGCATTTTCTTGTCTCCATGGAAGATGTCAATTGTCCCACAAAGGACGAATTCAACACTAATGTCCATCAATATATAAATAATAGCGACTTGAATAACGCCAACTCTAACTTGGCCTGTTTCCTAACCATCGTCAGTAGCCATATTGACGTTTATATCGAAGATGACCATCAATTATCCAAATATGCCTGGACATTCTTGAAATCAAATCTCTACAACGCAAACCCCACATTCTGTCTTTCCAAGTTCTTGTCCATCGTCTCCATTGCTCTGTTGGAATTCAAGATCAAGAAACTCATCTTGATGATCCTTTGCTTGAATTTGCGGTTGAAACCCGTCCTGGTGGACGTCTTGCGAGACTTCAACTTCTTCAAGATCCTATTGCAATTGATTGATCTGAATCTAGAGAATTTCGAGCTCATGAAGATTCTCAACGAGATTCTCTTCCAATATTTGAATAAATCGGATTGTTTGTCCGATGAGGAATTCAACGAGATCAACGATGGTCATCTTGACCATTTGGTCAATTCCATCAAATTCTTCTACAGCAATAATAATGACGAGGAGAAGGATCTAACATATTGCAAATTCAAGGTGTTGTTGTGTTTGAACGAACAATTCCTAATCAAATTCTATACCAACCCTCTGTTCGACAACCGGGTGTTCAAAAATATCATAAACAACAAGGATGAGCATTTCACCGAGCCAATCATCTATTATTTCAATCGTGAGAACGATAACACCATCAAAATCCTCATATTGAAGTTCCTATACTTGATCTTCACAACCTCATACACCATTGAATTTTTCTACCTCAATGACTTGAAGGTCTTGGTGGATATTTTCTTGAGAGAATTGAATAATCTTACGGTTCTAGACCAGGAGAATTTGATCAACATCTATTTGAAGGTATTTTATCCCTTGTTGTATTTTTCCCAATTGAAGGTTGAAGAGTACAAGAAGAACGAAATCAAGACATTATTGGTCAATTTGTCTGCGACAAACTCGGAAACAGTCAACAAATCGTCCAAAAGATGTCTTGCCATTGACTGGATAGCCGTGGAGGATGAGTGTGTAATGGATCCTGGAACACCTATCTCCCTCAGCAGTAACAACTCTTTTGATTCATTTGCGTTACAGACCAGGGTCACCTTGATCATACCTAACGAAGCGGATAAATTTTCTATTGATTCAAATTCCCCGCCTACTCCCAATGAATCTTTAGAAGGAGATCCACCTATCATCGCCGTGGATTATGTCGCCAACAATTATGAGAAATCGACAATAAGAGAAAGACCGTCCAAGATGAATTTGAATAAGAAGTTGCCGCCTCCACCACCGCCTCCTCCGAGAAGATTGAAGAGCAATAACAATCTCTTACGATAGGTTTGGTGTTTTAAGTGTTTATTACGTCATTTCAGTTCTTCGATTAGCAAGTCTATGTTATATCTGCTAAACATCGTTCACGATGATCATAGTTAGACAATTATAAATGATATCTTTGAATTATTGTAGAATTTGCTATTAGTCCTTCATTATGATGAACTGCCCCGGATTTGGAGCCATGCAGCTGAAAAATCGAGTTCAAAGAAGAATATCACAGCTTCAACACTTTTCCAGAAGGAACATGAACGCGGAAAACCTATTACATTTCGAGATCCTAGATCCCGAGACCTTTAGCAACCAGATCCAATTACATAACCAAAGACATAACATTTCTGACGGACAAATTCATGATGTTCCGGGCGATGTCTATGTTGCAGATGAGATTGAATTGAACAACGCCAACGATTATTCAAAACAAATCAAGATGCGACTGGATATCTTCAATTTGGAGGGCGAAAATGACTATTCCTTGGAGGAATTCCAATATGTTTGGGAGTTGGTGGACAATGTGTATCGGTATGATGATAGAAAGGGCGGTAAGAAGATCACCAATAAATACGCCGATGGAACGGTTCTCCGGGCCAGATCGTATCATATTTGCCGTCTCAATAAGCGAATGAACCATAAGCTGAATGATGAATCTCAAGGCTCACAACGTCAAAGGGTCTCGTTCCCAAGAGACCATTTCGAATGTCAGGCTCGTTTGAGCGTGTACGAAGACCATGTCAAACAACGAGTTAGAATCAAACAGGACGTTGCACATAATCACGAGATAATAAAGAACGATTCTATCAAATTGTCGTCGTTTTTGACCTCCTTGATCAAGAGACAGCTAGCCAAAGGCATCTCCTCGACGGATATTAAGACCTCCATGCACAAGACCATCCCAAGAAGGGACCAATACGAGGCCTTGGGTGCACATTTCATAACTATTAAGAAGGTACGCAATGAGAAGGCAAAAATTCTGGCTGTAGAAAAATTGAAGATACTCGAGGACTTCAACTCCAAGGAGATCGAGCGCAAGGACTTGGAGACGCAATTCGAGCAATGTACTATGATTCTCAGAGACAGATTAAAGGAGTTTATAGATCCCCAATGGACCAGAAAAGACAGCGCACAGAGATTAATAGGGTTCTTGAATCAGGCAATCGTTGATCTGAACAAGGAGGATTACAAGGAATTACAATTATCGTAATAATTCGAGTGGAAAATTGCATAAATCGTGCTATTAAAAATAATGGCTATATATAATATTGTGTATAAGAGATATAATGGATGGGATGGATATATGAGTTGTAGTTATGAGCCATGGAGGTCTGACTGATTGACTGTCAATGTGTCCGTGCCATTAATTATTAGTCAATAGGGTCAATCACTGCAACGAAGAAGTGGTGTGGTTGAAGAGGAACACGAGCGACATTTATACTATTTATTATTGGTCAATTCCGATTGTACGACAACGAAAAGAGTCAAGTAATTTGTAAATTTTGCGTTGAGTTGAGAACGAGAGTTGTGTCTGGAAGGGACTAGTTTGACATATTTAATAGAATTGTATATATCAATCATATCTAACACCCTACGCACGGTGATTGACGATAAAAACGATACAAACATAGATTTAGAAGTAATGAATACGAAATTATTCAGCCGGCCACAACGGATCGTATTGGGCTTGAAGTCCATTGCATCCCCTCAGGTGAGATATTATACCACCCAGAAAACCTTCGTAGAACAATACACTATCCGTTCGTCCTTGGAAAATCTAATAAATGATTATGCCCAGAAACCAATCGAGCCGTTGAGTTTGAACGGGTTGATCAAATCGTCGCAGAATTTGGACGACACCAAGATCTTGCAACATGCTCGGGACACAATTGACTTGTTATTGGCCTATAATGCGAGAAGATTGAACGAGTTCAGAAATTTGCCTTATTTGGTGGTATTGAACCCCAGTATAGCCGAGAATTACGATTTATATCTCAGTTCGATGAGAGATTTGTTGGTTTCCCCGCCTCCGAAGACATTAGCGGAGAATGATGTATTAGTGGAGACCTTATCCAAGTTCATTGATGATCATGCGGACACCTTGCCATCCTTGTCCAAGGGGTTCCAGGAAATTGTAGATTTGTACGAACCGAAGAAGTCTTTTGAATTCTTAAACAAGCATTTAAGAGAGAGAATTGCTATGAGATTGGTTGCGAGACAACATGTCAGCTTGACCAATCCGCCAACATCTACGTCTTTGGGGGTGATAGACACGAACTTGAAGATCTCGCACTTGGTTCATAGATGCTCGGAATTTGTCAATGATATGTGTGAATTGAAGTACGACCAAAGGGTCCCCATTAACATTGACAATGGAGAGAACATCGTGTTTCCATACATCCCTTCGCATTTAGAGTACATTTTGACAGAACTATTCAAGAACAGTTTCAGAGCCCATATAGAAAATAAGGTGTTTAAGGAGGTCGAGGTGACTATTGTTAAGAACAACGAGGGCGTAGAGATACGCATTAGAGATAGAGGTAAGGGAATCCCTCCTAGTGTGTTGCCTAACATGTTTGATTTCAGTTTCACCACATATGAAAGTGGAGAAGGTGAGGCATATAAGACGTTGAATGTCCCCCCTGGAGAGGCAGGAAATACTGTAGCTGGTATGGGGTATGGGCTTCCCTTATCCAGGGCCTATGTAGAGATGTTCAATGGGTTCTTGAATGTGCAGACCTATTGGGGTTGGGGCACAGATGTGTATATCAAATTGCATGGTCCAGACTTGGATCATATACATGATCTTTGAAGATGGGACGATAATATTGGAAATGACTACGATAATGAAATTCTAAAATTAATTCACATGTAACTTTTATCATTATATACAGATTCGTTATGAGATGTTTTTCCATCCAGGAAATGGCCGTTTCTTTAAATACGTCTGATTGGCAACGAACTGACATCTCTAGAGACAGGGGAAAGGAATCCGTTACTTCTGCTTCTCTTGATAGCCTTGGCCAATCTCTTGTGGTTTCTTCTGCTCAAACCGGTAGCCTTTTGGCTGTAGATCTTACCACCAGCAGTGATGTAATTCTGTAAGATTTCTGGTATAGCGTACAAATCCAACGGATCGATATTCTTTTGTTCGAAAACATCGACCTTCGCTCTTTCACTGGTTTGTTTCTTGGTCAATCTTAATCTGTGCAAGGAGAAGTCAAATGGGTCATATGCGGTTCCGGTGGAGAAGTTCAACGAGAATCTTGGATGAACCTCGGCCGGTTTGGCCTGATCCTTGGCTAATCTTTCCTTTTTTATCATATCAGCCAAAAGGTTGGAGCCATTACCTTCCTTTTGTTTGACCCATGAAGTCTTTGATTTGTACTTGGCGAACTTATCTTCCTGAGCCACAACGAAGCTGGTGGAAAAAAGACGAGTCTGAAAAGGGGTGACTTGTTTGAGAACAAGTTTACTGGTGGACAACATTCTGTTACTATGCTATTGACCCCAAGCAATAACTTGAACCATTCGTGGTTCTTCTATGTGTTAATATTTTTCAACCGAGCGGCATAAATGCGGCGGAGTGGGTATCAGTTAGTGCAGATATTTACGACTCTCGGCTCTCGCACTCAATTACACATGTCTCTGCAGTTGAGCCCTATGCGACATTAGCGATTTTGTTGATTAGTGAATCATCCGTTGACTCAATTGCGTGAGATGTCGTTGGATGAGTGTCCTCTATGCGAAGAGGAGACTCTCAAGAAGTTGCGTCTTGATTGGATCCAATGTGAGCCCTGTAAACAATGGTATCACATTGATTGTGTGAAGCTAGCCAAACATGAATCCGAGTCGCTAGCAAGCTACCATTGTGTTAATTGTGTGGAGGAAGAGGGTCCTTCCGTGTATAAACGAACTTCCAAAAGACGGAAAAGGAACATTGATTATGTTTCCTTGAATGAGGGCAACAAAATGGTCTTGGATAAGTCCAAACACCACCATATTGACAGATTTAACGCTTTTGTAGACCAAGTAGTCGAACCGTTTGATACCGTTATTGGTTCAGAATTGACCAAACAATATGCGTTGCAAACATGTCTATCAAAACCTGTATATATCCCAAAATGTGACACTCGGGGTCTTGAGATGAGAATGCCCACAAAGCTCACAGTTAATGATGTTGCGGACTTCGTGGGCGAAGACGAACCCATCGAGGTCATGGACGTCTTGAATCAGAATGGCTCTCCTAATTGGACTGTGGGACTTTGGCGCGATTATTTCAACACCATTGAACGGGATAGGGATCGTACCAGGAACGTTATTAGTTTGGAGATCTCAGATACAGATCTCTCGGACCATGTGAAAAGACCTAGATTTGTCGAGGAAATAGATCTTGTTGATAAAATATGGCCCTTTCATCAAGATGACAAGGATTATGAACCAAAACCACCGGTGACAAAATATTGCTTAATGTCTGTCAAGGATTCTTTCACGGATTTCCATATCGATTTTGGTGGGACTTCAGTGTATTATACTGTCTTATCGGGTCAGAAATCATTCTTGTTATTCCCTCCTACAGATTCTAATTTAAACAAGTACAAGGAGTGGTGTATGATCACAGACCAAAATATCACCTGGTTTGGGGATATTGCAACAGAGGGATTCAGAGTCAATTTGTTTCCAGGTGATTGCATGATTATCCCCAGTGGCTGGATTCATGCTGTTTATACACCTATTGATACGATAGTTATTGGCGGAAATTTCTTGACTGTGATGAACATTCCAATGCAAATAAAAATTAGCGAACTAGAGGTTCAAACTAAAGTACCTAGAAAGTTCACCTTCCCCAGCTTCTATACAGTGATGTGGTTGACTGCTATGTATTATTACGAGAATGATGCGAAAGAATTGGAACACACGCTAGAGAGAAGCGCCATGGAGGATTTGCTACAACTACTCAAATTGCAGCTAATTGCTTCAAAGACGGGTGAACCAAAATCCAGGCGATTGGCAAGAGAGTCCATTCCAAGAAGTATCGTGAAACCTGAAACTTTCCTAGAACGCTTTTCTTTATGGGTTGATAAATTAAAAGAGACTGATCATGTCAAAACCGACAAGGAAGATCAGAAACTATAAACTGGCTCATGTAAATTATGTATATTAAATTAGAAGAGAATGGACGGTAGAGGAAATTGGGAATCTATGGCGTAGTAAACTAGTCTTAGTAACATTAAATTGACTTATGAAAGTAACACGAAATAAACCACAAATAAAGCGTTTCCTGTGTGAAAAGAAACCATAAAAACAAAATCTATATTGATATCTTAATTTCCTTTTTTAGAAGTTATCCTCATCTATGAAACAATACGTAAACCGGAAACTTGAGCGCCTATGCTAGTGATTTGAGTGATCTTACATAATTTTCCCTTCTCGGATGGTTGGTATCTAGCACCAACCAATGGCTCAATTGAGGATGGAGTTCCCTTGTAGATTGGTGTGAAAGTGGCAGGACAAATATCGAAAACAGCATGAGGATCAAAATCAACTTCAATCGAATCAAAACCGCTGGCATCTGCTCTTTCCTTAATTCTTCTGGCGTTGTCAGCTCTTTGACCGGTGCTGACAATGGCCAAAAGCTCATCGACAAAGTATGAGGCAGTCTTGAAGTTCTTGTACTTAAAAGATTGACTCATAGCAACATGCAAAGCATTGACCTTGTGGAGTGGTTGCAACTGTGTTCTTGTGAAATAAGCTGCCAATTCAAGATTTCTCTTAATATCCGAGGGATCTAATTCACGTCTGGCTAATTCAATAGACAAACCCAAAATGTACTCACGACACAATGTCAAAATATTTTTGCACTTTTCTTCGTATTCTGAAGTAACGGCCAAAGTAGCAATTGTGTATATTATTTCTCTAAAGATCTGGATAGCAGCCTCTAAGTGATTTTGTTTGAATTCTTTGAAACCTTCGCTCAATTTGAAATCCAATTGATCAAATCCTGGAATAAATGGCTTGGCATCAGCCAACGAGGATTCATTGTCTGATCTTATGTAAGTGCGGATAGCTGGTAATCCATCAGTGGCTGGTAGATACAACTTATTGGACTGGTATATTTCCAAAAATCTTTCTCTCAATGGCTCGAAGTTCACAATTCCCACTTGTCTGTTAAGAAGTTGAGAAGCTGTGTCAAAGGAACCAATAGCGATGTATTCAGCAGCGGTCTTGGAGTTACGGACCCACTTACTTATTTCAGCACCGGCAACAGCAGTAGTGTCGTCTTCTTCAACAACAACATCCTCGTCAGCTGGACCCATATCCAAGTCTTCTTCGCCCAAGTCCCAAGCGTCTTCTTCTTCGCCAGCTTCGTCATCTTCGAAGGCATCGACGTATTCGTCTGCGATGGCCTTGGTAGAAGCCACAGCTTCAGTTGGTTCATCTGCGAGGTGTAAGTTTTCGACTTGACCTAACATGGCTTGTTCAAAGAAAGATAATTGAGATTCCTTCAATGGCCAGTTTCTAGATCCATCGTTCTTGACTTGGGGAACTTCAATTGGTTCACCTAACTCTGGTAATTCAACTTCAGATTCGTCAATTCCAGCCTCGGCCAAAATTTGTTCAGCTAAATCCTCTAAACCATTTGTTTTGGCGGTGGTATAGGCTAAAGGTAACATACCGGCTTGGACATATACTTGAATTCTCTTTTTAATATCATTAAGATAAATAGAGTTTTGGATCAAAGAAGACAAATCACCACGATGTTCGGCAATTGTTTGCATCTTGCTTAACTTGTTCAAATCACCAGTGATTATGTAAAAGAAAGATAATCTGTCGAAATGCTTCTGTTGCTGGAATACCAATTCCACAATTGAAACATTACCTTGAGATAATGCTTCTTTACCCAACTTTTCCCAAATGGATGGACTGTCCAAGGTTTTAGCTTCCTCGAGGGCAACTTCTAAGTTACCGTATTCTAAGGCCAATTCAAATCTGGTTTCAGGATCTTCAACGAATTGCAATGCAATTTCGGGATAACCTTTCTTTTCCAAGTAGGCGATAATATTTTGACCCACCAAATTGGAGTTTTTAATGATTCTCAAAACTTCAGCAAAGTTCTTATTGACCAAAGCCTTCTTGAATCTATATTCGGTTGGATCGATGGTAATAACTTCAACTTCACCTTGTCTGTTCAAACAGAAAGCACTCTTGCCCAGGACTCTGGTGATATACAAAGTATTTTCTAAAGTCTTGATAATACCATTATCACCGTTCAACAAGGTGTATTTGATATGGTTTAAGGTAGAATATAACAAGACACCGGTATCATCCCATGCAGCACTCTTTATTCTGATGGTTTCGTGCATTGAAGTTAACAATTGCAAGTGTTTGTCAGCAATAGTAATGGTATGTTTAGATAACAAGGCAAGGTGTTCGCCATCATTGGACCAAGAAACATACTTGACATTATTTACGCTAATTTCGTTCAATTCCTTCTTTTGTTGAACGTCATAGTTGATAACTGAAGCGTTCTTCAACAATAAAACACGACCTGGGCCACCATAAACAACATCATTGACAGACTCATCAAGTTTGATGGACTTAGTAGTGGCGTTGTTAAGATCCTTAACTTCTAGTAAATTAGTTGACTTGGAATAGGTGACGAATCTGTTACGAGCAATGAAACAGGCGAAGTTTGCTTCTCCTTGTCTAATATCCATAGGCTCAATAGCACCAGTGACATCCTTAGGTAAAGGAATCAAGGCGTATATACTAGAATCTGGATCACCAGTGGTAACCAAGATAGAGTTCTCAGCTTGGTTATAAGACAAAGTTCTGATGGATGACCAAGTCTTACCAATTTTCTTTAAAGATAACATAGGTAAAGATGCTTCTTGTCTGTCAAAGTCGTAGAATTGAACTTGTTTCTCTTTGTTAACAAAATATAACTTGTTGTGGAAGATGGCATGGGCAGGTCTTTCTCTTTCCAACTTGAAAACCATAACACCACTGTCATGACAAGTGGCAAATAAGTTAATGTGTGGATGAGATGCAACCAACCAAAAACTGTCGGTTTCCCTTCTGAATTGTTTGACTGGGGTTCTCTTGTTCAAGTCCCAGGCTCTAATGGTCTTATCTTCACCAACAGACAAGATCAAGTCTTCGTGAGGATGGAATAACACACATGGAACATTACTTGTGTGACCTCTACAACTGTCAACTTCCCAAGCCTTGGTTTCGCTCATTCTCCATAATTTGACTAATCTGTCGTCGGAACCGGAAACGATCAATGGCAATCTCGGATGGAATGCAGCCCAGTTGACACCTCTGTCGTGGCCCTCCAACACATATTTGACTATGGCATCAGTATTGCCGAATATATCTTGTTGTGGGATCTGTTGTCTTGACAATTGATCTTCAAACGATCTGATGGTGGAAGTTGGAGCAGAATGCTTCTTTCTCAAACCCGAGATATCCCAAACTCTGACGGTTTGATCCAAAGAGGCAGACACTATCAAATCATCGCTTGGGTGGAATTGGGCACACATGACATAATGGTTATGGCCGGTCAAACAGGCGATTTCCTGACGATTCTGCCAATTCCAGATTCTGATGGTCTGATCATCGGAAGCGGAAATGATCCATGGCAAATCATGGTGGAAGAAAACGGTACGCACGTAATCCAAATGGCCGTTCAATGTGAAAATACACTTTCTGGTCTGAGTGGACCACACCTTGACGGTGTAATCGTCACCGCCGGAAGCAAACAACGGCTGGGTAGGATGGAAATCCACACATCTGACGGGACCTTCGTGGTCCTCGAAACGGTCGATTAAAGTTCCCATTCTGTAATCCCACAATTGGATGGTTGATGAGTGTAACGACACCAATACCCACGGTCTATATGTTAGTAACGCCGGAATAAATAAAATACGCCATTTAATACTCACCTCTTGGGATGAAAGGCAACACCCTTCGCCTTGGAAGACTTGGATTCAAACTATTTGTTAGTATTCGCAGATCAAACGCCAACTTCCTGCTATCACACTCACCTTTGTTAACATCTTCATCTTGACTGAAAGATCCTATTTCTACTATCAATTCGCGATTTCAGCAGTCAATTGAACCTTCTAACAACGTGTCACTATAATGATATTATTTTATCTTTATCTGTGGATTGTGTTATCCGTCTTGATTTCATCGTGAGGTTTTCCACATTTTGTTTTGGTGCTTCGCTGTCGAAAGACGAGGGTTACCCGGATGTATGTACCGGAGGTGCGGTCCAATGGTGCGTGTCTTGTATAGCATAACGTGTTCAGAGTTTATTGTTAATTAGTATTATTTCCTTCTGTCCTATTGTGCTACAGAAAATTAAAGTATCTATCTCAATCTATTAATAACTCGCACCCATCATCAGTTCATATCCTTTAAGACGTCTAATTGAAAACCTTCTCGTAATCAGTAAGAGTAAATCTATACTTAACATCACCACTGTGACATCTCTCTAATGCCTCTTTGACACCCTCAACACTGATGGAAATGGGTTCGTACCACGAGGAAATGTTCTTCTCAACGGCTAAATTAAGCATCTCGATCATCTCGTGTCTGTTACCCAAATGAGATGAACCAAAGGTTGAGGCATTGTTCATGAAGGTGAATGGCTCAACGGTGAATGGTTCCTCTGGTAAACCAACGGTAACGAACTTACCGCCGACCTTCAAGGTTTGGATGAAAGCGTTAAGATCCATAGCAGCAGAGTTACTACAACTGACAATAAGGTCCAATTCGAATCTAAGGTCCTTATTCCAGTCCTTTTCTTGGGTGGCATAATAATGGTCAGCTCCCAACTTCAAGCAATCCTCCTTCTTGGAGTCAGTTCTGGAAAAGGCGTACACCTCGGCACCTAAGGCCTTGGCCCACATAACGGCAAAATGGCCTAAACCACCAATACCAATGATACCGACCTTCTTACCAGGACCAGCACCGTTTCTCTTCAATGGAGAATAGGTGGTGATACCGGCACATAACATAGGAGCAGTAGCCTCGATGCTCAATTCGGCAGGAATTGGGAAGGTCATGTATTCTTGAGCTCTGATGTGAGAAGAATAACCACCTTGAGAAACAGTACCGTCAGCATACTTGGAATTGTAAGTGGAAACACGGTTTGGACAGTAACATTCGTCTACGATATCAGCATCATAATCGCCATGTTTGGCCTTACCAGCACCAGATCCCTTTTGGATACAAACCTTACATTCCAAACACGAGTAGATTTGAGCACCGACACCGGCAATATCACCGACCTGGAAAGAGTTAGTAGGACGACGAACGAGATGTGGCTGATATACTTACCTTCAAGGTGGACACCTTGGAGCCCACGGCAACGACCTCACCAATGACTTCATGGCCAGCAATGACTGGCAAATTTGGCGTTTTCCAGCCACCATTAAGAGTGTGGACGTCGGAACCACAAATACCACAGGCCTTAATCTTGATATCGATATCGTATTCACCAAATGGCTTTGGCTTGAATTCGATCAACTCGGTGGTGGACCAGTTTTCATAGTCGGTGACAGCAAATCCTTGGAAAGTTTCTGGATAACCCATTTTGTATGCAATTGAATAGTGTATATGGAATGAGAGAAAACATCACCAATTTAAATAGAGAAGGAAATGTGAAAATAAAACGGCCGCATATGCGTTTCGGATTTCCGGGGTGAGTTGTCCAGAGATAATGGCGAGAATGGCGCAAAATCGGTATTTCTGGGCTTGTTGAAATCGGAATAAAATCCCAATATGTGTGCTCGTTAGCTGGATGTATTGTTTCCACAATTTGCTCGATTTAAGTTGGTATATTCAAGAGGATAAATCTCGGATATACCCTCGGATATCATGCACTTATCTCTTGAACATCCACACGCTTATATCTATAAATGGTAAGCGATATGGGAGTGTGGGCTAAAAAGTGTACTCTCAAAGTATAGCGAAAAAGTCCACGAAATGGGTAAGGGATCCCGATGGGAACAAGGAGTTGGACAGGGATATCCTTCGAATTAGTTCATTTTTTGCGATATAAACCCATAGACCCACACAAACTCAAAAAATGCCGTGCTATGGACTCATTATGTACAATTTGTCAGCTCGTGGTTCAATTGCCAATCAATCGACTTGACCGTTAGTACTCTTGTCGTGGGGGTTTCCTGACCCGGGCTCAAGACACGAGAGAGCCGGACACGACCACTGCACACACTACCATTGACGTGCAACAACCCCCTTTAACAGTGACAGTTATCAAGAAGTTAGCCCAAATACACCAGATAACCAATTGATCGGACCAAATAACAATGAAATCGGTATTTATTAGCGTCAATTTGAAAAAATCAACCGACATTGATTGGGTGGCGCCCTTGAACCGCTATCTCTTATCAATCTATGGCACCAATACGGAGTATATTGATGACTTGAACAGCTTCAACAAGTTGAGACAGGATGTCAAGGGATGCAATGTGGACGAGTTCGGAAAGGATTTGTATTACAAGTATTATGGCCAATTGGAATTGTTGGATTTGCGTATTCCCTTCAACAATGTCAAGATGAACTTCACGTGGTACGATTCTTTCCAGACGGCAACATCTAATTCGCAGCACTCATTGGCATTTGAAAAGGCCAGTATCTTGTTCAATTTGGGCTCATTATTGTCGAATTTGGCGAAAGCCAATTATGATGAGGAAAATTACAAGGAATCCATCAAATACTACCAATATTCGGCCGGGATCTTCAAATTCTTGGGCGAGAACTTCTTACACGCCCCTTCCAATGATTTAAACCAGGCAACGGTCAAATTCTTGAACAAGTTGATGTTGGCACAAGCTCAGGAGTTATTTGTGTTGAAATTGCTCAATGAGGGAAGTGAGAAGTATTCGTTGATCTCCAAATTATGCACCAGTTGTGCTACTTATTACTCGGGCTCTGTGGAGGCTCTCAAGGTGGATGATGAAGATAAGGTTCCTGCCAAAATCGATGTTTTCTGGACAAATTTATGCGATTATAAGGCTGGTTATTACAAGTCTTTGGCCGATTATTACCATGGGTTGTATTTGGAGGGAGTCAATAAGATTGGTGAAGCCATTGCCTATCACAATTTATCAATTACTGTTTTAGCTGATTTGCCTAAATCTTTTCTTGGGACAGATTTCGGTAAATTCCAAGAAAATATCAAGATCCAGCAGGCTGTTGTTACTGAGAAAGTCGCTATTTTGGAGAAAGATAACGATTTCATCTACCACGATTCCATCCCTCAATCTTCCAATTTGGCTGAAATAAAGCCAATGGACTCGGTTAAAGCAACTCCATTGAACGAACAAAATTTCAGTGATTTAATTGGAAAGGATTTTTTTGAAAAGATTGTTCCTATGAATATTCATGAGTTGAATAGTTTGTATTCTGAAGAACAAGCAAAGTTATTGAGAACACAGATGGAAAATATTGAGGTTTCCAATGAGGAATTATCTTCAGTGTTGGAATTCTTGAAATTGCCAAGAGCTTTAATTAACATCAAGGAAACGATTAACAGCAAGCCTACTGAGAAAGTCAATAGTATTGATCCGAAAATCTTGCAAATTGCCACTGATATTCAAATGAACTCTTCAGAAAATACTCGCAATAAGTCCAAGATTGGAGAATTAAATAGGGAAATCTTTTCAATTTTGAACAGCTGCGACTCGACTATCAAACAGAATCCTAATCCTAGCAGTTTGGCGAGCCTCAAGGATGAATTGGCAAAGGCCAAAGTTTCTCTTATAGATGCTACAGAAGCTGATAAAAAGTTGGCTGGTTTGGTCAACGATGCTTATTTGCTCGAAATGTTATCAAAAGGTCCAAATTCGTTTGAGTTTTCCTCATATTTTGGTGATTCGTCACCTTCCTCGTCGAATGAAGTCAGTCTTTTAGATATGGAGGATTCGTCAAAAGATGTTAGTAAAATCAATTCCCAGATTAGATACATCGAGGATCAATTGTTGGCCTTGAATAATCTCAAGAAAGACAAGGCATTACTCGTCACCAACTTGAAAAAAGATATCCACGATGATGATATCTCTCAAATTTTAATCTTGAATTCGAAAAAGGTTTCTAAAGAGCAGATTGAAGAAACTATTTTCAAACAAGAATTATTAAAGTTCAAGCCGTATGAGGATCAGGTGCTGCAGTTGGTTGACAAACAGACCAATTTGATCAATGAGTTGAAAAGCCACTGGGCTGAATTGTTACAAAATGATGGCGTATTGAAGGCCCAATCAAAGTCTTCACAACAATCAAATGCGATAACTGAGAAGTCGATAACAGTTGCCAACTTCTATAAAAATTGGAAAACTTACAGCGATGGATTGGCAAAGGGTTTACTGTTTTATAATCAATTATTGAGTTACGTGAAGAGTTTAGAGGCCAATATTACAAGTTCATCTAGATCCAGTTCTGTTTCGTCGTTTAATAATGACTTACCATCTCAGTTTGGTAGTATGAATATTAGCCAGTCTCAACCTCCCTCGATTCCGCTGAGACCAAGACAGCTTTCTAACTCATATGCTCCACAACAACAACAGCAACCTCCTCCTCCTCCACCTCAACAACGTCAACCAAGTTTCAACCAATATACTCAGCCTCAATATAACCCTACAGCACAATACACGGGAAGTCATAAACCGTCCTACAATTCCCAACCATCGTACAATGCGCCACCACCTGTTCCTCCACAGCAACAATCTTTTAGCGCTCCGCAATCCTACAATGCTCCTCAACAACCAAAAAATCCACCATCGGGATTATCTTCATTAAGTATGAACCAATATCAGCAACCTAACCAACCAAAACCGACTCAATCTGGATTTCCACAACAATACCAACCCACGCAACAATATCAACCACAGGATCGTAATCCTGGCTTGATCTATAATCAACCTTCTGCCTATGATCCTAATTTGTATAACAGCTTTGGAAGTCAACAGCCGGCTCTGCAATCTATTCCCCCTACACAACCTCAGTATTCATATCCGTATGATCCTAACAATTCCACCAGATGATGACTATCAGCAGAAGAGAGTCAGCCACGAATAAATGAATTAGATAATGTGACTTTATGTTGTAGAAATGCTGCCGTGGTTACGGATAGGTTGTGTTGCACATCATTTAATGAAGCACACATTGCGTTTGAGAATGTCTGCCATTGAGCGCAAGCGACGCTTACATAGTACAGCAAGTACTACAAGGTTGATGAAACAGTAGAGATGCAGGTGATGGTTATGAAATTCTCGAGGACAAACTCAAAACAGAGCAGAAACCATGTATTGTGAACTCTAGAAGGTAACGAAATGTGATTGACAAGCTGCTGAGGTGTATATATCGCTTCATTTGGTGGAAACCTCCTGCCAAGTCTAAATTTAGATTGAATGGCCCAATCACATTGGTCGGGTGGTTGTCGGATGGGCAGTGTTTTTGTCAACAAAAGCTGTGACAGTGCATTGCAATGCGTATTAACGCAGATTTAGCCTCTGCTGCTGTTGTCAAGCGATAGAGAGCTATTGCACAATGACGAGCATCCAAGAGTCCAAGGAAAGCTGTCAAGACCTCGAATGGCGCCATTTCCGTTTTGATAAGTGTTCCAGACCCTTCTTTTCCTTTTTTTCTCGAACATAGCCTCTTTATGTTGTGTTTCGATCTTCATTGTACACTCGTGTGTTGTATCACGTGTCATTCAATTTAGCGACTTTTCCCTGATCTGAATTTTCATTGCACTGTTGTGTCAGGCACTGATTGGTATCAAAAATATCTTGCGTTTCATCTTCTGAGTGAATTGTATAAGTAACGCTGATAGACAGATTCATTTCAAGGTAAGACACCACTACATTCGCTATGTTAGGATTATTTAGACTTTCGTTTTTGTTCAGTTTTTTCATAGGGTTGTCTCTCCAAGCAGCCCCAATTGTCACTAGAGGTAATGCTTTCTGGGACTCTGAATCTGGTGATAGATTCTATATCAGAGGTGTTGATTATCAGCCCGGTGGATCGTCCAAGTTAGCTGATCCTTTGGCCGACGAGGAATCTTGTACCAGAGATATTGCCTACTTCAAGGAATTGGGCTTGAATACTGTCAGAGTGTATTCGGTTGATAACACTGCTAACCACGACACTTGTATGTCCTTATTGGATGAGGCTGGTATTTACGTCATCTTGGATGTCAATATCCCATTGGCCTCCATTTCCAGAATAGACGCTGCGTGTTCCTATAATGCTAGATACTTGGAAGAAGTGCTTGCAACCGTCTTGGACTTTTCCCAGTACAACAACACTTTGGGCTTTTTCGCCGGTAATGAGGTCATCAACGACAACAGTACCACTGGAACCGCTTCGTACGTCAAGGCAGTTGTTAGAGATATCAAGACCTTCTTGAATGACAGATCTTTAAGACAAATCCCAGTTGGTTACTCTGCTGCAGATGTTGAAGTCAACAGATTACAAACTGCAGAATACTTCAACTGTGGTGACGATCCTATGGCCAGAGCTGATATGTTTGGTTTCAACGATTACTCTTGGTGCGGTATGTCCACTTTCCAAGTCTCTGGCTACAACCAGAAAGTTGCCGCCTACTCCAATTACTCCATTCCTCTTTTTTTGTCTGAGTTCGGCTGTAACACCATGTCACCAAGACCATTCACCGAGGTTCAAGCCATTTATTCTACACAAATGAGTTCAGTGTTCTCTGGTGGTTTGGTTTACGAATACTCGGAAGAGCCAAGTAACTACGGTTTAGTCAATATATCCGATTCTGGTAACATTACAGTCTTACAAGATTTCACCAACTTGCAAACCCAATTGAACAGCACTATCGACCCAACTGGCGATGGTGGCTATTCTGCAGACTTGGCCCATTCAGACTGTCCAGCCAGTAGTGACTTGTGGCAAGCTTCCAACGACATCCCGGACACCCCATCTGGTGCTTTGAAGTTCTTCAACGGAACTGATCCAGAAGGTAGTGGTTTTGATGCTGATACTCAATCTGCCTGTTATGATGACGAATCAGATTCTTCTAGCAGTAGTAGTAGCAGCAGCAGCAGCAGCAGTGCTTCCAGTTCAACAAAAACCCAAAGCTCCTCCACCAGTGCATCTTCTTCTTCTTCCACCGCTTCATCTAGTAGCACTAGATCAAGTGATGCTGGTTCGGTTAAGGTTGGAAACTCCAACTTGATGGCCATGGTTGGAAGTTATCTTCTCGTTGCATTAGTTGCTGGTATGACCTTTATCTAGATATATAGACCTTTTGAAGCACCATCTAGATCGCAAAATACTTCATATATGACCCATATATTCAATATAAATTTCTTATAACATCTTGGCCGCCCCTACCATTGGCGCACCGAATGTAGGGGTGATTGTGATCCCTTTCCGTTTTGGGACAACCTAACCCGAGAATCAAAGTTTTTCAGCATAAAACAAACCAAACCTTTCACTGTTTGGCACAGAACAAAGCTTAAAGTAGATTGTAGCTATTAATTCTCGATTGTGTGGAGTTGTTATTTTGCGGTTTTAATTTAAAAAAAGTTGCACGCTTCAATCATGACGAAGGAGCTCTCCATCAAATACAAAGACGATGGTAATAATTATTTAAAGGAAAACCACTTTGAGAAGGCTGTAGAGGCATACACCAAAGCCATTGAGTTGGATGGCACTAATGAGATCTTCTACTCGAACAGAGCTCAAGCACATATCAAATTGGAGAATTATGGGTCCGCCATCATTGATGCCTCGCAGTCCATTGAGTTGAATCAAGGGTATTTGAAGGCGTACTACAGAAGAGGTATTGCTTACACAGCAATCTTGAAATATAAAGATGCCTCGAGGGATTTCAAGAGGATCTTGGATAAGATACCCAATGACGCCAATGCCTCGAAGAATTACGAGTTAGTCAAGAAGATATTGAAAAGACAGGCTTTTGAGAATGCCATTCAAGTTGACACATCCAAATCCTTGATAAATGAGTTGGAATTCAACTCCTTGCAAGTGGAAAACTCCTATACCGGACCGGATTTAGAAATAGTCTCCACCAAGGACTCGAATGGAGACTTGGAATTGCAAATTCCAAATTTGAACATAGATTATCTCAAGAAAATGATCACCTTATTTAAAGAGGGCGGTCGTATCCCAAAGAAACATGCCTATGCCATTGTTGCCTTGGCCAATCAAATATTCAAGAGAGAATCCTCTCTTGTGGAGATCGGAATTGCTAGAACCAAACCGTCTGCTTCCGAACAAAGATTATCCTCCACCAAGAAAATCACCGTCTGTGGTGACACTCATGGTCAATTCTACGATGTATTGAATATCTTCAACAAGTTTGGCTTCGTCCAAGAAGACCACATTTATCTTTTCAACGGGGATATCGTTGATAGAGGTTCGTGGTCCTGCGAGGTTGCCTTGTATCTCTACACATTGAAATGTATTTTCCCTGAACAAATATTTATCAACCGTGGTAACCATGAAACTGACGATATGAACAAGGTGTATGGGTTCTCCGATGAGTGTAAATACAAATATTCCGAGAAATTGTTCAAGTTATTCAGTGAATCGTTCAACTCGTTGCCATTTGCCACGTTGATTGGCCAAGAATACTTAATCATGCACGGAGGTTTGTTCAGTAACGATGACACTACGTTACAAGATATCAAGAATATCGACAGATTCAAGTACACTCAACCTCCAAAGGAAGGAATAGAGATGGAATTGTTGTGGACTGATCCACAGCCGGAAGAAGGCAGATCGGCCTCCAAGAGAGGTATCGGTATGCAATTTGGTCCAGATGTGACAGAAACCTTCTGTACCAAAAACGACTTGAAGGCGGTGATTAGATCTCACGAGCTCAGAATGGGTGGTTACGAGGTGGAACATAACGGGAGATTGATCACTGTTTTTAGTGCTCCTAACTATTGTGATTCTCAAGGTAATTTAGGGGCTGTGATTAACATGACATTAGATGCTAACGAGGAGTACAACTTGGACTTTTCTACGTTCGAGGCTGTCTCTCATCCGAACATCAAGCCAATGGCTTATAGTAATAATTTTGGATACTAGTTGTGTATATATACTGTATTATGTGTTAAAATAGGATGTGTGAGTATGCATGAGTAAGGTTGATCTTTAATAAAGGCAGAGCTAATGTGCGATATAGGCTAATGTAGGAAAAGTAGCTTTTATTTATTTGCGCTTGTGATATGCGTTACTGTTAAATCCTTTCAGGCAATGGGGGAGATAATGGGAATGGTGACCAAGAACCTTTCTTTTCTGTAAGAGCCAATAGAGGAGGGAAAATGGATTTTTATGTTGTTTGCATTTATTGTTACATTCGTATTCGTTTCTCCTCTATGTCACTATTTTCCCAATAACGGCTTTAAACCTATACACTAAAAGAAGAAGTTCTAGATGAAGAAACCTTCTTCTCCATACCCCTCATAATTTCTCTTCTGTTGATTGAATGACGGTATTGGAAAACTAAAGCTAGCTTCATAAACAGTTCTAGTTCTCTTCTTAATACTGTCAAATATTAACCTGCGGCTATATGAAGGATCGAGATTGTTCAATTGTGATTATAGTTCATATTCCTTGATGATCTAGATTGTTCTCTGGCATAGAACAATAAATCCTTTTGCCGTTGTCTTTGCAATCTGAATTTATGTTTCAATAGATTTAGTATTCTAATGCAGAGATTTTAGCTTATAATTACTTTTATAGAAGCATATGTAAGGGAGGATTTTTAGAGCCACTTTTATATCAGGAGACATCTGCTGTTTCGTCTTGTGGGGTATTTTAAATATGATACACATCCAAATAATAGAAAATCTTAATTAGAAAAATAAGTAAATAAACCAAAACACACAAGAATTAAAATTCCGCTCAACAGATTTCAATATTTAAAACAAAAAAATCATTATAAATTAACAACATTAGCAACCATAGCGTTGCAAGAACAACAGCTTAGACATTATAGCAGCAGCTCAGATCTTTCGGATAATTATAATATTATTCTGATCATTTAACTTAACGACCTGATTCTGATAATCCCAATCAAACATCTTCGGGTCATTGTAGATGATGCATTTTCTTGGTAATCTGAAGGGTAATGTCCTATCACCACACTTCACCAAATGGATCTTCATTCTGGACTTGTATCTCGGAAAACAGATGTTTCGCTTGATCCAGGCAGCATTCATGGTTTCTGTAGCAGAGGGCTCAACCGATTCCAACTTAATCAATTTCCCGGATACATCTCTAATAACCTTGACAAATCTGAACCCCTGGACTCTGAATAGCTCTGCCAACTTCTGGTAGATGCTCAAATTGATTTCCAAGTAATCGAAAATAATCGATTTGTATGTGGGCAGATCATTTGACAAATTGGTGTAATTGAGGGTATTCTTTCTCATATGTGCAGAAGACTCTTGCTTGTGAGCGGTTTCCCCTTTTACGGCGTCATAATCAAAGGAGTTCCGTTTGGTTAAGTAGCAATAAAGCCCTTGTACATCTTCATGGAGATAAAACCGAGCCTGCAAATAATTGGTATAAGGTCTTCCTTGAACCTTACCATTCTTTCCAAACCGATCCCTGAGCGCTTCTATTGGGAGATAATTTCTCAGCTTAGCCAACGATAATGGAACCGGGTTCACAATACTGGAAATTCTGTATATTTTCTGTTTCACAGCTCTTGCCCTGAACAATCCCCTTTTCTTCATGGGTCTAGGAATCTTAGCAAACACTCCTTTTGGTTGTCTAGTCTTAATATTTGATGGAGACAGGACTTCAGCGACTGAAGAAGGATCATTCTTGAAAGAATTGTACAGATAGGAGTTCAATTCAGTTCGAGAAGAACTCAATTCAGTTCGAGAAGAATTCAATTCATTTGGAGAAGAATCCAAATACATAAGTTTTTCTGTCTTGATACAAGCCTTATTTGACAAGAACATATCCTCATTGGCACGAAAGGCTAAAGTAGCATCTGCAATTTCCAGGGCTAAGAGGTTGTCTTCAATTGAGCTAATAGATGATCTCGAAGATGTTTTATCCACAATGCTGAATATACCATCAGAGCTCAGAGTTGAACAGGTCTCATCATCCCCTTCACTTTCCAGCGTATCAAAATTTAATAGCGAGCTGATCTTCAATACATTAAGTTCATCTTGGTACGCTTTACCTCCACTCCCTCTGACGGAAGATGGATCAGTAGAAGGAAGGTTCGATATTGTGCTGCAAGTTGACATATGGCTGCAAAAACAAATCTCTGGGAATTTGATGCAATAATTACATTACACGGTTCATCTACATAGAGAGAAGGGGGAACATGGAATGTCCTTTTATACAGAATTGACATGTCAAAAATTGCATCAACTTCAAGTTAACAGAGTTTGTTCCACTGCTGGTTTGAAGTATCCAACTCTGGAAAGATGTCGGAATTCTGGCAACAGCCATCGAGTCAAACAGCACATGGACATGTGTCAAACGTGTGCTAAGGCGAGTAGCTGAGGAAATCCCTCAGGCGCCACCATTTAGAGACGGCTGTCTGTGAGGCGAACCTGTACCATTACATTAGAACCACTGTCTATCATCCTTATCTGGAGGATTTTCATTTTCAGAAATTTGCAAGTCAAAAACACACTTTATAACTGTGGTTATCTGGCTAAAACTAAAAGAACAATGCCATGCACGTCTCATCCCTTCAACTAGGTCCACTCATTCCTTGAGCTAGTGTAATAAAAATGCAACCTACTGCATACGATCTCGTTGTATGAAGTTATTAAACAACGGTCCTAAATACACAATGTCAAATGAACCACATATTATTATTCAACTCAATATATGTCTCATTCGTTACAATCTCTTCGTTTGCGATCTGAAAAACTCCTAACATTTGCAGCTATATTGCCCAAGCCTCCTCAACATAGGAGCGCAGCACTTCAACGCTAACCATCCCATCGCAAGGCATGTATGTTTGAGTATCTTGAAGCAGCCAGTGGGGTGCATTAATTAATATTTTTGTCAGATAGCGTAAAAAAATAAAATAAAAAAATAATGAAGGATGCGAGGTTCGAACTCGCGCGGACACAGTCCAGTAGATCTTAAGTCTACCGCCTTAGACCACTCGGCCAACCCTCCAATTTGAAAACAAAAATGTGGATTGGCCTCACGGACAAAGGGTTTACAGTTTTGGTCTGCGCACACCATTGTTGCAAAATACGAGGCAAATGCTATTTAACTTGATATCTTTTACATTTATAATTATAGATATATCTCCAAACAAGTTTAAAGAGATTATATGTTCCTTTTCTAATCATATTGTATGGAAGCACCAAGATATTGGACGCACGGAAAGTAACAGCGTTACTAATTGGCTCAGACCGCTGAGACAGAAACGTCTCTAGTTTAGCCGAGCGGGGCAACGTATACGAGATATGGGACACCTTAGATAACCTTTTGAATCTCATTAATTTGGTTGAAAGATTCTGTCATTACTTATCTCTTGTTATTTGCAATTTTGATCGCAATGGCTCTCAACTCTCTGTGCATGAATATCAATGGACTAGATGACATTAACTGATCCAAACAGCCGGTTCGGATCAATTTGAGACTGAGAAGTGCCTCAGTTAGTCCCAACTCGATGATTCACGATTTACGATGTAGCGGAACATTGAATGTACATTGCAGATATGTGCTTCTCCTGCTTCGCAGATATCGTAAGATGGCGATAGCTGATAATTGTTGAGCCCTATATTCCGTGTTAAATTCTAGACATCTCGATTCTGTGATAATTAAATAGGTACTTTAGTTTATCATGATTCTTGAAATGGCTTCTTATCAGCCCGAGTCGTTTAGATAGGAACGAGCCGCTAAGCCGATCTGCAATAGTCAGACTACCTCCTTTTGACACCGGTTTCAAACATGTCCATAGGAATGGTATTCAGGCACGAATAAGAAGGTTTGACAAATCAAATACGAGTCGTTGGAATAAAATCCCTCCCAGCACTTTCAGCACATCAGAAGCGACAAGTTCTCTAGCACCCGCCACAAATAACTTGAATTTTGAGCAGCAGAAGTGTAGTTGTAAACGGCCCATACCTTGCATTGTCTTAGATGAGATGGTACATCTTGGTAAAGAATATACACCCCGGAGTCTCCTATCTTTGATACCAGCAATCTCCTGAGACCAACAAGCCAACGTCACAGCAGTGAATAGTAGAAGATCAGATGTGACATTTGCAACATCATTCGTAACTGTAACTCATAGATGGTTCCAAAACAAAGACCTCTCTCCTGATGATGGAGTATGACAAAAGGAGGGGTGTATATTTCCCCTTCCGACTGATTCTTGAACTAATCTGGTTACCAAGTAATTGTGTTAAAATGAGGTCTTTCTTATCAACATGAAATAATAAGCCGATGCAACTAGTGTTGATAGCACCAAAAGCTAGTGAGAAAAGAGTCGATCGGATGCTGGAAAGTTATTCTGGGATATATTTGAGATAATTCAGGAAACACTTCTTCCAAATTCGAGTGGCAGCGTCTCTAAAATTATGAGTCCTTGTCTTGGAAGTTCTAGATTCTTTGGGTGTTGCCACCAACTAAATTGTAAGTCCGCAATTATTGCTAGGATATAAAACCATCCCCTCCCTTACAGTGTTTCGGGTTCAATATAGTTTTTGCTAGCAAATCTACATGTCCACCTAACGGTTACTTTGAGCCATGTATCCAAACTGCATGATCAAGCCCATTACAAATACAAGATTGCCATATATTTTCAATTGTGATGCTTTCTAAAACATATACGAGAATAGTCTGAACCCCCAACAAATGCACTCTTGTTAGGAGCTCGTCACCCCTGGAAAGAAATCCGACGGAAAACATAGTTAAATTTCCGGCGGATTCTTACCAATTCTTACCAATCACCTGAGGGAAGTGCCAATTGAAATTATCCAACGCGGTTCAGGAACAGTTTCCTGGGCTAGTCGAGTCTTCTGGTGGAGAATGACTTCGGACCCTCGACAATGAATCATCTGGTGGAGGTGGGGCCGTGATGCGACTGCTCCGAGGTATTAAATGAAAAACCAATCGTCTCTCCTTGTCTAAATATACCAGTCCAGACTTGACCCAAATGTACCCCGGAATCAGTTATTGTGGAGGTTGACAGCACAGCCGTATATGTTTTATGCGAATGCCAGTGGAGATGGACGATACGAACCTCTGCTTACATGCTCGCAAGCGACACACCCCACACATCAGATTTATTAGCTGGCTGACCTGTTATATCAATTGACAGTTCTCCGGCAGTTCTCCGTCAGTGCTCTAGTTAAATTAAAGTTGCCCATTCAGGAAACAGTATTCATCGGGTAAACGCTCCTGACATGCCGAATACAGTAGCGTCTCGGGGTAGGTAAATACAAAATCATGACTTCGTTCTAAAGCTTAATACAAGACAGGTATAAAAAGGGAGTCTTCTCGCCCATGTAGATGTAACAGTAGAATAGTCTATAAATCAAATAAACAATGTCGCCAATTCATCAAGACTTAGCATCCTATCCAAATCCTTCCTTAATTGTGTCCCCAGACAACACCATCCGTGTGGAAAACACTCCCATCAAGGCGGTTGGAAAGGGCCAAGTGAAAATCCACATCAAATGTACCGGGATCTGTGGCTCCGACATCCATCTCTGGAAAGAAGGTGGTATTGGTGATCTTGTCGTCAACAGCGACCTTGTGTTGGGCCATGAATGTTCCGGCCAAATCTTGGAAGTTGGTGAGGGTGTCACCAACGTGAAGCGTGGTGACAGAGTTGCCATTGAACCTCAAGTTCCATGCGGTATTTGTTTCTTCTGTGTCAAGGGGGATTACAATCTTTGCGAGGATGTTGATTTCTTGGGTGTTCCTCCAACCAATGGTTCCATGCAGAGATTCTTGGTCACCAGCTCCAGATTCGTGTTCAAGTTGCCAGACAACATGTCGTACGAGGAAGGTGCCTTGGTCGAGCCTTTATCGGTTGCTTACCATGGTGTCACCAGAGCCAAGTTGATCTTGGGTAAGGGTGCCGTCATCTGTGGTGCTGGTCCTATCGGGTTGTCGACCTTGTTGTTGGCCAAGGCCTCCGGTGCTACTCCTTTGGTCATCACTGATATTTCCGAGAAAAGATTGGCCTTCGCGCAAACCGTGGTTCCTGAGGTCATTCCATATCTCGTCAACACCAAGATTTCCAACAAGGAAAACGGTACTGCCATCAAGAAATTGTTTGGTGACAAAGAGGAGGATGCCCCACCCAGAGTCTTGGAATGTACTGGTATCCATTCTTCCATCAACACCGCTGCCTACGCCGTGCAAACCAGAGGTCTTCTCATGGTGATTGGTGTTTCTGGTAAGAAGGAATTGGACGGGTTCCCATTCATGCACTTGTCTTTGACTGAGGTGGATGTCAGATTCATCAACAGATACGTGCAATCATGGCCACCAGTGATCAATTTAATCAGTTCTGGAAGAGTGCCAGTGGGTCATTTTGTCACCCACAGATTCAAATTGGAAGATGCCGACAAGGCGTTGGAATGCTCCAGTGATCCATCCAACGGTAACATCAAGGTTTCCATTATCGATGAGATCGATTTGATGTAGGCGACAGAAATGCAGTAATGAGATGATATGACGGTTTGCAGGGGATGATGAAATATAGAGTTATACAACGATATTGATTATGTACTATTGTAAGAGGTCTGTTTCAGATGATGACGGTTGTCGGAAAACAGAGTGTCAGAAAATAACGGGTTATGTTGAACGGAATATTTAATGTGGACAATATTGTAGAGTTTATTCCAAATATAATCGACGTGGTGTTTCTATATATCTGCCTCCGTTATCGCGCGTGTGTTTGTTTATGTTAGGAAAAATTTCTTAGACGATTCGACTTAACTACGCAACACAACTATCAAAGGGGCCCGGAACATATAATATAGAGGAAATATGGCGGGCGAATCGAGAACAGATCTATTAAATTGGTTGAATTCTTTGTTAGGATTGAATTACAAGAAGGTGGAGGAATGTGGCACTGGTGCTGCTTATTGTCAGATCCTTGACTCCATCTACGGCGATGTCCCCATGACCAAGGTGAAATATGAGGCCAAACAAGAATATGAGCTATTGATCAATTATAAGGTGTTACAACAGACTTTTCTCAAAAAGAAAATCGAAAGACCGGTTCCCGTAGATAAGTTGATCAAGTGTCGGTTTCAGGATAATTTGGAGTTTCTCCAATGGATGAAGAAATTCTGGATGGAAAACAAAGACGAGAGTGATTATGATGCGGATTCGCGCCGGTTATCTCTCAATAAGGCGAGAACTACGCCGCTAATCAGCTCGATAAACAACTCTTCTACGGGGGTCAGATCCACGCGGGTCAGCTCCACTCCAGTCAGCTCCGCTCCAGTAACAACCACAAATCGTCGTGTCAGCTCGAGACAGGAAACCCTTGATAGAAGTATATCCAATCCCAGGTCGAGGGTCAGTTCGGTCAATGGAAACGTGGCCTCTACGACACAGACGAAGATGCTACAATTGCAGAAGGAGTTGACGGAAACCAAACAGGACTTGAATGCCACCGCAGAAGAATTGAACGAATACAAGGTGGCGGCCGAGGGATTGGAAACAGAGAGAAATTTCTATTTCAACAAATTGCGAGAGATCGAGATCCTAACACAGAACACGAACGACTTGATAGAACAGAGCGGCGCCAGAGAGCCGGTGGATATGACAATGGAGGAGTTGTTGAAACAGGTTCAAGAGATATTATATTCGACCGAAGAGGGGTTCCGAGTGCCGGATCAGGAACAAGATGCGCTTATGATTGATGAAGAGACATTCTAGGGGGGAAGAGGCAAGCTAATGGCCAGAGAATGCCCAGAAATGGCGACCGAATGGCAACCGAATGAGCATTATGATTTCACGAGATTGGAATCTGGTTGGGGTAATTGATAATGGCATGTAATATATAAGACGAATGTTCGTGTAAGTTGGTGGTTTCAATGTGTGACCATTGACTATATAGGTAGAGAGAATACCGATATTTCTGGATTCTGTTTCGCGTTCCAGAATTATCAAGTAGATAGAGACGTCCGAATTATCAAGTGTAGACAGGGCTGTCTGAGCTATCAAGTGTGGATAAAGACGTCTGCAGTGTCTGGTGCTGATCACTGTTGCTGTGTGTGGGCGGGCTCCAGCGAAGGGAGATGACAACCGCAGGCATTCGGTATTGCAGAGGGGATGAGCACATGAAAAGAGAGTCGGGCGTCACAACCGTGTGTAGGGGCGCTTCTAATTGTGTCGCAACACGAACCTGCGGTGGTCAACACGTCTCCAATAATGTAATCCCCTTGTAGTTTCGCTCACATTAGCGTCTAAATAAGCGAACCCGTAAAATAATTGCGGGCACGTGACTCTGCATGATGTCGCAACCCTCTCGTCGATAGGAACCCCACGAGACGATAGTCGAGGTATGGGTGATTTTTTCTAGAAATTTCACATCATCTCATTCGATACTCGAATAAGCTCAGACATATCGAAATTTGAGCCCAATTATTCCTCTTATCATCCCGTATCTCTCCCCTTTTCTACCCAACACACGCACGGAACCTCTCGGTTTGCACACGCAAACCCTAAATCAAGAACATTCCCTTAACCAAAAAATTAAAAAAAAAATTCGAAAAAATAAAATGATAATAGTTAAGGAAGCCACACCAAATTTACGCCAACCACCAACAGTCGCACGAATATCCATTCGCACACAGGGAGTATTGTACCGAGACATATATAATTCTTTGGTCAGTGTACATTCCTTCTAACAGAGCAATATAATCCTTCTATCGGTAAGTAATCCCGGAGTTAAAGTGTTGGACAGACAATACTGAAGATGGACATCTTTGGTAACGACAGTTCAATAGTCAAAGTTGCATATTGGCGCTCAGTACTAACATGTATAGATCATCTTGTGGGGAATATAAGCCAATCGGGTCCGAATTCCTTGCTTCTTCGTATATGGACATTAAGACAAATAATTTTCTTGAGGTTAGAAAGTTCTTTTTGAGTGTCCACGATATACGAAAGCTCGATAACCTTTGAAACCATGACTTCCACGCACACTTCGTACAATTTCAACAGACGTAACTCATCCACAGCCCCATATTCCATCCCCATCAAGCAACAACAGCAACCACACCCTCAACACCCGCAACAGCATGGACATCCGCTTCAGATGCAGCAGAGTCCCCATACCGGCGGGCCCATCTCCTCATCCGTGCCTATCTTGTCGAGAGAGTTCGTCGTGAGAAGAATATCGGAAGGTGAGACCGGCAGGTTGAAGGAAGAGTTGAAATGTGAAGCCTGTGGGAAGGGCTACAAGCATATCTCCTCGTTGGCCAAACATCTCTGGGAACACACCCCGGAATGGAACGTCACCAAGAAGTTGTTGATATCTAAACATCAACAAGTGCAACTTTTGGAGGCCGCCTCCATCTTGGTGAGCATGAACGATACGCTTCCTCCCGGAGTGTCGGGTTCCAGAAAGAACTCAGTGTTCGAAACCATCGACGAGGACAGAACCATTTCACGTAACCCCCCACATATTCACCACAGAGACTCGCGTTCCATCGATGATAACGATCCAAAGTCATCTTCTCCCTTCTCACCTGCAAATTCCCTTACGGCCGGCTCGTCAAACACCCCAACTCCACCTATCAACCATGTCCCATCGTCATCGGTGCCAACATTCAAGAGCTCCTTCATGCCACACAACAATAATATCCCGGTGCATGCTCCTCACGATTCCAGCTACGGCCAGGCCTCTCATTTTGCCAACTATAGAAATAGCTCCAGTTCACAATACCCACCAACCTTCTCCCCAATGAAGAGAGAGCAATCCTCAGCATCCGACACCCCTTCCAACATGAATGGTGGATATTTGGATGTTCCAAGCAGTTCCTCTTCAATGCGTACTATTCAACAACGTCAAAATAGTATCGTGGATCCAAGAAACAGCCAAATGCCATCGGAATTCAGCTTCAAGTCTCCAAGCAATAATTCGTTCAGACTTCCAAATGGTTCCTTCATGAATCCTTCGCCAATAAATGCCACCCATTTTGCTGACAGAGCTCATCAGAATGGTGTCGGATCCGCCAAGAAGGAATCAGATGAAAACGAATCCACCTTTGATGACGACGACGAGGATGGTGTTTTTGGAAACATGGAAGAATAGCACCACGTCTTCCGCATGTATTCTAGCAATTTAGATTTATGTTTTCCATTTGCTAATGTTATAGTGTATATTATATAAAAAAGAATAATTTTGATTTAATGTTCAGTTTTTGGTTTGTTTGAGTGTTTTCCCAACTTCGAAAGAGAAGATATATAATTATGAATGGTAAAGAGATGAAAAAAGAACAACAATAAAAACAGGTAATGGTTTTATATCAGCTTCAGTTGATATGGGTGATGTTTATGGGATAATTAAGTTTGCAGGATTCTGATCTATATGGCTTAATAGTATGTTTGGTTTTTACTACAACAATATAATACTCGATAAAACATTTTTAGAACCCCTATGAAATAAAACAAGAAAGAAACTTAAGCAATGGTGTTGGAAACTTCAAAGACAACTTGCTTACCAGTCAACTTGTTGTAGATAGATTGGAAGGAGTCCAATTTGTAGTCGACGGAAGCAATGTCCTTGGAGTCCAACAAGACCTTGGTGATCTTGTTACCACCCACCAAGTATCTGACTCTCTTGCCAACAATTTCAGTTGGGAAGACTAAATCTTCCAAGATGTTGTCATGGACAGCGGTCAAAGTTCTGGATCTAGGTCTCTTTTGTTGTTGTCTGGATCTTCTGCTTGGCTTAGGCAAGATTCTTCTCTCAGCCAAAACAACAAAGTGACGGTCTGGGAATTTCTTTTCTAATTCTCTAACCAATCTATATTGAAAACTCAGTTAGGACATGTTCGCTACACTACAGACAGCATTAGTCGGAGAAAAAACAAAATACACACCTTCTTTGAACTTTTTGATAACCACCTAAACTGACAGGAGGAACAAAGATAGCAACGGCTTTCTTACCACCCGCGACTTCGATCTACAAACTCATTAGAAATGGTTCCCTTGACAGGGCAATGTATGACGCACTGCGAACGATAAATCATCCCGACCAGCGGCTTATCCTATGTTAAGGCAACGGAAATTATACTTAAATCAAAGACACATTTATCTTCACAAGTGCTCATACGTGTAGCCGGTACGCACCTCACGAACGGATTTAATTTGTAAAGGTCTTAAATCAGCCTTAAGGTCTGAAGATGAAACTTCAAGGTCGACAAAAGCTTGAGCAACTTGTAATTCAAGTTCAGTTGGGCTAGTGGAAAGAATTCTGTTAACGGCGGACATTTTCTTTTATATCAAAAAGTTCTTTTATTTATGATCTTGGATCTGTTCTTCAACAAGTTGTTGTCGTTTGAAGTGAAAAATTTTGAAAAATTGTTCGACGAGTTAAACGGAGCTGTGTGCGAGAACCGGGGACGTGTGTGACACAATGCCCTCCACTATAAATTCTCCGTCCGCTATTAATTTTTCATTACAAACTTTTTCATTATATATTTTCTTAAACAGTTAACGAATAAACGATTGTAATCATTTCCTTTGTAATTCTGAATGGAACAGTCAATTACATATCGGCGTGATCATCGAAGATCCGACATCCTTATTCCAGCAATCCGTTTTGGTGCGCTACTTAGGGCGGTATGGCAATTGGTTTACGAATAGCGGATTTTTCCGTTGTTGGCAAATACAAAGCTGTTCTAGATTAATATATTACCAAAATGTGCATCATAGTACATCGAGTTGGATTTCTTATTATTAAGATCATTCAGACCACCGGTGTCTCCAGCGACACATACATTTCGCAGTAATCCGTAGATTTATTAATTGTAAGCAAATTGATATTGATGATATCAAGCAAATACACCCCGTGTCTCTACGCCACATTCTCATATCTATCCGAAAACCCGTCGGATTCCAACGTACCACGATCGTCTGCCCCTCCATATTCCCTATGATCTGGCAATTGGCCCATTGACGGAGACACCCCAACATCGCTCCCAATGAGGTTTTTCGGTTGCATACAGAAATCTATGATATACGATATGATTTCATCCTGTTCTTCTCGGATGGTGGGATATTGGAGATCCTCTATTAGACAGAAGAAGGGGATTTGCAAATCATGCAACGTCAGTAGACATTTATTGTAGAAATGTTCCATTTTTGCGTGGAATTTCTCATCGAAGGCAGCAAGCTGTTGGGAGACTCTCTGTTCGTCGTTCCTTCTCTTCACCAATTCGAGCACTCTGGACCCTTTTTTGTTTCTAATTTGCGCATCAGCTATGATCTTCTTTCTCTCCTGGAAGCTTTGGTGGGTTAGTATTGGTCTGTGGATGGTTGGCGAAACTACTTACGAAACAACTTCGAGTTTCTTTTGGTCTTCATACAACTTGTAGATCAACTTCATCTTGTTGGAATCGGGAAACACCGACAGTTCGAGGTATTTCTTGGCTGTGTGGAAGTTATTAATGATTTTGGGCTCAATTCTCACCCTTGGGCCTTGTGAACTCGTCAGACTGGGAATTGAGCTTGTATGGCTCGAACTGCTATTGGAAATGGACCCCACTCGAGACGAAGCTGCAGACGGAGTTCGACTGGAATCTCTACTAGTTGGACGACTTCTGTCTACGGACTGGCCTTCGGGAATGTCCTTGTCGCTACGAATCAAATCGTCCAAAAGCTTATTGAGTTTGAATGTGATTTTATCACGTTTGATGCTATCGGCAACAAAGGTGTTTAGGGCAAACTTGTTACTCTTGAGCATCTCGAAGAGGGCGTCTTGGTTGTCGGGTCTGACATTGGCCAATTTTCTTGATCTCGAAGAGTTATAATAATCACTGACCACACTATTGACCAACCCTCTTAGGTTTTCGTCGCTGATTCCCATAGTTAAATTGATAATTACCTTTGAGTGTTGAACAGAATTATTTTTTTCTTTCAATTAAAATCTGTGCAATAATCGAATATGACCGATACAACTTCTCGTTTTTACTATAATATTATAATTACCAGCAATTAGTTGTCTCCCTATTCTGTGAACCAATGGTCCATGCTGGCCCTACCAACGGAACACATCTGTCCTCACACTACCCATTCCACACACGACACAGCTGTGGACGGTATAAACAGAACACACCGCACAAGAAGTTGATCCCGCAAGAAGTGTGATTGCGAAGGAATCAAGTCAGGAGACAAAAAGAAAAAACACCGACTGTTGTGAACGGAGTGTGTGGTTCTGTAATTTGTAGCGACTTTTTGTGACTTTCTTGTGACACCGCGTTTATTGTATTGGAGGTGATACATAAGAAATGGCGTCTTCGATTCATTTTCTCGACATAAAGGGCAAACCGTTGTTGTCGCGGGATTACAAGGGCGATATCCCCAGCTCGACACTCGACAAGTTCCCGTTGTTGTTGATTGAGAACGAGGAGGAGAATAATTTGAAGCCCTTCATAAACCATAACGGCATCAATTTCGTCTATGTTACCCACAATAACTTGTATTTATTAGCATTAACCAAGAAGAACGAAAATGTGATGGCCATCATAGTGTTTTTGCAGAAGCTTGTGGAGGTGTTGACCTCGTATTTCAAGGAGCTAGAGGAGGAATCCATCCGAGATAACTTTGTCATCATCTACGAATTGTTGGATGAAATGATGGATTATGGGGTGCCCCAGACAACCGACACCAAGATCTTGAAGGAATACATTACCCAAGACTTCTACAGATTGGAAAAGAAGGCTCTTCAGCCGCCTAATGCTGTGACCAACGCCGTCAGTTGGAGATCCGAGGGAATCTCATACAAGAAGAACGAGGCGTTCCTCGATGTCATTGAGTCCATTAACATGTTGATCAACCAAAATGGCCAGGTTTTGAACTCGGAGATCTTGGGAAGAGTCAAAATCAAGTCAAACTTGAGTGGTATGCCCGACTTGAGATTAGGGTTGAATGACAAGGGGATTTTCAACGCCGAGGGATCCACTAACTCGAAGGGTATCGAAATGGAGGACATCAAGTTCCATCAATGTGTGAGATTGTCCAAGTTCGAAAACGAAAGAATCATCACCTTCATCCCGCCAGACGGGGAGTTTGACTTGATGACATACAGATTATCCATACCCATCAAGCCATTGATTTCCATTGATTGTAAAACCAAGATCCATTCGCATTCTAGAATTGAGATCGTGTGTAGGGCAAAGGCCCAAATCAAGAAGAAGTCCACAGCCAACAACGTCGAGATCTTGATACCTATACCGGAAGATGCCGACACCCCGAAATTCAAGGCTGAAAGTGGCTCCTTGAAATGGTTGCCTGAGAAGTCCGTCATCAGATGGAAGATCAAGAACTTCAACGGTGGTAAGGAATACACAATGAAGGCGGAATTGGGCTTACCAGCCGTGATCAACGAAGAGGGGTTCGATCTTAAGAAGCCAATCAAGGTGAACTTCCAAATCCCGTATTTTACCACTTCTGGAATTCAAGTGCGTTACTTGAGAATTACCGAGCCAAAATTGCAATATCAAAGTTATCCTTGGGTCAGATACATAACCCAAAGTGGTGATGATTACACTATTAGAATGAAATGAGGAGTGAATACCATTGGAATTAGATACATTTTTTATAGAAAAGATATCATGTTCGTAATGTTGTGTAGTTGGTTTGCAGCCCGCCTTTTCTGATATTGCATCACGTGATATTCATCGGTTTTCGTGCTCGAAATCTCTAGTGAAGAAGTGAAATATGAAGAGGATTAAATATTAACACAATACAAATAGTGTGAAGGATCCAAATTTGTTGTAGGAGTTGCTATTGGCGGTGCAAATATTCGGGACTGTTTTATTGATTAGGTTGTGCATTTGTGTTTGAGTCATTAGGAGTGGAAGGTACTATCTCCCTATCAATCTATAAAGACGACATTTAACAAGTCATTGAGTCATTTTGGTGTCAATAAACACTTCTGCTCACATAACAAATGACGTCTATTTCTGCGGTGTATGCCGATGCGAACGCCAATAAACCCTCTTCATATTGGGATTATGACAATGTGAGCATAGTATGGAGGTCACAGGAGAAATATGAAATAGTCAAGAAAATAGGAAGGGGCAAATATTCAGAAGTTTTTGAAGGTGTTGTTGTCCCGGAGGGCGGTAAGGTGGTCATCAAGGTGTTGAAGCCTGTCAAGAGAAAGAAGATCAAGAGAGAGATCAAAATCTTGCAGAATTTGGTTGATGGACCCAATGTGATCACCTTATTGGATGTAGTCAGAGAGCCGATCTCGAAGACGCCGGCATTGATCTTCGAACAGATCAATAACATCGATTTCAGAACCTTATACCCACAGTTTGATGACTATGATATAAGATACTACATGTACGAGTTGTTGAAGGCATTGGATTATTGCCATTCCATGGGTATAATGCATAGAGATGTCAAGCCTCACAATGTCATGATTGATCATCCAAACAGGAAGCTCAGGTTAATCGATTGGGGGTTGGCCGAATTCTACCACCCTGCAACAGAATACAACGTTAGAGTCGCCTCGAGATACTTCAAGGGACCAGAATTATTGGTCGACTTCAGATTGTACGATTATTCCTTGGATTTATGGTCTTATGGTGCCATGTTGGCTTCCATGGTGTTCAAGAGAGAACCCTTCTTCCATGGAAAATCCAACACCGATCAATTGGTCCAAATAGTCAGAGTGTTGGGCTCCGACGATTTACACAAGTATTTGAAGAAATATAACTTACAATTAAGCTCGGAATATGACGATCTTGGGTATTTTAGCAGAAGACCATGGCAAAGATTTATCGCTCCAACTAATGAACATCTTGTCAGTAGTGAATTCATTGACTTTTTAGACAAATTATTGAGATACGATCATCAAGAAAGATTAACAGCCAAGCAAGCAATGGCCCATGATTACTTCAAGCAAGTGAGACAAAATGAGGAGAACGATGCTAATGAATAACTATATATGGACTTTGCTTCTCTTTTGTGACTCTTCTAAATCATATTCTTTTTATGTATATTTGGGTAGCTTCATCAGGGGTAGGTGATAGATGTATTATTCACGTGTCAATTTAGTATAAATAGCCTTATTTGTTTGTTTTCTGAAAGTTTGTATCATTAATATATCCTCTATTCATCTTTTAAACACCACTCTATTGTCGAGTATAGCATGTATAAATCTGGATCTTCTAGAACTATTATAAAGCTAAGAAGACTTTCGCGTGAAGTCGAAATCTCCTCAAAGTTCTTTCGACCGCTATCACTTCTGTGGAAAAAATAACTCCTATGAATCAAAGTATCATTGATCTGCTTAATTAGCATAATATTGATGCATATCAGTTGATAGATACTACACCTTTGTTGATATGATTGTTCGCCAAATTTCTGAGAAAGAGATTCATAAATAGGAAATTCATTATGAAACTTTCGTCCAATGATTTTCAGAAATACTGAAGCTTCTGGGATATGTTTAAGGGAGAATAAGTTGGTTTTCGGTGCAAGTAAGAGTTTCACACCACCTTCTATATAAAGCTCCAATAGCGATATTTGCTCAATAACCATATCCAAATAAGATGAGTTGTCCTCTGAAGTATCAAGAGAAATAATAATTTTGATGATCAGAATATATATTTCAAGCATATCGCCAATGGTCTTCAGTGGGTGATTGCTAAGAACCGAGTCCATGAAGGTTTCCTGTATTTTTTCCAATATCTCCTTATGGAACACCTTTGATTGAATATTCAATTTTTGTGAGGACAACCATTCGAGAGTCAATTCATCTGTCAGTTTCACCTGGCTCAATTCCTCGTAGTTCAATGTGTCTCTTCTCCTCACCGCAGGAAACAGATTAATTTCTTGTTGAATTGGGAAAGGAGGAATAGTATCTGTTATTAGATTTCCTTCGGGATCCACCTGATTCTGTTGATATCCTATTTTTTTACTATTTAAATTGGGGATTTTCACAATAGAGTTCGTGAATTCTTTATTTACAACCGGTCTAGATATTTCCTCAAGAGAGTTCTTGATATTAGACTTGAATTCTTCGATCACAACTAAAAAAAGAATTAATATTAATAGTTATATGAATATTACATAGTGCTTACAATCGGTAGAACAAGTTCGCCATTCGTTTAGTAATACTTTTTTTTCCCTGATAATACAAAGAATCTTGAAGATTAATAAGTTGTGGAAGTTTAAAAGAAAAAATACCATACCAAAGCCAATTCAAAATCGATTTCTAAACTCATAATGTGAAGTTATATAGTGTATTTTAGTTCCTCTAAACCCGTTAGCGATTATTTATGAAGTCAATTTTCTTGCAAATGGGGTGGACCCCTACTGCAGTAGCTCACTACGTCATCTTCGATCACAACATTTATTGCAACATAACTCAAAAAGTCCTTATATAAACGTATCCTCGTATCATTAATAGACCCTATTATTTAACCTGTCGTAATAATCGACATTCACTACCCAAAATAAAACAATGTGTTTTCTAAAAAAATCCAATCACTTATCAAATCAGAACAAGCAAATACTATATAGCAAATTGAGCATTACATGATGGTGAGACTTTTCCCATTTCATGGTACTATATTATCTCTCACGACTCTCACGATCGACATGCTGCCAATCATGATCCTATCGAATGGAATGTACTCTTCTCAATCGAATTGAAAAAAAGAATTCATTGGCTCATTCAGATTCCTCAGAACTCTCTCTTTTGATCTGCGAGTCAATAATTTCCATGTCCAACAAAACTTCCAAGTCTCTCAATGCTGGAGTCCCATCCGCGACGTGTTTGTCCAAGCATAGTCTGGCTTTCTTCAACGTCTCTTCCAACAAAGACACGCGTGATCTCAAATCATCGCATTGCTTCTCATATTTATTGGCATCGCTTTGTAGTTGTTGTTGGGCCTGTTTCTTTCTTTGTCTACATTTGGAAGCAGCCACCCTATTTCTTTCTAGTAACCTCTCTCTTTTCCAGGCAGCGGTTCCGGGAATAGGACCTCCGTTTGGATTGAAAATCACCTCATTGTCGTATATCAAGGAGTGGTTGGGAACCCCATTGCTGTTGATCAACGGGGCCACATGTGAATGGAGATCCTGTAGAGGGTGTTGGCTCTGCACGGGCATAGAATGCATGCTATCTATTGGTAGATGGTCATCTAGCCCCAAACTCTGCACCGTACTGTGTTCTGTGAGTGTGGAGGGGTTTTCTACCGTGGTCGAGGTGTCTTTGGAGTTGTCACTTTCGTCGAAAAGGTCGTCTTCATGGCTGACCAATTGACTGATCTGACCGTTTGAGATGGATATTCTTCTTCTTTGCTTGGACGAGCCATCGTTAGTGATGCTGATCATCATCGAGGCATCGAATATGGGCGGGTTGGTCAAGGGATACGTGGTGAAGTCGAACGGGTTGATATTCGAATGGAACAAGCTATCGTGGTTGTGCGGGTGATGGTCGGGCGCTTTGTGCAAATGGTGGTCAATTGAATCGTGATGTATTATTCTCGCGTCTCGCGAGTGTTCAGGGTCTTGTAGCAATTGTTGCTGGCTGATTAACAGATTAAGGTATGTTTGCTCATCGACTGGATGGTCTGGCTCCCTCACCGCCTGTTGCGGGTGGGAATAAACGTTGGAGTCGAAATTCATCGTACACGCTACACTCGATGCTTTCACAGGGTTCAGATATGGCAGTACCACCTACGGGCTGGTGGGGTGATATCTACGGTGGTGATAGAGATTTTCGTAAAATTTTCTGTGGCATCTGATTTTCCATCAGGATTACGAACCTCGTGGGAGTGACAGCTGAGAGAGGCGGCATTGGGGGTCGAGAACACTCCGAAACCACTGTTCCCGGGTCGCAATGGTTGTACTATCGTGAAAATGAGTCTGTTACCAAATGTGTCTTCGTTGTGGGTGTTGTTGTGGAGAGAGCGACAAGTGGTGTGGTAGTTGCTGCCAACGTTTGCAGCTCCCGGTCGCCAACAATCACATGGCTTCTGGTGGATAGGGAGAGAATTAGCACCCGCGAATCGTAGCCCACAAGCAGTGCGAGATCTCGTGTGTCGTACAACGGGGTTATCACTTGGTTAAAGTTGTATGTCTTGCGGCTGACACTGCCAGAGGTCGCACTGTGGGTGACGTAGAGTGTCAATGTTTATTTTGACATACCGTAACCGAAGCAGAACATCTCTGGTAAGAGCCGTGTAATCGTAGCAATTGGCGTCGATGACATGACTAACCAACACATCCCATCCACGATGTCTCAGGAGTTCGAGGTGATGTCTCCGATTCCTGAGATAACTGTCTCCGAGGACGAGGACAATGTTGCCATGGTCCGGCGTCTGGACCCGCTACACAGCCAACCGTCGCTCCATCGACAGCTCTCCAGAACCTCCTTGGACTCCAACATCACCACCGCTTCGTCTGTCAACTCCAACTCGTCGTCACTCCGAAGGTCGTTGGTCATCGACAAGCATTTGCACAAGCTACCGCAAGTGAAGGAATTGCAGGACTTGGTGGCCCGATTCGACCAATCCAGCTTGGATTTCAACCATTTGAATATAACCGCGGACAGAGAGGAATCCACCGCTTACGAATTTATCATCGAGAACCAACGAGGAATCACGTTGTTCGGGTTGCCGCTCTTCAGCGAGAAGGCCTTGATGCCGTCGGATCCCCCCAATTTCCAATTATTGAATGGAAACGACCTCGATGACATCAATCTCTTCCCCTTGCCCGACTTCAACTGGATCTGGGGCTGGCCAAAATGGTATGTGTTGATGATCAGTGATGTAGACGACCAGGGCTGGATCTACTCTCGACTCTTCTTCCGAAGCAAGAGTTGGAAGGGAAAATACCAATTTGGAAACTTTGTGCGGCGAAGAATATGGTGTAGAATGCGAATTAATGTGGAATCTAATAAAGAGATCAGGAACATCCCACCGGGATCGGGCACGGTGGTGTCGATGGACGACACCACGGATAATTTCGAGGCAGACATCATGGTGGGCAATTTGGACTCAAACAAGATTAAACGGGGATTTTTTGGATATAGAAAGAAATCAGCTGGTTCAACTATTGGGTAATTTGAGGTTATAGGATTAGTGATGTTACAAGATAAAAGATGGAAAATTAGCTAAAAAACGGCTCAATACATAGAAAGCCTTAATTATTCCGTAATGTACTATTTTATTTGCCATATACTATTCTCATCAGCTACGTATCTCATCATATAACATCTATAGTGTGAGACATGTCCGTGCATCTACCAGGGTCGTACACCACCCAGTCCACTTCGGCGGCCAATTTTGTGTGGCCAAAAAATTTCAACGCGTAGCCTCCAAAACGAGATCAAGCAATAATATTCCCACTTCAAGAATAGACCAGGAGACCAAAAGACTCCAGTTGAATCACCGTAGCCGCCAAAGAAGTCATGTCATTAAGATTGCCGCAAGCGCCAAATGCTGGGCTCTTCAAACAGGGATACCAAACGACCTCCAATGCAGATGGGGCCGTCATAAGAAATATCGAGGCTGTAAGAGAAATATCGTCGATATTGTTGACTTCAATGGGTCCTTGTGGAAGAAATAAGATCATTGTCAACCATTTGGGCAAAATTTTCATAACTAACGATGCTGCCACCATGATAAACGAATTGGAGGTGGTTCATCCAGCCGTCAAGATCTTGATCATGGCGTCCCAACAACAGGAAATGGAGATGGGGGACCAAACAAACTATGTGATCATCTTTGCCGGTGAATTATTGAACGTTGCAGAGAAATTGATCACCTTGGGCTTGACTCCTACCGAGATCATCCAAGGCTACAACTTGGCTAACAAGTTCATCATGGAAAAAATCGACTCGTTGGCCGTCAACAAGGTCGAGTCTTTACTCGAAGAGTCCGAATTAAAGAAGATCATCAGACCGGTCATTGCCGCCAAACAATACGGTTCCGAGGATTTGATCAGTAAATTGGTGATAGAGTCTGTTTTGACTGTGATAAATCCTAAACAACCAAACTTCTTCAACGTGGATTCCATCAGAGTCGTCAAGATCATGGGTGCTTCCTTGAGCGAGTCTCAAGTCATAAAGGGTATGGTTTTCCCAAGAGAACCAGAAGGATACGTGAAGAACATCAAATCCAAGTCCAAGGTGGCCGTCTACACCACCCCTATCGATATCTCCACCACCGAGACCAAGGGAACTGTGTTGTTGCACAATGCCCAAGAGATGTTGGACTTCTCCACCGGCGAAGAACAACAATTGGATCAAATGTGTAAAGAAATCTCCGACTCTGGTGTCCGTGTGGTTATCGCTGGCTCCACCATCGGCGAGTTGGCCTTACATTACTTAAATAGATACCATATCTTGGTGTTGAAGGTTCCTTCCAAGTTCGACTTAAGAAGAATATGTCGTGTGTGTGGTGCCACCCCTATGCCAAGATTGGGTGCTCCAACCCCTGATGAAATGGGTTCCATAGACGTGATTGAAACCAAGGAGATTGGTGGTGATAGAGTCACTGTCTTCAGACAAGACGAGTCCATCACCAGAACTGCCACCATCATTATAAGAGGTGCCACCAAGAACAACTTGGATGACATTGAAAGAGCCATCGACGATGGTGTCAACGCCGTCAAGGGATTAATCAAAGATACCAATTTACTTCCAGGTGCCGGTGCTGTTGAGGCTGAATTAGTCAAGTTGGTTACAGCTTATGGTGAAAGAACTCCAGGTTTGTTGCAATTGGCTATCAAGCATTTTGCCAAGGCTTTTGAGGTTATTCCAAGAACTTTGGCCGAGACATCAGGATTGGACTCCTCCGAGGTGATCTCCAAGTTGTATGCTGCGCATTCTGTTGACGAGGGAATCAAGATGGGTATTGACATTGACGGCGAATCCAGCGATGGATTGGTTGACATCTCCAAGGACGGTATCTATGATTTGTTGGCTGCCAAGAAATCTGCCATCAATTTAGCCACCGATGCCACCAATACCATTTTATCGGTGGATCAAATCATTATGGCCAAGAGAGCCGGTGGACCAGTGGTGCCAAAGGGTCCAAAGCCAGGCAATTGGGACCAAGATGATTAGAGGAACGGATCAGAGAGAGAGAGAGAGAGAGAGAGGCAGACAACTATAACTTGACGTATATATAGTATTATCGTATCATAATGTAAATTAGGTTGATGTGAATAGTGTAGGTTGCAGGTGGGGCGATGAACGGTTGGTACACGCACAACATGCACCGTTGGTAGGGTCTTTGATAATTGTGGATAGAGTTCAAGTAACAAGGAAAGATTGAGGGAGGAGTAGTGAGCCACGAGGAGTGGAGAGTGAACCGTTTGTAGGAAAATAGTAAGATATCTAATATGGAAGATTTCGCATCGCCGGAATATGATCCCTCGGTTCATTTGGCCCAGATTCTCGGTTCTCCCGCCAATTTGTCGGAGTTGGCCAATATACTATCGTACACCAATAAATACAAATTGCAATTGGACCGAGGAATTGACGAGCAGATCCGGCAATATAACGGGTATCAGAAGAACAAGACGTTTAACACTTCGAGTCTAGCGGCTGATCTTGACGAATTGACGACCCAAATCGATGACACCAAGAAGAGGGCCTCGGAGACAGAGTCGACTATCACCAAGATGACGCTGAATATCAAGACATTGGACGAGGGAAAGAAAAATTTGGTGCTCTCCATGACTGTTTTGAAGCGTTTGCAGATGCTCATCATTGCCAATGACACCCTACAAGAGTTGATACCGGAGAAGAATTACTCTGAGATCTTGAATTTGATCAGTGTGGTGATTGAGTTGATCAACCATTTCAAGAACTTCAAGTCCATTGACGAGATAGCGCAATTGACGAAACAAATCAACAACACACAGACAAAATTCATCGACACCATCTTTGAAGATTTCGAGACAAATGTGAATCAGAACAGACACAACGGCCAATTGGCCCATGCTTGTCAGATCTTGGACCTTTTCGGCCAATCTTATAGAGACAAGTTAATCAATTGGTATTGTAACACCCAATTGCGGGAAATCAACACCATTTTCAAAAGCGGAGATGAGGCCGGCGGCTTGGAGAACCTTAATAGGCGGTTCCTTTTCTTTAAGAGGGTCTTGGGCAATGTCGAGACCAACCACAAGATATACTTCCCAGACACCTGGGACATGAGGAAGGAGATCTCCATACGATTCTGCGATTATACCAAGAACGACCTTAAGAACGCATTGATAGAATACAAGAACTCGAAGAATGCAGATGTCAACGTCTTATTGAGCTCGTTGCAAGATACCTTGGACTTTGAGGGATTTTTGAACACAGCATTAAAGACTGATGAATTTGACCAGCGAATTTCCGCCAGTTTCGAGCCTTATTTGAACATCTGGATAAGCAAACAAGATGAGTTTTTGAGACAGAAGTTCTTGGAATTCTTGTCTTCGCCAAAATTACCTATTGAGATCTTGAACCAGGAAATGGGTGTTTCGGCCAATGGTAATGTGCCCAATATAATACCATCTTCGGCTGACTTATTTAGAATATATAGAAACTTGTTGACACAATCGGCCAAATTGAGCTCGGGAAACCCTTTATTGGAGTTAACCAAGCTATTCAACAGATGGTTGAAGGAGTATTCCTACAAGATAATAACTCCCTTGCTCCCGCTCGAATCCAACTTGGTCGGTAATAACAATGAATCGTTGAAATATCTTACATTAATCTTGAACACTTCAGATTATTGTTCAAGCACGTCGACCCAACTAGAAGAGAAGATCAAAGAAATTATTTTACAAGAATTGGCTGACAAGGTTTCGTTCGATTCTGTTAGAGAAATCTTCATTCATTTGATTGCCCAATCAGTTTCATTATTGTTGGCAAAGATTGCCAAAGACATGGAGTTTGTCTGGAGAGAATTTCAAAATAGTAACTGGAATAACTTGGAGGAAGTGGGTGATGTGTCTAGATATGTTACTGATTTACAAAGAATCTTGGTGGATAATATGAAGGTGATATTGCCTTTGATCACGAGAGAGGGATATATTAAGAACTTCTGTGATAAGGTTGTTGAATTGGTCTCCAGCAGTTTTGTCGCCAATGTGATTCAAATTAGACCTATCAGCGTTATTACAGCAGAACAACTCCTCTTAGATCTACAATTCTTAAAGGGATGTTTGATTAAATTACCTAGTTACGCAGATCCAACCGCCGAAGAAGAGAAAGTCTCCTCCTTATACACGAAACATGTCAATACCCAGATCGGCAGGGTCGAAAAGTTATTGAAGTTATTATTGACCCAGTTGAATCCTATGGAGGGCTTGGTGTCGAATTATTTCGTTTTGATTGGGGACAGATCTTTATCCAATTTCAACAAAATTTTAGACTTGAAAGGAATTACTGATAGAGCCCAGAAGACTAAATTGCACGATCTTTTCAATGTTCACTTGACTGCACATGACGACTTGGTTGAAAATTCACCTATATTGGCTAACTTGAACATCAATGAGCCTCGGATGACTTTGAACACCTCAACAAATAATATTCTCAGCAATTCATTGATATCACCAAAACTCAATCTCAACGACAGCTTCGGTGCCAACCTCAACAATCTTGGTATATTGCAAAACAACAAAAGTTTGAATATGAATGATATTGAAAAGTCTTTTAAGGAGTTGGGGGAAAAGAACGTGAACAAGATCAATGAAAACTTTAAGAATTTTGGGAAGTTGTTCAGAAGGGAAAAAGATTAAAATGATGACCTGTAAAATGAAATATATAGAAAGGAATTTATTAATGTAGAAGCTATTTATGTGAACACTACCGTTAAATCGACGAAGCAGATTCTGACGCTCAGCTATTTATCCCCCTCCAGGCATTTTGTATATCAGTTGGGTCACATAATACATACTGAGGATCCGTCACACAAGAGAATAAATAGGCACTTCCCGCAGTCAATCCTTTTCTGTCTTTTTTTTCCTGTGATATGACTGTGAAGGGCTCAATAGGCTTCCAGGCATTTTCAGATTCATCTGGACTGAAGTTTTCATCATCGGGTGTATAGATCACTTCCCTTTGAACAGCTTCATCCACTGTATACATTTTTGTTGCAATAAATAATTGACCAGAATGGCCTGGACTAATATTACAGCTGTGACTGAATATTGTTTTGAACGAAAAAGACGATTGGATACCATTGGAGATATCGAAGGTTAATCCATACATTAACGGATATGACAAAGTAAGTCCGGCCGAGAACCCAACAAAATAACTGAATTCTCTGTTAACGGATAACAGACTTGAGTGGTTACTACCTGTATTATCCAAGCACTGGGTAAGAGGCAAATCGGGTCCAAACCTTGTCTCTGATTCGTTCATTGCATGGGGATATTTAACTTCTAGAAATGAAATTGAATCTTTGTTTCTGTTATTCTTTTGTGGAATTAAAAAGCTCTCTGTATCAGTCAAATGGATTATAATATCTGATCTGGATAAATGACCAAGATATTCCAGGGATTTTGAGAGTTGTGCCAAATTTCGGACAGATAATTCGCTGACTTCTAATGAATCATATTTGTGAGTGGTAAATGGACTTTTTGTCTCTTCTACTTGGACTTCTGTATTATTTTCACACTCTAAGGGGTGTTGAAAGGAAGGTGTTGCGATCAACGCTAACAGTAACCATGTCACCAAATTGAGAAACGCCATTTTAGTTCTTGTGAATAATTACAATTTCTCTATTCACGACATTAAATATATATTAGGTAAACCATGCACAACGAGAAATGATATAAAAAACTTTTAATTTCACTATCTGCAGAAACTAGTTTCTGTTCAACTTAGTTGTCGAATGTGACAATTTTTTTTAATCAAGTAGAACAGAAAATGGAATTATGATCCATTTGTTTTTCTGTTACTAACAATCCCCCGAGAGTTATATTAACTCTGTCCCTTTGATGTCTATACAAATGGCGACTTGTCTTCCGGAACATCCTCGTTGACCCTGCCTTCCAGGCCGTCCTCGTTGACTCTGTCTTCCAGGCCGTCCTCGTTGCCTTTGTCCTCCAAATCAGGCATGTCAACATCCTCATTGCCTCTACGTTGCTCCTTAGCTTGGGCTCTAACTCCCTTGAAACTGAGATGAGCATCCTTTCCAAACACAAAACAAGGGTGGAAAGGCACATACAAAACTAATGATAAGGCAACCATAAGCGCATCAAGACAGAAGATGTAGTTTTCGTGGGTGATTAAGAACCCAGACCAGCCTTGGGCCAATTCTATCACTCTGTAAATACATCTGATGTAAATAAAGATAACAGACAATGTGACCATAAGAGGAAACCATTTGAAGAGCTTTCTCTTTCTAATATCTTTGTATTCTGGTGTGTAGTAACTCTCAAGAATCTCGCTCTCCTTGCTATCACCAATGTTGAAAAAGACCATGGCGAAGTTTTTGAATGAGAAGCGGAAGTTGGGGTCAACCTTGAAATAAATACGATTTAAGAAATCGAACCAAAAGAAGAAAAACAAGGTCATGGAGAACACTTGGAACGATATACCTGCAACCATGGTATGGGTACCTGGATCTGTGGAGGAACTGTTATTCAAGGCTATACCGGCCATACCACCACCAACAGCCTGAATCACCAAGGATAGGACGTCGCAGAAGATGAAAATATAGGAATACCACATAGGTTTCAAGATGGAATAAGAGGCGCCATATATAACACATAATTGAGCCAATAAGAAATAGATACCACCCATAAGAAAAGCAGGAGCTATGGTCAAACAGATGATCTGCAACAAGAAATCATTGAAATTCCAATAATTGTTGTGTGATAAGGATCTACCCAAGTAACCCAAGAATTCCAAGGCTGCCCCACAGAAAAAGGCAACACCGAAGTACCAATATCTCGAATAGATCAATATACCGGCATGGACAAGGAAAAGAAGACCCATGATCACACAGAAAGCAAGATTCCCAGCCAAGGACAAGTATGACCCGTATAAGTTCAAGGTGAATTCCACCAGCTTTAAATTGTCGGCCGCCCAAAAAATGGCTTCGGTGGCATTAGCTACGACCTGTGAGTCGGTAGCGGTTGCAATGACCTGTTCGTTGGAGAGGATGGCCAAAGTCTGCTCTACACGGAAGAGATCCAATTGCAAGAAGGTTCTCAGTGTGTAATGAGTTTCGGTGGCTAATTGTGCTAAAACAGACGTCAAGGTCGCCTGGGCCGCCGAGGCGTAGGTGGGATTGATGGTGGTAGCCAAACTGATGCTCATTATGGAGTGATGTGGTTTTCACTGTTTGCGGAGGCTATCGCACGAGTTGAAGATGGTTCGTTTTTGGAAATGCTCCCTAGATCACACGTATACGGATGCCTCTGTTTTATACACAAAGAATTAGGAATGCAAAATGATAATCCGTTTATCTCCTAGTGTACTACTCTACACCAGTCGTAACAGTGGCTCTCTAAATATTTTGAGAGAATATGCCAGCACAGGCGTCACATGCATTGACTTTCTAAGTAATTATTACGAGACATCGTATTCATCACAGACAGTACGTTGTCTTGGTACATCGGCAATCAACGGTTGAAGAGCTGTTTTCGGAGTTATGTCGGGCTCCTGCTCATCTCATAGACATGTATCAGAGAGAGATGCATATTGCGGGTGTTTGTCAGTATTGAGACTGTCCCTCCGTGGGTGAAAGAGACGCCCCAGACTCGAGTATTTGGGCATCGGGTCCTCACAATCTGGTTTGGTTTGGCTTGGTTTGGTTAAATGTCGGCTCGGAATATGACCATTGTCGTCTCCAGAATACCAGAATAACGTGCATAGGTGGTGCATCGTCCTTACCTAACTGCCTAGGCAAGGGCTGAGCCTATGAAGGAGCATAAGAGAAGGCTGTATTTGGTCGTATATCTAGACTTTTGAGGTGCCTCTTGAATTGCGCTTCTCATAACCCTTCCATCGCCATTACAATCTCTTGGGGCACAGCCTCGGAAGCACACTCAGATGCGCTGGACAGAAGGGTTTGGTTTGGAATTCATTCCGGTCAGCACTACAATTTCCTCGGCTAGTCGAGATAGAAACAGGTGATATTTGTTGTCTGGTGGGTTGCCAAGACCTATCGTTGCATTCATATTCACTTTAGCGGATGCATCTTGTATTATAGTTCACCGAAGCAGGACCTTGTTCTGTAATCTTCTATCGGTGTGGGAGGCGATCTGCTTCATCTTCTGCAAAGAAAGGCCTCGGCAAACCTACCCTTAACGCATCTTGTCCATTGTTTCCTAACCATATGTTCCGCAAATTAGATATCGCCCGCTATGAGTGGAGTGCATTTCTTAACCCGTCTGTTCGAATTAATCATTTCTCTGCCAATCTCGCCAATTTTCGAGCTCTGATACCAGTACCATGCGAACATGTGTATCACCCATATGCAGTGATTCGCAGCCGTGCAACCACATCTACCGCTCCACACCACCATAACATCCTACTAAAAATATAAAGCATTGAAGATATTAAGCCTTGAAAACTGTCTAATTATATACTTGGATAGGGAGAATCTCCATTTCAACACATGAGGAATTCTCCAAATATGAGTATATATCCCATTCTTCAAAACCTAAGAGCCTTGACAATCTTTTTTCACATTTTCGTAAGTCAGATTAGCATGTTTACCGCAAACAAACACTGGGCGGAACACTGAAACATTGTCAGCTATCATAAATGCATCAAGACAGTACACAAATACCTCATGTCTGATAAAATATCCGCTCCAACCTTGTGATAACTCGATAACTCTGTAAACACTTTTATTTTAATTGAAGAGAACAGAAAGGGCTATCACCGTTGGAAACCATTCTGACTTTCTTCTTCTGATGTCAGTATTCTCCGGATCATAATATTTTCCAAAATTTTCATTTGAGGATTGTAACGAAACCTGAAACTCACACTTTCAAGATTCCTCATAGCGACTTTAAAATTAGGATCAGCAGTGAAAGTGATTCTGCATAAGATATGGAACCAGAATACAAAGAAAATGGAGTGTAAGTATTTAAAAGCAATATCTCCGATTATTATATGGCTACCCAATTTACGACTGTTCAACCCCACCGGCGGCTTGCGCAATTATCGAGATAATATCACAGGTTTTAAAGATGGGAGAATACCATATTTGCCTCAAAATTGAAATTTTGGATCCATAGATAACACATAGTTGCGCAAGCAAAAAGTACATTCTACACATGAGAAATTATAGTCAATGTTAGAGCTCTAAAGTAAGACTCCACCATGCACCATCGGCAAAAGAAGCATCTATCGAGTGTGATAAGAAGGACATGATCTTAGAGATTATTGAGTATAGTAATAGGATCTTAGGATGGGAAACCCAGGCTTTTTATACTTTACATTAGGTTTTCTGAACATGTTCCGGCTGAGTATACCAAATACATAAAAATGATTTGATCCTTAATCGAATGGATGAAAAGCTTATGGACTCATCAACATCCATTAGGGCAGGGCCAAGCATGTCCCTGCGTACTGCATACTCCTAAGATGCTATGCTATGGTCATCAGCTCAGAGAGATACCCAGGATACCCATAAGCCAATTGACCAATAAAAAAATTATAGATATTGAAATACAGTTTCTTCAATAAATGAAAGCATTATCAAGTCAGATGTTTAGAGATTTTGGACTTTATGGATGTTAACTCCGAGGGAGAGGTAGGTGCATATCAGAATTTGGGGTATGGCCTTAAGACTGGACGAGTGTGGAATGATTTTTAAAAATAATATAATTTCCTCAAACATCCTAACTTTGGACTCTTGATGGCCTAGTTCGTAATGGAATAAGAGAAAATTGATTCGAGCTTGCGAGGGTTAACTCTACAGCCTCAGTGGACGCAACTATAATTACAGACTTGTTCTATTGTCGTTAGGATTACCAGGCTATTAAACCAAGTAGCGTGAAACTCTATGAAGTACTAATTAAAGGAATTCAAGACCAATAACACCGAAAGCAAATGCGAACCACAAACAGTCAATAAAATTAAACGCCTTATTAAATGCAAATGAATATTCAGACTAAGGAACTGGAAATGTACTTCTTCCCTGGAGTAGCAGGAGAACCAAGGGGACTACGACTATGTACGCCAAGATGGAAACAATCCCTTTTATAGAATATATCCTTTTTGACCAGCAGGAAAGAACCTCGCTATCAATGGAAAGATTCACCCTGATAGTAGTTCAGTGGTTGGTTTGAATCATCGCTCTGATCCTGGTTAGGGACAGAAGAGTTGAATGTTTGACCACCAGGGGCCTCTGTCTGCTGCTGTTGTTGTTGTTGATTCAATAGTTCATTTTTGTAGTTTTCCCTTTTCCAGAATCTTAATAATAAATCACCGTATTTCTGTAATTCGTTTAAACTGATTAATAGCTTGAAATCTAGCAACAAGAGAAACTGTAATTCCAAATAGTTCAATTCCTCCAACGGTAACCCACCCACCTTGGCATATCTCAAATTCTTATAGAAAATATCACTGAAGAACTTCGAGGAGATTGTTATACCACTTATTATCAACCTATGAATATTGAAGCTATCCATCACAAATAGCTGCTCCAGGGAGGAAGCTTGTGAAGAGGGGGAAGTATTTATAGACTGTTTTGTATCGTTGACGTTGGCCTTCTTTGCAATTCTGTCAAAATACACCAATAACGACAAAAACACTTCATTAGTCACAGGACAATACTTCAAAATTCTGGTGAGATATGAATGTAGTGAGATACCTGGAACATTTTTCCCATGAAAAGCTAAAACGTTAGCTAGATATCTATTTTTATCGTCCAATTCGTCGCTCTGTGGAACACCATGTTGATTTGTCAAATGGTTCATGGAGTTATTGAAGTGATTGGGATGTAATTTGTCGTTGGCTTCGATAATCTTGGTCAATAATGAAGAAAGCATCAACAACAAGTCATTGACAGGATAATCGGCGATATCCAAATGGTCCTCGCTTGGGTCTAAGTTCGTGAGATACTCCTGGTATGTCATATAATGGTCCGGGTTCGAGAGATCGATATTCTTCATGTCCTGGTTGAAGAATTGCGCTTGTGATACAATGCTATCGGTGGAGATTGACGGTAATCTGGGACGGGGGACATGGGGCAAGGAGGAGGAAAGAGTATTATGGGATCTGAAGGAGTTATGGAGTTGTTGGTTTGAGTACGACGTGGACAAATACTGCTCGTGTGGGGGGTGTTGGTTGGTTGTGGCCGAGCCAGCTATGGCCGAGTCCATGGAAATATCAGTGGTGGGTTGTGCTGGCTTGAAGTTGAAAAAGTTCTGGTTCAAGGACGAGGACGGTGCCGACGAGTACGAGCCACTCACCACGGTGGGGGTATTATGATCGGAGGGGATATATTGGTTCTGGTTATTGGCGTTGAAGGAGCTGTATTCGCCCGTCTGCGGGTTGAACATGTTGACGGCCTGGGGCGGCTTGATGGGCGATTGCAACGAGTTCTGTCTCGATTGGTAATGCTGGGGTATAGTGGATGGGTTGGGGATCTGAAACGGCTGATTATTGGCCAACAAGTTCTTCGTCAAGTTGGACGGACGCTTGAGATTGTTGGAGAACGAGGATCTGGCCTCGTGGGGATGGAAATTGGGAGGGTCAGCGCGAGGACTGAAGTTTGTGGGCGAGTTCATGAATTGATGGTTGGAGTTGATGGATGAGGGCTGGAAATACTCGTTGGGCGGAGAATTGGCTGGATTGGCATATTGGTTGGGGATCCCTATTGGGTTTGTCTCTATCCTATTGGGGGTTGTATTCTATGGGTTAGTGGTCCGGTGTCTGGGTGCACCCAGTCGCGGATGGCGATTCGCTGCAAATTCACATACCTCCATCGGATATAAATGTCTCTCTGCCTGGTGTATAACTTGTATATACACTGTGGTCCGGCTATGGACCCTTTTGATGAGCTTCATTCCTGCTCTGTTCATAGCGGTAATGAGGGAACATTAGCACGTCCACGCTTGCAGGGTCACCCGGACGGTGTGTGCACGCGGCTACCGAATGAAATATATCGTGATCCTACAAATGGACCATGTGATGAGGAAAGGTATCACAAACGACAAGCGATAAATACGAGATGTCTAGAACGTCAAAGATCACGTTCGCGGTTGCCTGTATTGGGACTGTCGCCACTATCATGGGGGTCCATATCATTCAAGAGGATGAGGTCCAGGCCTTGCACCAAGGACCCATCAAGGATGCCAAAAGATTGGAGCAGAGAAACTTGGAAAAGCTGCAAAAACAACTTGTTAACGAGGAGGAACACAAAGTCCAACAGCAATTGAGAGAAAAATACGAGAAGATCCAGCCTTTATCAGGTAAGATTATCAGTAGTGAAGATGATCATTGATCGGGGACTGAAGAAAGGATGAATTGTGAAAAAGAAATATTGTAAATAGAAAAATATCCCAAATATCATAGTCGATATTGGTGAGTTAGAACTGCATTCCCCCCATCTGTGTTGTATATAGTCAATTAATAGATTTAGAGTGCTATTGATTCTTTTGTACCGTTGTACCGTCCCTTGGCACATTTGTCAAACCCCAGATCTTGTGTCGTGCGGTGTCTAATATGGTCGTGTAGAACCCGTTTCTTATCATATTTGAGCCACGGTCAATTCAGGGATCCAATTACGGATCGATGGTGCACCCAAACAGTCATTACCATGTTGAGAACCTTACAAAAGTCTGTGTTATCTAGATCATCAATTATGTCGCAAAGATTATCTTCCACTTTGACTCCAGTAAGTGTCTATGTCAATGATAGGGCCGTGTTTGATGAGGGGACCCCGACCATCTGACTCATCCGGTGTGAAAAATCACACTGTTCTCAGCCGGAACAACATGATGAGATTAGAGATCACATCCAACTCAACTCCCAAGTCCAATTGATTGTCCAAATAACTAATTGTCTAGGTCAGAACCGCCAACGCTCCCCCACCAGCTGCTTCTTACTCGCAAGCCATTAAGGTCAATGGTAAGTCGGTCACTCGAGAATTATAACTAATTATTACTAACATTGCTACAGGGTTCGTCTACGTGTCTGGTCAAATCCCTTACACTGCAGAAAACAAGCCTGTGGAAGGTTCCATCGCTGTCCAAGCCGAACAAGTGATCAACAACGTTAAGAACGTCTTAGAGGCTGCCAACTCCTCCTTGAGTGACATTGTCAAGGTCAATGTGTTCTTGACTGATATGGACCAATTTGCCGAGTTCAATGGTGTTTACGCCAAATATTTCAGCGAACACAAGCCAGCCAGATCATGTGTTGCTGTCAAGCAATTGCCATTAGGCGTTCCTCTCGAAATGGAAGTTGTTGCCGTCGAAAACAAGGCCAGATTATAGATATTTTAGTAATATGATTGGTATTAGTTCTTACTGTTGTAGATAAGAGGGATGTATGTTGAGTGTTGACGGGGCTTCGTAACGTAATGTTTCCCTGATGAATTTGATCAGGTGCTGTTATTTAGGGCATAACCCTAAAGCGACTTTAAATCCAGTCACAATTTGACGCATCTCCGTGCACTGCGAGACGGCTCCCTAGTTTAATTTTCGGTTGTCACACGACACGAAAGTCCCCGTCCCAGCGTAGGGTAACGTGAAAATTTTAACTATGTGGTCGCTGCACTGTGGGAGGAACAGTGTGAGGAATCTGAAAAATACTGAAAACTATTCATCAACATAGTTAAGTTAACAGTTGTATACTAGTTTCGTAGGATTAAGAATCATAATACAAAATGGCTCAAAGAGTTACTTACAGAAGAAGAAATCCATGTATGTTTGAATAAGAGTATAAGGATATGTCATTTGAAAGAGTTGAGAAGTGATGAAAAGTTACCAGGATATGCAAAATTGTAGGAAGAGTGGATAGCCAAGAGAATGTGTAAATGTTATGTTGAAGCGAATTATGAAGAATATGAAGTGAATACGTAAACAGATTGAAGTTCCATGGGGGATGTAATTCCTGGACATATATAACATCCAAAGCCATGAAACTCTTCCTCCATGTATAGATAGACAGACTAATGTGTCTCCTTCCCTCCGATTGTCTCAAATGACTTGTATCTAAGTATGACATGTCACTGTGCAATTACTAACTTTCTAGACAACACCAGTTCTAACAAGATCAAGGTCGTTAAGACCCCAGGTGGAAAATTAGTTGCCCAACACGTTAAGAAGTCTGGTTCCAGAGTTAACTGTGGTGACTGTGGTTCCGCTTTAGCTGGTATCTCTTCTTTGAGACCAAGACAATACGCTAACGTTTCCAAGACCCACAAGACTGTTTCCAGAGCTTACGGTGGTTCCAGATGTGCCAACTGTGTTAAGGAAAGAGTTGTTAGAGCTTTCTTAATCGAAGAACAAAAGATCGTCAAGAGAGTTTTAAAGGAACAAGCTGAAAAAGAAAAGAAGGCTGAAACTAAGAAGTCATCAAAGAAATAAATAATTTAGATTGGATTAGATAATTAAGTGTATTTTATTAATTGTTTTGATTTATATTTTTATTCCAAAAACAACTATTTTAGCATTGATACTATAAAAAAAGACTGGGATCGTGTAATGAGTGTAGATGTGTAGGGGTCAGTGGTTGTGTGTGTGCGGTAGCGAGATGGTGTGATTAATAATCATCGATACTTCTCTTGTTGATATTTACCATTAAATTATTTACTAAATTAAATATCGTTTACTAAATTAAATATACCATATATTAGACAATAGACTATCAGTTAATGGAATGTCGTGCATCTATCGAAGGTTGCAAGATATGCTATTACTCTGGAAACCGATGCAACATTGTCACATTAAAGAATATCATATCTGAGAGTATAGAGGGTTGTTGTTGGAATTATTGGTTAATAAGAATTTCTTGACGATTCGAAACATTTTTATTTCATATTTTCATATCTTTCTATAAAAATAGATGTTAAATTATGTGAATTGCATTATGTAGGAGATGCAGCTTGAAATAAATCTACTAATTCAATTTTTTTTTGTTCTATTATCTTGTATATTATTTTCTGAAGTATCTCATATTATATCTTCTTACTTTTTTTAATTATTACTGTTGTCCTACATATCATAAACTACCGTTTCTCTCTCATACATGGCGAACACCACGGGGAAACGTCCAATAAAAGCCGCAAGAGTCCAAAAAACAATCCTTATTTTACTAACCACCTCCACCAACAAACTACGAGCCTCATTCCATACCTCCAAACACACTACACTCACATCATCATCTCCCTTCACCACGCCTCGTGTATAACGTCGTGCACCGGCGAATCACTCTCGGTTGTGACACTACCCTCCTCTCCTAAAATAAACTACAACATGATAACACTCAGCAAGAATTTTACCGCAATAATTACACCATCGCAAGCGCAATCGTCTAATCCTGACCATAATTAGTTGTGATAAAAACTACCCGGATCAGGAATACCATTGTGCCAACCTCCAGGTATTAGAGACTCCAACCGTATCGTCCGCTGGATAAGCTATCTCACATGTCTCGAAGATCCAATCCATATCTATATTCCCTTAACGATTCGTTTGATGAATTAGACAATTCCTTGGATGCTGCCTTGAATTCCGTTGCTAATCAAACCGCTCCCACCGACAAAGGAACAAGAACCAACTCCAGTTCCAACATCTTCAACAAGTCCTCGATAGAACATAATAGAAACCCCTTTTACCGGTCGACAGAGGAGCTCAACGTGGACGCCATCTCAGATAATAATAACAATATCCCATTGCACACCATGTCGCGCTCGCCAAGAGATTCGCTCGATTACGAATTAAACGATGACTTGCCATTGATAGGCGGAAACCCGACGCCCTCAGCACCAACCAATAACTCCTTGAAGTCCAAGATCGCCAACTTCTTCACCCTCGCGAAACAACAGATCAACGAAGAACGGGTCAGATTGAATGACGATGACACCTTCAATTCCAATTTGGAGAAGGAGGACGAAAGGACCGTCAAACCATTCATGAATGCAGCTCATTATCCATCCAATGCGGTTTCAAACGCTAAATACAACCCCATCACATTCATCCCCATCATCTTGTACGAGCAATTCAAGTTTTTTTTCAATTTGTACTTTTTGTTAGTTGCATTATCTCAAGCTATACCGGTATTGAGAATCGGATATTTATCGTCATATATCGTTCCATTAGCATTTGTTTTGACTGTCACGATGTTCAAAGAGGCAATGGATGATATCCAGAGAAGAAGAAGGGACAAAGAACAAAACAACGAGCTATATGAGGTAGTGAATACCGGCAAATTGACCGCCTCCAAGAACTTGAAAATTGGTGATTTGGTTAAGATCCATAAGGACACAAGAATCCCGGCAGATATGATTCTACTTCAATCTTCTGAAAACAGTGGAGAATCTTTTATCAAAACGGATCAATTAGATGGTGAAACTGATTGGAAACTAAGAATTGCCTCTCCATTGACTCAGAACTTGTCTTTGGACGAGCTCAATAATGTCATTATAACAGCTTCTAAACCTGATAAGTCGATCCACTCCTTTTTAGGGAAGATCACCATTGGCAACTCAATGCAAGGTCTCACTGTGGATCAGACTTTGTGGGCGAACACTGTGTTAGCTTCCGGTGTAGCCATTGGTATGGTTATTTATACAGGTAAAGATACAAGACAAGCAATGAACACTACAACTTCCGGTGTGAAGGTTGGCCTTCTTGAATTGGAAATCAACAGTTTATCAAAGATTTTATGTGTTTGCGTGTTCGTCTTATCTATAGCTTTAGTCGGTTTCCAAGGCTTTTCGGACGATTGGTATGTGGATATAATGAGATTTTTGATTTTATTTTCCACGATTATTCCTGTTTCGTTAAGAGTCAACTTGGATTTAGGTAAATCTGTATATGCTCATCAAATCGAGCATGATCAAAGCATACCAGAAACTGTTGTCAGAACTTCAACAATTCCGGAGGATCTTGGTAGAATTGAATATTTGTTGAGTGATAAGACTGGTACCTTGACTCAAAACGATATGGAATTGAAGAAATTGCATCTTGGTACAGTAAGTTACGCCGGCGATACGTTAGATATTGTCAGTGAATATATTGCCAACTACGATGCTAAAGAGAACAACTTGAAGACTAGAAGAGATTTATCAGCTAGGGTAAAGGATTTGGTGACCACCTTAGCCATTTGTCATAATGTTACGCCTGTTTTTGAAGATGGAGATTTGAGCTACCAAGCCGCTTCACCTGACGAAATTGCTATTGTCAAATTCACAGAAATGGTAGGTTTATCTTTGTTTAGAAGGGACCGTCATTCGGTCACGTTGATGCATGAAGCAACCAAAAAGCCTCTAGAATTCGAAATTTTACAAGTCTTTCCCTTCAATTCTGATTCGAAGAGAATGGGTATCGTTGTGAAGGATAAGAAAAAGGATGAATTGTGGTTTATGCAAAAAGGTGCTGATACCGTTATGGCCAAAATCGTCCAGGCCAACGATTGGTTAGAAGAAGAGACTGGTAACATGGCCAGAGAAGGTCTAAGAACTTTAGTCATTGGGAGAAAGAAATTAACTCCAAATTTGTACGAAGAGTTCGTCGAGAAATATAATGAAGCTTCTTTATCTATGATTGGCAGAGACCAGTTGATGAGTAAAGTTATCTCACAATTTTTGGAGAGTGACTTAGAGTTGTTGGGATTGACTGGTGTTGAAGACAAGCTTCAGAAAGATGTGAAATCTTCAATTGAACTTTTGAGAAATGCAGGTATCAAAATTTGGATGCTTACAGGTGATAAAGTCGAGACAGCCAGATGTGTTTCCATCAGTGCAAAGTTGATTTCGAGGGGACAGTATGTTCATACCATAACGAAGCTTTCTAGGGTGGAGGGTGCATTGAGCCAAATTGAATACTTGAAGACCAATAAAAACGCCTGTTTGCTAATTGATGGAGAATCATTGGGTTTATATTTGACATTCTACAAGCAAGAGTTTTTTGATATCGTGGTTCATTTGCCTGCTGTTATTGCTTGTCGTTGTACGCCGCAACAAAAGGCTGATGTCGCAATTTTAATTAGAGAAGCAACAAAGAAGAGGGTCTGTTGTATTGGTGATGGTGGTAACGATGTCAGTATGATTCAATGTGCAGATATTGGTGTTGGTATCGTTGGTAAGGAAGGAAAGCAAGCTTCCTTGGCTGCTGATTTCTCCATCACTCAATTCTGCCATCTTACCAAGTTATTATTATGGCACGGTAGAAACTCCTACAAAAGGTCTGCCAAATTAGCCCAATTCGTTATCCATAGAGGGTTAGTAATATCTGTTTGTCAAGCTGTCTACTCAATATCTTCATCTTTTGAGCCCTTAGCATTGTATCAGGGATGGTTAATGGTTGGTTATGCCACTTTATATACTATGGCTCCGGTCTTCTCATTGGTATTGGACCGTGATGTGGATGAACATTTGGCAAGATTATATCCTGAATTATACAAGGAGTTGACGCTAGGAAAGTCATTATCGTACAAGACATTCTTTGTATGGGTATTGATATCATTATATCAAGGTATCGTTGTTCAAGGATTGGCCCAAAATTTCTGTGGATTGGATGATCTTCTTTTCACTAGAATGGTTGCAGTATCTTTCTCCGCATTGATCTTCAATGAATTGATCATGGTTGCTATCGAAATCAACACTTGGAATAAAACCATGATTGCCACCGAAGTGATTACCTTTTTGATATATATTGTTTCGGTTCCCTTTTTGACAGAATATTTCGATTTGGAATACGTCACTTCAGTCAGTTTTGTATGGCAAACGGCTCTTATATTGTCGATTTCTTTGGCACCTGTATGGGCAGCCAAGGCTATCAATAGAAAATTACGTCCTCCAAATTATGCAAAGGTACAACAAGATTAGAATGGTTCTTCTGGAAGAATATACATATTTATTTGTGAATTATCAAGTATTTCTCTATTTCTACACTTGGTTCTCAACATGCTATTATCTCTCACCACATCCGTAACAATAAAAATCAATAAATAAATAGAATCCCATTAGAAGTCCATGTACCCTCAATCATGATGTGCCCTTATGGAGGAGGCAGATGAACCATGATGGCTTCCCATCTCATCGTCGTCATCATCTGTACTATCTCCATCTTCATGAATATCAGAGGGATTAACCTTTCTTCTCTGGAAATCCTTGATATGGGCGTTAGTCAATGCTCTACTGACCTGATCAAGCACCTGAGAAGAGGGAACGAACATAGATTTTCTTCTAGTGAGGGTAGGTGTGGTAGGACTTGAAGTACTACCAGTATTTATGGAGCCATATCTATTGAGTTTGGCTTTCAGGAGTCCAATCGCAGATTCCTCGTCACGAGGTTCGTGATCATGGACCAGCTCAAGAGGAAGTGGCTTCTTCGGTCTCAATTGTTTGGAGGAAACACCAACTGGATAAGGCAAAGCAGTTTCTCTAGAGGCTCTAAACAATAAAACATTAGTTGTGTGTTCGTTCTCCATTCTGAAAATCATCCACATGAATCTTCTGAGGATTTCAGCGACCCCGATACAGAAACTGGTGACAGCAGATTGTTGGATCTGGTCACTGAAAAGCCCGTAGAATATCCACTGGAATCTCAAAATCACATCAACCACCATGGCTGTGTAATAGAACCACGGTCTTTTGAACACCAAATCATTTCTCAACAAGGGAACCTTCGAGTTGGATTGAAGTAAGGACCAATCCATGAGAATATCCCAGGCAGAGGAGAAGAGCGAATTGATCGTGGCAAACAATATGAAAACAGCTCTATTAGTGAGGGTTCGATCAATTCTATAAATACTCAACATAATATAATACACGGCTGAAACTGAATATTTCAACATATTGGCAAGATGTGGGAACCAATCACCGGTATCGGCATATCTTCTGAAGCATTGTAAGAATCTCCAGATACTTGGCAAGGTGGAAAAGAATCCCATTAATCTGGAATGGGAAGATCCACACTTATCAGTGCCCGTTGAAACTCCATGCCAATGACTAGCGTATAGACACACGAAGAAGGATATGTTACCCATGGAATATGTCAAAGAACACAATATATCACCAATGAAGAAATCTCTGAATTCGACAGGATAGAACCCACTGAAGAGAATTCTCCATAGGGCCACCTGTAGCCATCTTCTGCTCTCTAAGTAAAAGAAATCCCCTGGCCAGAGGAAGATGATAAGCATCACTCCCACATAGAGCCATGGCCAATCTCTTCCTGGGAAATCTTGGGGCCAGAAATTGTTCAAACTGAACCAACCAACCAATGCCATCAAGAAGAAGGAGAAAGAGGGAGTCAATAGAAATTGTTTGAAGTTCAACGCAGTTTTGACATTGAATTCGAAGATGAACTTATAATTAATTTTGTATGAGTCCCAGATATAACAATTGACACCAAATAACAAAGCCATGATGGTAATTAATAGGAAACCTCCCCAAATTTGTAGCATATACCTTCCTTCAACCAAATCACCTCTAAGAGTAGAGGAGACTCCACTATAAATCGCCAACACCAATAAAGGTAAAGCGAAACCAAGGAAGAAGCCCGATCCAAAGAAGGAGGCATAGAAACTATCAGCCTTCTCCTTCGATCTCAATTTCTCTGTGGCAATTTTCTTATTCCCATTTTCGAAATAAAGAGCATACAATTCCTCCACCTTGAGGAATAGATTGTCCAAAACGTCCGAAGTGGAGAAATATGCATTGTTGATTTTCTCCATATATTCAGGCAATCTCTTTGATTTTGTTGTTTTATCGTATTTCTTGATCATTTTACGGAATGCCGTTCTATTCAACATACGATACGACTTCAACAACTCCAAACTTCTATAATACTCCTGAACCGCTGCCTTGATCTGTCTTTTTGCGGTGAAATATGGAACATGCGAGGGTTTAGAATAATCCCGTTTATTATAAGCAGTTCTATCAATATTCAACATGGGATTATTTCTGTTTCCGGCACCATTTGTTGCCGTGGTGGTCTCTGTACGATTGGACGCTACCAGAGGAGCTGGTTGCAAGATATCAGGAGTGATATCCGAGGCCTTGAATTTCCCGTTTCTGATCTGATTTTCAAAGTTCTCATCCTCTTTGTCATGTTCATGAGATTCCTTCGAGGTGCTTCTTAAAAACTTAAAGGTCGGAAAAGAGGGCAATTCGAGCTTGTTGAATTCCCCAAGAGTCTGCTTGGTGTGTTGGGCAAGATCATTTATGTTAACAACACCATGATGTTCAGCATGAACAGCTTCTTCTTGTTTTATCCGCAATCTGGCTTCTCTTAATTGGTACAATTGGTCCTGTAGGATCAAAAAACGGTTATAACAATCGTTTTCCTTCTCCTTGTAGAAGCCGTCAATCTTGTCGAATTCCAGATCTAACCACACGATGAACTCCTTCTTTCCTGTCTCAAAAGACGATTCTAGCGGTACATCAGGCGTATTGGACGGTCCTCCCCTGCCTCTCATGAAACTTACGGGGGTAGCCACAATGGATGCTCTTCGAATCAACGATTTCAACGACATCACCCGTTTGAGTGGCGAGCCCTCGGTGATGTTGCTGAGAAGGGATTGTCTTCGTAATAGTGACGGATGAGGGTTGATTTCAGGCGAATCGGCCGGTGTTTTGGGATGCGAGGCGGTATGGGGAGATGGCTCGTTACGTCTTCTCTGTTGCATTGATGCAGTATATAACAAGGGAGTCGTATCGCCCATGTCGCGTCTCTCGGGACGTGATACTGGGTCCATGGACTCACCTTCATCTTCTATGGCTGGTGGGGGTAATTGGAAGGCAGAATCAAATGATGTGGTGGCATCGTCAACACGAGCTTGGCGCTCATCTCTGCTGGTAGTGGGCGATAACTCGTCATCGTCCTGAATGACATTTCTAGGACCAGAATTGACACCAAGATTTCCTCTGAGAGAGTCCAAGGCCGGCGAATCCTTGCCGAAACTGTTGGTGATCTTCTTAAGCTTCTTCTTCCCTTTCTATGGGGTCAGTGTGGGCCATGGCGGTGTCTGCAAACATACATACCTTATAGTCCAAATACTGGGCCTTCCATTCTGGAACAAGCTCTTCTCCGAGCTCCTGGGCGAATTTCATCGTGGGAACCTGAGCAGTGTTGTGGAGATCAATTGGAGATCAAACGAAAGAATTAATTGTGTGTCAATGTCGGTCAAATGCAGATGAAGCATGTGGGTGACAGAATGGTGTTGTGGTGGAACTTTGGGGTGCTTGGAGCGGCGCTGGTCTGTGCGAAACGAGGTATAACCGTGGGTGAATAAAGGAGATGAATGGTGGACAATTTCCGTCAAATTTATTTTCTAATATTGCAATGTTTTACTATAATGTGGATATATTTTGTAGAGGGAATTTTGTGTAAAAAGAAGAATTTTCCAGGTGAGCTGCTGTTTCCCGAGTAGAATTTAAGAACAAGTCCTGAAATATCAAGAGATGATTTTCTTTCTTTTTATATTTTCTTTAGTTTGATCAATATTTACTTCTTCTCACTTTTCTATGTGATTGTAATATTCTCCGTTGAACAGGAAATTGAGATATTAGACAAAATCACACCAATTTCGTTTGTTGACCACGCTGAAAATAAGTAACATCGGTATTATATCTGAACAAGATACACAATTTGAATAAGTATCATTTTTGAACAAGAACCACACGTTGACTAAGTATCTACTCACCAATATCTGGAAGCATATGTCTCAGCTCTCTCAAGAACATATCTTGTCACCGCTACTCTTCTTACCACAAAATATGTAGTTCAATATCCAGAGGAATGAAACACCGAAAATCCGATAGTAAGGTCCATTTAGGAAGGAAATAGTGATAAATATACAGAATTTTTTGAAAAGAAGATACTTCTTAATCAATCTGCTTACCGTGCAACAGGTATGCAAGAACCGTCATACACCACATTGACATCAGAATACACCACTATTGGCTCTTATCCGAAAAAGTTCATTAATTGAATATTTTCTGAATTAACAAAACTACTTTTCTCTACTCTCGACAGATATTCGCACCAAGATGAAGCTGACTATTAGTCGTGCATTTGCTATTTGCAGCCAATGTGCAACCAAGGTGGGGACAGAGATATACCAATAATTGTGAAGCTTCAGAACGATAAAGATGAAATATATGATATAAATGAAATATAGTGTGTTTAAATTAGATTTATATCGGGGTTTGGTATCAAATCTTCTCCCCATTATCAGCTGAGATACAAAAGAAGGAATCCAGAGAAGTAGTATGTGATCCTCCTATATATCCCATTCTCTAAACCACCATGAATTCCAGAGACTGGTATGTGCATGTCCTGTTTATTTCATTTTCTACATCACCACATTACAAAATATGACTACAATTACTCATCTCATATTTGTCATAATGCCAGACACGGCAATGCAATCAATAGACCATCGCTCCGAACGACTAAGCATTATGTAATGTTCATGCGCCTGCATTTCCCGTTTTGAAAATGAGCGTGGAGCACTGTGGCGGTGACGGGGTGTTTTCTCAGCAGTGGATATTTTCAACTAACCATTTTAGATATTTATTTTTGGAATATAATTAAAGAAATATAAAGTGATTTTGAATCAAGGGCTTCGGAGGACTCCGTTTTGTTCTTTTTTCGTCGCCTCCACCTTCTCCCCAAGATATGTTGCAATCATATCTGAACCATATTAGTCTCTTTGTATCCATATCTTGATTAAATCACTTCTACTATCATATCCTGATCATCTCAGCTCTAGCCATATTATATCTCCATCTGTATCTCTCGAACCATTCCATGTCTTTCATACGATATCGCTCATTACTACTCCACCACAACTACACATACACATATCATTAATATACTTATATTAGAATGACCCAACCAAACCAGACCTAATCCCAAGAAATGAACAACCAAAGAATCCTTGTAGCAAAAATACTATCTCATGTCAACAAATGCAATTTTGTAAGCTGATGCAGGTTATATCTTCGTGAATAGGCTTCTGATATTGATATGTCCCTTTTCATAATCGGTGTTTATGGACTTGTTCAACGACAAGGCAAAGGGAACGATCAAAGATAGAGCCAAGTAGGTTATCATCACATATCCTGTCTTGTTGGAGCCCTTGTTCAATTGGGCGATTTGTTTATATCTGAAATTTGCATATGAGGGCGAAGTGTATTGGAACATGGTTATTGTAGTGGAAACAGATCAACTGATGTTTGTAGTTTCCTCGTGAGCCTCCTCTTCTCTTGTTACCAGGATGTCGGCGGTATTTATATCGATGTGATGTTGCAGAACCACAGTTTAGCCCATAGTGGTACGATTGTCAATCGCACCCCAGCGCTTGCATAACTGTGTCTTCAGTGCAGATTCTCCATTGGGCCTGGAACGACCGTTGCATCGCTGTGGCTATCTCCCCATAGGGCGAAGGTCGTAGAGGTTATGGCGCAACTGACGCAGGTTATTATTAAATTGGAATCAGGGAGTCATACGGTCATAATAGTAGAATAATTTTTACGTGAGGAGATGTCAGCATCTTAAACCTCGTTCTGATTGGTGTGTTGTGCTGCGACGGGGAATTGACACCGGTATTCCGAGCGGCCGAACATCAATGTCCCGTAATAGTCCTCTGGCTCACACCTCCATATCTTTCCAGGGCTGTCTGGGCCAAAGGGCTTGATTGTTTTGAATTTACTTGTTTTCTCCTCCTTGCCTACGGTGACCTCAACCGATCTTGTGTTGGCCCTGTTGTGCTCGATGTTCGACATACATCCAGCCAATCGCACAAATGTCACCGAGAAAATATCACAACATCGCTAGTCTTGTCCGATGGCACCACGATCGTTCCCGTCGTTTCGACGTAACATTAACCTTAAACTTGGCTTAGATCATCTTACATACGTGTTAGTGGTTAGATGTTGACTTAGAGGGTGAAGGGTCTAGGGCACATGTACGAATATACGATGGTGTAGATGATGAGGAGTCCCTGGTCCGATAAACGTGTAGCCAATGAGCCCATGATTGAGGGTGTCCTAATCCGAACAGGTTCCGATAGCCATTTCACTAATATCTTGTATCTATCTATCAATATTCACTTGGAACACCCGCACTTTATGGCGCCATTGGAGACCACAACCGACATCGGTACACACACATCGATGTCGCGGCTGGGTAATATGCGATCACATGACCATGGCCATATCCATCGGTAAACCCACACCAGATATCCAGACTTGAGCACTCAACACAAGAAATAACATCATCTTGCGACAACACCAACGCCAAAACAAAGACCCAGGATCTAAGAATGCCCTCGGAATTGCCTCCTAGACAGAAATCCATGCGTGTAGCTGCCAAGACCTTGCAGCAGCAACAACACCAACACCAACACGACGACCATCATCATCTGATGAAGTCCAGAGTGATCAATAACAATCTATATCCGGGATTGAACGACATAACGGACTCGTTCGAGGCGTTACCGTTGGATTTGATCAAATTCTTCACATTGTTGAAGGAAATCGACGCCAAATGCATCAATTCCGTCCCCACTTTGAATAATCTCATCTCCAGTTTCTTGAAATTGGGACCCGATGGCCATCCCGAGAAGAACAAGATGTTGACCCGGATCAAGGACTTGATCAAGGAGTTGATGCCCTGTATCGAGGAGAAAATGCATGTTGCCACAGTGGCATCGGACTTGATCCAGAAACATCTTGTTCGAATCAACGACGATTACAACTTGATCATCAACACCGAGATCCCAGAGAGTGTGAGAATCGGCCCTATGATCCACCCGGCTATGATCATTGACAACAAATTGCCTGAAAATAGAACGGCGCAATCCGCAAGAAGCGAGTCCAGAAGAGAGGCGCTTGCTGCCAAAAAGGCCACACATACCGAAGACGACGAGAAGGACTCCAAGAGAAAGAAGCCTAGGGCAAGAGAAGAAGCAGCTAAACCGCTCAAGGAGTTGACCCCAACGGTGAATAACAAGAAAAGAAGAATAAAAGAGCAACAAATTGGAATAATAAACTTCCAGAACGAGGACTCTCCACAAGACATCTCTAGACCCTCTACTCCTAACGGTAAGAGAGTCAAAACAGCAAAGAAACCAAAGGAATATCCAACCTCACAACCGGAATATGCCACTACCTCTCTCATAGTTCACCCAGAGCATGAATTGAGTCCCGAAATCGGCGTTGCTGACGACGAAGATCCTCCAGAACCAGTCTATTGTTATTGTAATCAAATCAGTTTCGGTGAAATGGTGGGTTGTGATGGCGATAGCTGTAAGAGAGAATGGTTCCATTTAACGTGTATAGGATTGAAGCTGGTTCCAAAGGGTAAATGGTATTGTGAAGAGTGTTCAAATAAGAATGCCTCCAAGAAGAAGAAATAGGCCATGTTAGGTTTGTTCTGATATACTTTATGGTTAAATTAATGGTTCATTTTGGGGTATTCGCCTGTAATCCATCTTGCATTCTACTCAATTGTCGTATTCAACATGCATTACTCTAGATATATATCAAATGAATTGAACTTAAATATTTTGGTTATGGGTAATCCCGACTCGAAGAGCCGATCAAAGCTTCTTCATTATCTTCAGTACCCTCGCTCTGGTCTCTCTTAAAGGCACTACCAATCAATGATTGGAAAGTCTCACTACCTCTACTGATAGCATCTGAGAAACTGTACCTTTCTTGGTTCTTGTAGGCCATAATCTGAGCAAAATCTGGTGGTTCTATTTCACTTGGATGAATGGAGGAAACGTCGGACTTGGTGGGCATGAGACCATGGTTGGAGCTCGATAACAATGGAGTTGTTTGTGTAGCTGGTGGAACATAATGTTCTTGAATATTGATAAGATGGTTCTCTGGTCTGATAAGGGCATTGTTTCTGGCAACAGCAGCAGCAGATTGGTGTTCAAGATAACTCTCTGACATGCCTGATCTTATAGAGCCTGTGTCTCCAAGAGTACTAGGGTTGTTCCCCGACACATGAAAGCTGAACACCGATGAAGTATCATCGAATACCGAATCTATATCCTCTAGATGCAAACCAGCAGTCTCAGGCAAGATCACATAAGTAGCAAAGAATGATACAATACAGAAGAATGCAGGTATAAGATACAATCTCCAAGTGATCGACTCTTGCAAAATGGGAGTGACCTCTCCAACTAACCAATTGAAGAACCAATTCGAGGCGGTGGACAAAGAAACAACCTTAGATCTGACGGAATTTGGAGATATTTCACTTGGAATTAACCAAGGAATTGGACCCCAAGTAGCACCAAAAGCGGCGTTGTACAACACAACCAAGATCACCACCAAAACTGGAGTATTGGCTATATTGATGTACATGAAATAAGAGATCAAGACTAGGGGAACGAACATGGCGATACAGCCCGTTAACAATAAACCTCTTCTGCCCCAAGTGTCGACCAAAAACCAGGGCACACTGGTAGCACCCACATAGATAATAGAATTAATCCCTGTCATCAAGATCGCATCACGACCCATCCAACCGGCTTGTTCGAAGACTAGGGGAGCATAATAAGAGATGATATTGATACCGTTCAATTGAGCCAATGCCAATGAGCCCATTCCGATGATCACTCTCTTGCTGTATTTATCCCACATGTACTTATACGATCTCTCACCATCCAACCGACTGAGAAGAACATTTTCCTTGATAGCTCTAAACTCATCTCGTGCTCTTTCATCGTAGATATCACCGTCACTATGCAAATCAGCTAACACTACGATTCCTTCCGCATCATGGTCATTATCCAACAACCATCTCGGAGTCTCCACCAATAAGAAAGAACCGCAAAAAAGAAGCGCCCCCATAATACATTGGATTAACAATGGAGTTCGCCAACTATGGTCATTCTCAATAAAAGAACAGAAATAATCCACCCAGATGGAAGTTGCATAACCCGATACATTTCCAGTGAATTCCATACAGGCCAACAAGCCTCTGTTGTGAGGAGGAGAGATCTCCGACTGGTAAAGAGGAACAATAGTGGACAAGAGACCAACCCCGATACCGCTTATGAATCTCCCTGCACTCAACATGATGATGTTAACGGAATAAGTCTGTACAAGCCCGCCCACTACAAAAACGAACGATCCATAGCGGATGGTTCTTCTTCTGCCAATATAATCGCCCACTTTCCCCACCAACAAGGACGAGAGTAAAGCACCTATTTCCAAAATTGCAACCATTGTACCCAACTCAGCAGCAGTGGGATTGTTGAAATACTCCTTAAAGTAGGAATTCGTAAGCAAACCACTCATCAAACCCTGATCAAATCCGAATAAAAAGACCCCCAAACTCACGAAAATCGACGTAAAGTATAGCAACGGCTTTCCCACCAAGAATCCACTTTTAATTTCATCATTTTCCATCATTTTCACTGGTTTCTAAAATATTTCACACTTTGAATGAATGTCTGTCACGCTTGATCTATAGTCTTCTGCGCGAGAGCGATTATGTCATATATTTCACTTTTCCCAGCTTTGTCGGAATCAACACTTTCGAGAATTCTCTTGTGTCAGCTTGAATATTACTCTTGAGGACTTTGACTTCCATCTAACATAAGCTTTTATGACCTTCGATGGAGAACAATGACGTAGTGCCGGTAAATGTACCGAAAAGACGCGATGGTATATGCACGTTATGACAGCTTGTGATAAGATAAGAAATGATGTTGCTACGGAAGACGAGATTTCTAAAAAAATATATACAGAAGATTTTATATACATAATATACACTGTCGTTCTTTCCATGAGAATTCACCCGTTCATGAAAAAAAATACTCACTGTCCCGGACAGATGTGATGTCTAACGTGCCTAATGGCGGGCATTCCAAGATCTTGACAGGAACTGCCACCTGGATAAGCTCTCCTCTCTTGAAACTAAACTTTTTGGACTCGGACCCTATCAGTTCATCGTATTTAATGTATTTGGACAGAGATGTCGCAAAATAGACGTCTTCTGCGTGTTCTTGGATGATATCATTTGGTGTGCGCTCCGATGAGGCACCTTTACTCTTTTGTATCTCTACGAATATCTCCCTTTTCAATTGATCGTTAATGGTGGAAATTTTTGCTCTCCTTTCCTTCTGTTGTTCCCTCAATTGGAGAATCTCTCTTCCTGCATCACTATTCGTTCTCACATGGACAACTTGAACAGAATTCTTCGTTCTAGCTAACAAATCTTCTCTCAATCCCCCAATAATATCCATACTATGGAGAGATACAAACTGTTCACGAAGAGAATAGCTCATACTATCCACATCACACGCGTGTGTCCAGAACGAGTCGTGAACTGAAGCAAACTTGATGTTATTCGCATGGCATGAAATGGCGGTCATCACCAAATGGGTGCCATCTATTGAATGGATGAAGTTGGGCGCAACAGAGTTCGTTTGTTTTTTCAGTAAGACTTTGGTAAATTTCAAGGGATTTACCATTCTAAAAGTCAGAATACTTGTTGGAATTCTCACGAAGCTTTCTTCTCTATACAACTGAACGACAGGAATTCCACTCAAAGAAGTCCATGACATTGGAGTATACGCGTCTGATCCGCATGCCAAAGTTGGAACTTCTTTTAATATGGTTTCGTTGATGGACTTGGTAATTCTGGCAGTATTTGTTAGGAGCCAGTCTTGAATATTTCTGGCACCGAAAAATAAAGATTTGATCGCATTCAAGGTGAGAACTCCCAAGTAATGTGCGACACGAGAAGAATTAGCTCTATCGCTCAACCAATCAAGCTGACCATCTCCAACTAGCGTTGGCTCATTATTTGCCTTCTTTTCACGTTCTCTTTCTAGAGCCTCTTTAATCCTAGTATCCATTTGCTTAATTGCACCATACTGTGTCACACCATAAACACTTGTCATAACTGTCTGCTTCACAGTTGTCCGAGACAAAAATGGTTGGAATGCTTTAGCAAGATGATGATATTTTGAACCGGAATCCTCGCAATCGTCCTTAAGCTTACTCTCGACTATTTTCAAAATCGACGAATATACATCCATCTTTGTTTTCGAAGGAACCAAATTCACTTGTCTTGCACCTTCCATATCAGCACCCAAGGCTGCATAGTGTTGAAGACCATTACAAGAACCGTCTTGGTGAACAGGCATTCTGCTAAGGAAGGATTTGGGGTTTCCAGATCTGATAGCGGCAGCAACTTCGAAACAAACAGAGAGTGTTTGCCATGGCTTATCTGCAGATTGCCACCATTTCAAACCATTGATTGGGTTATCTGCTGAGTCAAAAACATAATGCAAATTCTTATCTATGAATTTAATCTTGTCGCTCTTAGACAACTTGTCATTTCCGTAAACAGATGCCAAATGAGCTTTCAACCAATCTAGACCACCATCTCCAAGAGGTTTACTATGCCAGAACATGAACAAGGCCCTAATAGGATCAGCCAGGTTGTGTCTCAATGAAGTTGGCAAGGGATAAGCTCTTCCCCTGAAATCAATAGCGTGAGGCAAATATATCATTTCACCGTTTTGTGCATATGCAGAAGCCAAAGATATTGTATCATCCATGAATAATCGTCTAGAGACGCTGCCGTAATAGTCTTTCTTCTTCTCTGCAACCGTGTCTTGGAATATTGCATATTCTTGTCTTGTCATCTCCGAAGATGGGGGCTCAATCTTTTCAAGGAAATGTTCATCATAATCAGCTGGGAGTTTCAATATTGGCTTTCCGTTTTCAAAATAATGGGTTAGCACCTCCAAAGTCTTCGAGTTAATACACCAGGCAGTTGTCCCCAAAACATCAAGAGCTGTGTAAAGATTCTCAAGATTGTTCAACTTATGAGCTTTCTTCAAGTACAAGATTTGCTCTTCCAGATTTTTGGTGGATAATAGGATAGGAGCGCAGTCCGTTAGATAACCTCCCTCATTTGGAGACACCCATGACTTGGGCTTCACCAACATTGGCAAATAATTCGTCAGTTTGAATGTCTCAAGTGCCGAACCAAGAGAATCAACCAACCCCTCATGGGCTTTGATAACACCAATATTGTCCTTCACATGCGGTATCATGGTCAATTCATGCTTGAATGCTGGTTGAAGCTCACCGGACGCTGTTGGTAGCTTAGTTACTTCCAACATTAAAGTCAAAAAAAGCGAACCCACTCTCATAATTTCGTTATTAAGAAGAATGGACTTCAACACCAATTTGTTATTCTTCTTGGCCCAGTCGTTATAGTGCTTGATTGTCAAATTGTGGATCGCATGCCCCACCAGAGAACAAACCTTTCTTGACATTTCATGTCCGCTATCTTGAGTTAAGACAGATATCAGCACTTTAGTGATAATTGTAGCAGCCAATATTTTGTGCGGTATGGTGTCAAAGATAAAGGAATACCTCAAGAATTGGTTATCTTCAGGCGAGTATTTCTCAGTTGAGGGTTGAGTCATGGGGGACCTTATATATTTGGCATTGAAACCCCCATATTTCTTAGCTAATAGCTCAATATGTTGTGTCAAATCCTGTGTCCATTGATAAAGTAATAATCTATTTGAATTTAGAATTTTGGAGGACTTATGGAACTCGTTGTCTAGTTTCGCTAAATATGAGGTAATAAACATTTGCTCTGCTTTCATTTCCAAAGTCATTTCTCTCGGTATATTATGTGCTGTATATTCTTTTTCAAATTGAGTCCGTTCTTCGGGTGATAATGTATCGTAAAATTCATATAATGGCAAATTCTTTTCGTTCCTCCTTCCTTTAAATTTGAAAGGGTTCAGTTCTATATAACCGCAAACATCTTCAAGCTTGACATCAGGATTTTCCACATCTGACAAAATACTATTATCGTCTTTTAATTCTACTTGTGATTTAATGTTTGTCCTTGTTCCTTTGGTAGAATGCTGTTCCTTGACCTTACGTTGTTCATCTGGGGGTGTTAATGAAGAGGAATGCTTTACTAATCGCCTCAACATTTCACACTCGACATCCGTTAAATAGAGCTCTAAACTCTGGATATCAATATCATGCTTCTTGAAGAACTTTACAAGATATTCGGATTTCTTAATCTGACTGGTCCGACCCTGGCTAAGAAGTAAACTGACATAGTTGGCGGTAATTTTTGGAGGTAATTCTCCCCCATTAGCTTCGGTTAATAACGCATAAATATTAAGTAGCTCTGAAATTCTTGGAGAAGTCTTCTCGAGTACTTTCTTTGAATAATCTTCAAGAAGATGTATATATCCAGGAAAATCATGGTCAATCTTCATGAGCACCACTTTTGCTCTAGTTAATTCACCAGATTCCAATAATCGATAGAATAGAAATACTCGTGCTTGCTGTATGATCTGTGTATGTTGGGTTTTCTTATCTTCTCGTAGTTCTTCTATTATTTTCATGGGAGAGATGTTCTGTATTGGTGCAACAGGTTTAAACAAGATCAGACTCAACAGAGACGAATTCCTCCTAGCCAAAGTCCTCTTCAAGACGAGAAATGTGTCACGTCGTATTCGGCCTAGGCTCATATTTTTATCTCACACTACAATGTATCTTCCATCTCCCATTGCTGGTTCAGATACTTGAAGAAAGTCTGAGAATACAACGGCTCCTCTTCATATGCACATTTCGTGTGGCGTGTGGTGCACAATGAGGTCGCACAATATACCACCATCATCTCCTAGATGTGTATTCTTTACAGTTTCCAAATAATTCTTATACTCAATAAACTAGATAAATTTCCAATATCCCCTCATTTCCCAAAAAACACACAAATTTCTTAGGTTTCTTAAATCACTCAAGGGCCTCTGTGACTAACACAATTGTCTCAGCGAGAGCTTCGAATTCACCTACTACATCTTGTACGATAGTATCTAGTGAAGTGTCTTTGACGATGGTTCCATCAATTACCTTAACATCTCTTGAAAATGGAAGTGCAGAAAATCCATTGAATTGAGAAAACTGGACTTCAGTAGACACACTCAAATCGGTTATCAAGACCCTCTCTTTGGAATGAATAATCTCAGAAGCTTTCCCATCAACTTTTTTAAGTTGGGAATAGGTTGTTTCAACTTTCAATTCATTGGTTGTTGGTGAACCCCATATTGGTGGAGCAGGAGTAGCTATTACACTTTCTTTGATAGAAAATGGAAACTCGACTGAAGAATATGTAGTCAAAACAGATAATCCCGAATCATTGTCAACAATGGTCAACTCAGTCTTACCACCTCCAATGAACTTCAAGTTAGAAGTAGAACCAGCCATCTTTTCATTCAATGTCGAAAAAATATGAGAAGATGAATTAGAAGTCAAGGTAAGGGTCACTTTAGAATTATCAATCAAGGTCAAGTTTAATTCACTCACAATACCAGAATCAATCTTTGAGCTGGAGATCTGGTTCAAGGAAAGACCTGAAGGTGGTTCTATCATAATTCCACTGTTTTTTTGCAATGAATCACTCTCAATTATAGCACCAATACCATTCAATACTTTGTCTGATTCCCAAACCAATAAATTACCTGAAAGATCCCATCTGGAGGGAATAGCGGTCTGAAAACGTGTAACTGGGCCAGGAATCTGAGGTATAATCTGAGGAGAACCAGGAATGGATGATTTAGTGATGTGTGTAACTGGCGAAACGACTTGAATATCTAATGTAGCACCATTTTCTATCAAAAGAGGTATAACAGCAGTCAAGTCAATATCATAGGCAAGTGCATCAAATGCTCCACTGTCAGCAACCGGTGACCACGCTGTTGAAGAGTCTATTTTGGAACCAACTTTGTCAGGGTGTAATAAGGTTGGTTTAGGCGAAACCGCAGTTATAAAAATATCATTAATGAAGATGTTAATATAGCGCAAAGGTCCAATATTTGTAGAATCATCTGGCAAAGTCGCAAGTTTATTTTTGAACCATCTTACTTCATCTTCAGCAGCCGATGCTAATAATGATAATCTAGCTATTGTTGAGTTTTTGTTCACAGGTGGGATTGATACGGTGAATTTTTCTTGAGGGACCTGAAATGGTAAACCATTGTTGGACAAGGAGATAACTCTATCAGCTGGTTTGGCGATCTGAAAGATGGACTTTATGTCAATTGGTGTTCCGATCATAGACTCGATTGGAGATAACAAAGCATCGTTATAGAACTTAGCTTCAAGTGAAACAGTTAAAGACAGTGATTTACCATCAATAATATTAACTGAAATATTTCTATTGCTCTGGAAGATTGACAAATACTCGGTAACATTTTTGGTGGTGCTGGAATGGGCAATTGCACCTGGAATCAGGGTATGGGGAGAAGAAGTTCTCCACATTGGGAAATTGTCAACCGTGACCTCAGCAATAATTGGATCTTGGTTATCTTTGGAAGTGAAATTCAAGGTAAACAAAACACCAGTGAAATTAAACGATTCAGGAACTTCGTATTGGAACACGATAGACTCGGATAAAATCTCATCTGCGAAGAATGGAATATCTGAGCTATATGAACCAAGTGGAATTGAAACGGGGGATTTGACTTCAAATACCTCAACTACTGCGGAAGGGAGTAACTCGGCAAGCAAAATGAGTGGGTTAAATGTCAAAGCCATAGTGCTAATTGGAGCAGGAAGAATTTCTATAATAGTAGACTTGAACCAGAAAGTGAATATAAAGAAAATTATCACACCAAAAGTCAACAGGTACCATTTTGGAAAATATTTTGCTTTCGTTTTTTTAAATGTTCCCGATTCAACGTCAATTGGGAAGGAATAATATTCTAAGAGTGAATCCTTTTCATTTGCAGCCATTGCTGCAGGTTGTTCCGTAGACATTTCAGTGATTGACTATGATAAGAAGAAGAGAGATATTGTTATTTTGGACAACAGATTGTCCAGTATTTATATTTCTAACAACTTTAGGACTAAGAGGTGAGAATTTTTCTCTTATTTTTGGTGATCTCCATATTAGCATGTCTTAGTAGTCATGTCGGTACCCCGATATTTCTGCAAATCTAGCACTATCTTTTTGCCAGAAATGAAGTTAATAAAGCCAAGAAAGGAAAACAATATTTCCGATGGATGACGAAAATCTTTCTACGAATTACAAGATCCAGAAGAGAATAATGGAGTGTGTCGAAGCTTATTCAAAGGATGGAATAGACGACGACACCGAGAGTGCGATTTGTCGATCCAATATTATTTCAATCTAATCAATTAATTGGTTATTTGGAATGCCCCCATACATAATTAGACCCTATAATGTGCCAACATGACTCTTACATCTTCTTCAGCAATTAGAAACTAATGACGACCAGACCGGTGAGCCGGAGAGGCTGCCGCGGCCCACGGAACCAGTCTCTGGCTGCGAAAAATCCCGATCACGTTATCATCATGTTCCAAGTTTCGTGTGCAACACAATTGCGTGTTATTACCAATACTCCAGCCAATAATTTTTCATGTTTAGCTTCGTAATAAGCAGACACTTACTCGTACAATATCCTGAATTGGTATATCTTCTTGCGATACAGCGTCTCATATAAATCCAAAATGTCGAAATTTGTTCTTCCAGCTGCATTAAAGGAATTGAGATTCCATTTATCCCAAACCGGTGAGGCTTCAGTTCCGTTCAGAAACTTCATTACTAAGAACTATTCCTCCATCAAGTCCGGCAAGCCAACCTTGCCTATCTTAGTGAGAGAAGCATACGGTGTTCCGCCATCCATCACCGCCAGATTCGAAAAGGGTAAGGAAGTCAAGACTAACTTGACCGGTTTAGATGACAAGGCCATTACCGCGGCATTCAAGAGTTTGTTGAAGAATTAAGTTAAAGACGCACACTTTTACGAGGATTAATGGGGTTTATTTATTGTTCACACATATTGCATTGCTTTGATTTACCGCTTTGAGCCCATTGGCTCGTGGATTACTTGGGTAGATTATGTATTTTAGATTCAGTTACAACGATGTAGATTTGGATTTGTCTTATTCACAGTTAGAAGTTTGCCTTTGGAAACTCGCCAAATTGATAAACACCCCAGCCTACACTGTAGATGGCTTCATTGTATAGCTCTGTGACTTGTTCCGAGTCGTTTATAGCCCCACTGGCGACTACGATAGGCATGAAATGTTCCAAGGTGGGATGCGCCAGATTTAGCAACTTCCTTTCTTCTGGAACTTTTTGTAGCTCATAGATCTTGTGGAACCGTTCTTTTTTCGTTTTTTCGCCTACCAATTTGTCAGTCAATAACAGATTAAAAGGTTTGACATATGGTGCTGTCTGGTTTGGAAAAAGGAAACTCCTTCCAAGATCACGCAAGTTATGGACCGACATCCCCGAACAAATTATTAATCCATTCTGAGTCCTGAATTTGGATAATATCTCTCCCAATTTGAAATGTAGATCAAAGTCGTCACCTCCAGCCAACGACACTTGCACTAAAGGCACATCCACATCCCATTTCTCTTCGGGTTTCTTGTTAGTGGAGAAGGCAACTTTGAACGGAACCCAAACACCATGGTCAATACCTCTTTTGGTCAATTTGGCATCTAAGCCACCCTTGAGTAACTCATCTCTGATGGAAGTGGATAATTCTACCGACGACTTGGAGTGAAATTGTTCTTGGTACATATGGTCCGGAAAGCCATAAAAATCGTAGATCAACTCATTATCTGTAAGATCCAATCTTTTATCGGCAGTTCCGAGGATTTTGGTATCCTGGGGAATTGAGATCTCTATCAATCTGGACCCTGTTGCCAGCCAATGGGCCGACACAACGATGATGAAATCAGGCTTCAAGGACTCTTTGATGGATTTTCCAAGAGATTTCAAAGTGTTCCACGCCCCTTTACTGCCAAAATCATCATTCTCATACATGAAGGATGGCCCACCATGACTGAAAAAAAAGACTGGTAAGGACTTTCTCTGCGAGTTTGTAGGCATTTCTGTATTTCTCTTATGGATCGGTTGTTGATTCAGCTTTGTTTCTATCGTAGTTGACTCCCTCTGTTCCATCCAACCAGAAAATATCTTTGGATATGAGAAATTGGAATATCTGCGGAGGGTCTGTAGAATCTCCACCTTGCCAAATTGTGTGTATATCAAGGCTATTGTCAAAATGAAAAGTGATATTCCGATTCTATTCAATTGCATCAAATAGAATATGTCAAGATCACTGCGATTTATATCTGTAGTGTGTTGGGCATTATAATCTGTCGTCTTGATAGCTTTATATGCTGCAACCGCGGCCCATTACTAAGTTGACTAATGTGTCAATATGCCAGGCCCCGGATTTATAGGTCGGCAATATAAAGTCGGTAGCCCGGCTAATTACATCCTCGTTACAACTGGGTTTTCAGTCAATTACTAACATAAATATATAATCAACTACTTGAAATACAAAGCAACCCAACCCCAAAGACAAATAAAAAGAACGTCATGATATCGTCATAATCTCTTGAAGGGATGTGCCTCTGTGTTGAATACATATTCATCCAAACTAACCACATCCTCCTCAGTGAATAATAAATACAAATATTTGTAAGTCTCACTAAATAAGAAACTCTCCTGGTTATCCTTGAAATAATTATCGTGTGTTTTGTCTTTGAGACTAACGTCATTGATACTGGTTAAGATCCCAGGTTTGTCTGCTACTTCACACTTGTGCACTAAATCCTGGAAATACTTCCAGCCCCTTTCCCTATAATAGAGATCGCCAGTGACTCTGTACATCACAAATACCGACTCAATCAACTCGGGACGAAGGAAATACGTTGGTTCCATCTTGTTGGCCCATAATGGTTGATCGGACGTTTGGCCAACCTTCCAGATTGTTCTGCCCTTATCATCTATTGTCAATGGAGCATAAGGAATTGGAACATCATAGGTCTTGAACTTGTGGCTGACATTGAGCTCGATCTTCTTTTCTGGAGTCTGCGGTTTCTCGCTGCCCAGTTCGGTATGAGATCGAATCCAGCTAATTCTCTTGTTCTCGTCATATGGACACGTCTTCCAATCATCGCAATAGTCAACATAGATACTCTCGGGCATTAAGCCAAATTGATCAGACAAATACAAACATCCCTTCGTCAAATTTGATGCTATTTCCAAATCTTCAGCGGAGTCCATTATTTTGGCCCCAATGGCGAACATGCCCCCTGCAAAACAATTCAAATGATTGTGTTTACCCTTGAAGTAGATATTCTCTGCATCAGATTCTTTCTCTCCCGTGTATCTGTAGATAATGTCGCCTGAAAATAGAATCTCTTCGTTATTGGGCACTTGAGGCTTGAATAACAAGTATCTTTTGATCGCTTTAGCAGCACTTGAATACATCGATAATAGACTTTCACCTGTAGTGGAAAGAACCTGGTTTGGAAATAAGACGTGCTGTTTAATCAAATATTCATAGAAAGAGTCCGAAAGTCCCCCAAGGGTGTATTCTTCAACCTGATGCTCCAGGAAGGGTACGATATGCTGTTCATCACAATACATCACCTTTTTGTCGTGAACCACCTTTGTAAATTTAGACACGTCACCTTTATTGTCCACAACCTCAGCTTCTGTCACCAATCTACAACCTGAAGCATCGAGATGAATAGGAACCAATCCTGGGATCTTGGCTGTCTTTTGTACGGATGCCAAATCATCGAATATTCTCTGGATTGGGTCAGAATACTTATTATCGCCGGTCAACTGTGCCAATTTTGTGAACTCCAAGCTGAGAGTACCCAATTCTGCCAATGACACTTTCTGACTGGCAAAAGACTTTCTGAAATTCTGAGATTTCCAATTGAAATACAATCTGGGCATTCTATTGGGTGTGTCAAATGTGTACATCAACAAATCACCCAATTGAATTGCCTTTTCGAGAAGAATTGGTTCGTTGGACAACTCGTAAGCTGAGATCAAGCCTCCCAATAATCTGATGACCGTTTCAAAGATGGGTATGATCTCCGTCAAGATATATTGGTCAAAGTCGATTTTAGACACCAATCCGACAGCCTCCTTAAACTCTGTCTCAAGCCCCATGATGTACAAGGTATCCAAAGCGTCGATTAACGTCACGGACCAACCTGTGAACGAATTGATTGGTCTTTCCGAAATGGGTTGGATTTCATCGAAATATCTCGCCTTTTTGGAGTATAAGTTCCAATTGGCGAGAAACGAGGCCTTGATCTCTTGCAAATATTGCTCATTTGCCGTCTTTTTGTTGAATTCGAATTGAATTTGCGGCAATTTCACAGAATGCTGCGAAACAAACTTGTGGAGCTTGTCTGAATCCATTGGGAATTGCTCCTCTAGAACAGGAATCTTCAAGGCTTCATTTGTCAAACCACCGTCTTTACGCGACGACTTGGGTTCTTGTTCCACCACCGGCAAACGATTGGCATCCTTCTCGGAATCAAGAGGCAGATTGAGAATGGGATTGGCCTTTTGTTTCTGGATATTTATTTCCGCCTCTCGTTGGGCCTTGGTCTTGCTCGGTTCATCCAATTGGGGTAACCGTCCGACATAGGCCCCATCCGAGCCTATCTTCTTGATGGACTCCACATCGCTCAATTGGTTGATGGCCTCCTGGTTCAAGTCGTTGTTGTATTTGTCCACGTTCAAAATGGGCTCGTCAAACTTGTTGTTCAAATACGTTTCCTCGTTCTTGAAGTCCAACATGAAAAAAACCACCACCAACCCCACGAACACCGACGCACTGAGGAGTCTTCTGATTCGTTTGTTCATTTTGGCACACCACCGCGATTCTATGCAATGTTCATAAATTCAATCGCCGATTATATCGGCCATTAGTTCTGCTGAACCTTCCGATTGAGCCAGATGTGTTCGGTGTGCATCGTGCAGTCAGCAGACATATCGCAGCTATCAGATTGAATATCTTGTCAATAACTCACATCACCACAATATAATCGCGTCACTTCAACACAATATCCCACCACATCATGAGTCAAGTGGACACCGCATGTTTGGATTACTTGTTGATGGAAATAGTCCCCCTCTCTATACGGGTGTCAAATCAATTGGAACAAGAGGGCAAATTGAAACAAACCTCGGAATCAGACACAACAGAGGGAATAAGGATCTTCGAGAACGAATTGCTCGAAAACGAGGATGTCATCTACAGAATCGAAAATTACGGCTACTCCATGGGCTTACGAATGAGCGAGTTATTGATGGTCAAACAGAACTTGATAGGCGACTCCAACACTCGTATAGTGGACGTGTTGGATGTGATGAAGTTTATCTGTCGCGACGTTTGGAAGTGTTTATACGGAAAACAGATGGACAATCTCAGAACAAACCATCGAGTGAGTATTCCGGGTGTGTCGCCTATCCTAATACTAATTTCTAGGGAACTTTTGTCTTGGTCGATAGTAACTTCAAGATGATAGCCGGAATGAACAGTTCCAAGGGCTCGATTGATACCGTACATAAAGCGAAACCAGTAAGTAACTCGAGCTATTGTCCCACATTTTCCCTATTAATATCTAGTATCTTTGGTTCCCCTGTGGAATAATAAGAGGTATATTGATGAGCTTGGGAATCGAGGCCTCTGTGGCCGCGGAAGTAACCCAATTCCCCTCGGTCAGCTTCAATATCCAAACAACTATAAATAATTGATAGATGACGTGAATAATGTAGTCTACTGTTCTACAGCCTCGTAAAGAATAAAACATCACACTCCCATTTTATGTCCCTAATATACAACCCCAGAAATCCATACTAAACAAACAATTATGCTACACTCAATTTAGAGACAAATTCGAAACCCCTTGCACTGTTTCTTCTGAGTTGATGTCGTTCAAAATGTCCTTATCTTCATGTCCCACGTCCTCCTCTTCCTCTTCCTCTTCCTCGGTCCCATCTCTACGGATAATGTGGTTTGTGACTGGTAACGAGAACGACTCGTCCGCAGAGTCGTCAAACTTCCCAGTAGAATCGTTATTGCTCAATTGTGTTGGTGTGGAGGCCCTAATAGTCCCATCATGAGTGATCGTCCCATTAGACTCATCCTCCTCCTGTATGGGCTGTCCGCTATGCAAATTCAATATCGAGTTGTAACTGCCCACATGCGACACCGGAGACGCATTCGTTATTCCATTCGAATATATCAATGGATTGGACATATAATTGTTCTTCAATAGCCCCTCGTCGTCGCCTCTATCGTTCTCATTTTCATCGTCCTCGTCGTCATTGAATGGGTCAGGACATTGGGCTATCAAATCATCCAAACCGCCACCAGACCACCCTTTTCTGGCTATTCCCTCATATATCTCCACTTGTGCTCTCACCACAGACCCCGTTCTTTTTAAGATCTTCATAGAGGCGTTTTGGACTATCTCGAACGTGGACAAGTAGTAGTCGTGTTTCAACTTGTCTATCTCGTCAATCTGGTTGGTCAATGTTAGCAAGTTGTTCTTGTATTTTTGCAAGTTGCGTGTTTTCAACTTGGAGAGCTTCAAGTTCTCGAGTTCGTTTCTTTTCAACGCAATGGACTTGTTTTTGATCTCGGTCTTGAACGCCTTCTCGTTTGCCACTTGGTTTTTCTCGAACGTCTCGATCTCCTGTTGAACAGGCTGTTCAAACGACTTCAGAATGCTCTCCGAGAGGATCTGTTGGTGGTTTGCCACGAGATAATGTAATCCCCCAGCACTCATCAAGCCGTCTGCCGCGGACCCCGTTCCTTTACATCTGGCGCATTCCTCCAACGCCTGGCCAAATTCGCTCGCAGCATTGGACACGTGCAATAGGGCTTCTCTGTAGTTGGAGGCAGCCTTGACTACGTTCTGGAAACACGTAACCGTGTCTCTGACATCGCCAGACGTAACCAACGTCGGCAAGTCCAACACCGACGGAGAGAACGAGCTGAAGGTGTTGACGGTCGTCAATGACGGCTTTCTTATTATCGAGTGGTGACGCTCGTGTTTTCTCGAGGACGTGATGCTTTCCGCCCTATAACTGGCCTGGCTCGGATTAACAAACGAATAGAATTCAGAAAGATGATCCGGCGGCTTGTAACTGGTGGACGGCTTCGAGGCCGTTTCGTACGAATATGACGATGGATCTGACATCGCTATGTTTATTGTAAACTGGGAGGATATTTAAATGCAACCAAATTGTGTCTCTTCGCGCGAGATCTCTCAAATTGTGTCTCGGTTGATATCTTAATCGGTTGGGTTTATTGTTGAGTCTCGGTATCTCTCAACTAATTGCGCCAATTGTAAAATTCTGGCTCTCTTCAAAACTTCCCTAATATTCTACAGCTGTAGTCAATTCCCTACTGCCTTTTAATCTGTCTCCGATCTCAATTGCGCTCTCGCTACGTTTATTTGTTGACACATGTTATCGCCTTTATCTCATCACAGTGCAATTTTGTGAGGTCGGTCACGTGAGAACCTCCTTAGTCGCCAATCGCCGTCGTATTTGGAATTGTCGTGGCTTTACCGCTTGAGGTTGTGGAGTATACAATGTGTATACCGATGGTATATGCCGATAGGGTCAATTGGTGGTGATTTGATTTGGATTATAATTTATTGGAGATATGATGGGTTTTATTTCATTTTATCTTATATAGAGAGCAAGAAATATCATATGAATTGAAGTAGAACAAGCTGTATGTGTCGATATACAATTTTAGGATCTATCGTATTATTGAACCCATCCATTTAAATTATCTATTCATATTTAATTAAATCATCTATGTAAATTATCCATATAAATCATCCATATAAACCATAATATTAATCATCATATATTACCCTTGTCAATTTTTCAGATTAAATTAACAAAAAACCATAAATAGTGATCTATATATCTATTCTCAGCCTTTATCACAAAAAAGAAATGAAAAATCTATTAAAAATTACTTGATATTATCAATTCCAATCTTACTATTAATCCTCCCAGATCTCCACGTTATATGGTCGTGTTTACGCCAATACCCGGGCTCATGTCCCAACTCTGAAAAATCTGAAAAAAAACTTGGACGCTGTGACGATTCAATACAACTTGGTTGGCATAAATAGAACACTATCGAGCAGATTGACAAACAATTTCGAGGTCCAGTCTATAGTATACCCCTCAAATAATGAAGATACAAATGTCCCCCATAAGTAGGGTGTATATCTCGGCTATACGTCCAACCATAACTCCATCCTTCTTAGCTACAACTACCTTATTCCAAGCAGCCAACTATGCCTCGGGTTCGAGAGCCAGAGAAAGAAGAGAGGCCCAAATTAAGAAGGCTGAACAGAACAGAAAATTGCAAGAATCCGTCGCGGGCTCAGATCAATCCAGAATAACACTCAAGCCAGTCACATCCAGAAAGACATTCTTGATCGATTTATACAAACACATCTCCAAGGACAACGAGATCTTGCTTTTCGTCCAACACAACAACTTGATCAAACAAGACTCCATCAGATTCTCTACAGAAATCAAAAAGGCCGGCGCAAACCTCACAGTCATCAGAAACAGATTATTCAGAGTGTTCTTGAGAGCCGAAAACTTCGATGATCCAGCTTCCATCGAAGCCAAAGAAGCCACCAAGGATGTGAAGCATTACTTGGAACCGTTATTACACGGTCCAACCGGTATCATAGCGGTCAAGACCTGCGACCCCTCCGTAGTGGCCGCTGTCTTAAAGGTGTTGAGAACCGCCGGTGACAAATTGATACTCGTCGGTGCCAGAATCGAGAACAGCATATACGACGCCCAAAAGGTGAACGAATTCAAGGACTTACCAACAAAGGAACAATTACAAGCCCAATTAGCCGGTTTATTGACCGTCTTGGGTGGTGCCGGCTTGGTCCAAACCTTGGAGGCTTCTTCAAAGGTTTTGTACTTGACTATGGACCAACATAGAAAGGAATTAGACCCAAACGAAAAAAAGGAGGAAGAACAAAATTGAAAGGGTGAACTGAACATATAGATGACGACAATGCATTTTGTATATAGAAAATTAATGTTTTGTTTCATTTCTTGTATGAATCTATCTAATTTATAGTATTGGGTCAATGAATGTCGTGCACTGCACATCTCCATTATCTGCTGGTGTTGTGGTGTAAAACTTTCATGAAAAATTTATCACGACCCCAAATTGGATACAAGGGCATCTCAACAGCTTAGATCGCAATTTTTGTAGTGTCGACAGGGACAAGATGAGTGAAAGCAAGCCAGAAGCCACCGTTAAACCGGCTAAACAATTCAAAGACCGTGAAACAAGAATCAGAGAACAAAGAGAGGCCGAATCAAGACGTCAAAAATATAGAGAAGACAAGGAAGGTACCAGAAAGGTATTGAAGCATGCCAGATTCGACAATGAGTCCACTCCAGAAGTTGAAGCTTCAGTGGAATTGCCAAGAAAGAGATTTTACAGACAAAGGGCACATTCTAATCCGTTCTCCGATCATCAATTGGAATATCCAAACTCTCCAAGTGAGATGAACTGGGCCAAATTATACCCAGCTTACGAACAAGACGGCAAGATGACCAAGAAGGTCGAAATAGCCGATGTCGGATGTGGATATGGTGGATTATTGCTCGGGTTGTCACAACAATACCCTCAAACATTGGTCCTCGGAATGGAGATCAGGGTTCAAGTCACCCAATATGTGGAAGACAGAATCATCGCTTTAAGAACAAAGAACATAGATAAGGACCCAATCAAGAACGAGCCAAACTTCCAGAATATTTCTGTCTTGAGAGGAAATGCCATGAAGTTCTTGCCAAACTTCTTTGAAAAGAGCCAATTGTCCAAGATGTTTTTCTGTTTCCCAGATCCTCATTTCAAACAGAGAAAGCACAAGGCTAGAATCATCACAAACACTTTATTATCAGAATATGCCTATGTTTTGAGAGAAGGCGGCATAATATATACCATCACAGACGTGAAAGATTTGCACGAATGGATGGTCAAGCATCTTGAAGGACACCCATTGTTCGAAAGATTGAGTAAGGAATGGGAAGATGAAGATGAATGTGTCAAGATAATGTATAATAGTACCGAAGAAGGTCAAAAGGTGGAAAGAAACTCTGGTGATAAGTTTGTTGCATGTTTTAGAAGATTACCTAACCCGGAAGAATGTGATTAGGTATAATATCAAATGTTTAGGGATAATAAGTTTCGATAGTAGTAGATCACTCTAAAAACATTAGACTCCAGTAAGGGCTCATCTACTCTAACACATACCATGGTAACACACTCTTTCGCCGCACCAATTACACGGGATAAACAATTAGAAAGATATATTAACGTACCGATAACAAAATTAACAACCTGAGTAAAAAAAAAGACTAGTAGATAGATAGATAGATAGATAGATAGATATATAGATGTGACAAAATTGAGATCACAACTCGAGTAATCATGTACCGATTGTTTTGTTGTTGAAACATCACAAACACCTTTCACAAAGGCGAAAATCCCACAGGAACAGATATATCACAATTGGAGGGCATTTAGTTTAAGACGGCATCGGCCTTGGCATGAAGGGCATCTTCGACGTTTTGGAATTCTTCAGTTGGCTCTAAGTCAACAACATCAATCTTCTTGGAAATTGTTTCTGGGACTGATGGGAATTGAGAAGAGGAGGTAGTGGTAGCAGTAGATGGAACTTCTGCGACCTTCACTGGAGCAGTTTCACCAACAGTGGATGAAGCGGTTCTGACTGGGAGCTTAGAAGAGATGAAAGAGCCAACTGGGCCTAATTTCTTTTCCAAGTCCTTCAAGACTGGACCAGCCTTTTCCTTAGCAAGAGTGGTGTATTCATCGGTCTTGGCCTTAGCAACCTTGGTAGCTTCGGCGACAGCAGCATCAATTTCCTTCTTGAAGTTGACGTAGATGGCTGGGGCGGTGAAGGCGACAACGACGGCGGTGACGGCTAAAGTGTACAAGGAGAACCATGAGGTGATCTTGTACAAGATGTAGGAGGCACCGGCGGTTCTCAAGGTGCATTCGACGTTGGCGGAGTAAAGGACGCTGTAGAACTCGGCTTCTAAGCACTCAAGAGACTTGGCCAATTGAGGCAACAAGTTGGAGTTGAACTCTTTGGCATAAGACTTGACGGCAGGCTTGTATTTGGTGACGAAACCAGTACCGGTGACCAACTTACCAGCATATTCAGCGGCAGCGGAGGCTAGATGTTGTTAGTAGGGCAAGAATAAAAAAACGACGTGCCTCAACCAAATCGCAACAGATCACACGACATACATGCTCGAGCGTCAATGTGAATCTGGTGTGCGCCACACACATTCCTGAGGCGATATGGCAATGAAAGGTAGCCGGTAAATCAAGGAGAGGCCGAAAAGACGCAATAAATGGACGAAAAAGGCCCAATTCATTTCGGAAAAAACACATACCCAATAAGATGACGGCCGACAAACGGAAAAACAAGTTGATCAAGTTGACATACTTGATGACGACCAAGGAAACAACGGCACTAGCAAAAACTTTGCCGGTTTTGACTGGATCCTTCCAGGTCAATAAATTACAACTACAAGTATTGGCAGACATTTCTTTTTGCGACTGATGACAGAACGAATCTCTTCTTTTGTATAAACACTGATTAATTTGTTGAAAGTAATCAATTGCTAACGAATCAGATGAAGTGGTCAAAAACTTTTGCAGGAAGTTTTCCTTCTCATAAAATTTCAGTCGATAGGAGCAATAGGCCCGCCGCAGACAGGAGTATTGACACGGACTTTTGGCAGTGGTCTCTATCTGCGCCGGTGAAGCCACGTCGTGCAGGAAGACACAGGAGGGAGAGGAAGCGAGAAGGAGGCCAATGGGGGTGGAAGATTTAGTAATGGAAGATATTTGTTGATGATATTTGTTAGTGTCAGCTGTTCAATGCCGATTGGCGAAAAAATGCACTCGTTAGCTCTCCCGACGGTTCATTAATCTCGTCCTCTGTCGTGGTGCAAAGCAACCCCTTTCCTGTCTATGCATCTAGATAACACCTCAGCAAGAACTACCAGGCGTAGACGGATCCTTCGTGACTCGATACAACTAATATCCCTATAATGGCACTTTCGAAACTAAACAGCGAACACGACACATTTCACATTGAACACCGTGTTTCAAAGATCACGTATTGGCGTAGAATTGTAAATAATATGCACCTGGTAGACCGCTCTTCTCCTGTTGCAACAAACTGTTTCTTAGCGCTGTTTTGTTCATCTGGACACAATTGATATAATATTGGATAATATCCAGATATTTCTCCTCTCTTCTTTTCTCGATTTTCTTCGAATCCTCGTTGTCTCGGTGTCTCTCATCGTACTCTTTCATCGCCCTGTCCCCTATAAGCATATTGAGCCATCTGAGTATTAGCTTGTTGTATGTGGAGGTCACCTTGTCGACAAATTCATCCAATAATCCAAACATTGGTGGTAAATTGTCCTTCAATTGATTCTCGATTTTAATATACAACTGTGCTTGTGTAGCATTACGATCATGATGATTGGTTAGGAAATTATCAGATCGCTTCACAGAATTGATTCTTTTTATAAGCTTATTCTGTTGCTGTGCACTTCTATTAGTCTCTTTCATGAATTTCACGTAGCAACTTCTATATTTTCTGTGGTCGCTGATATTCATTATGAACCCATCACAATACTTGAGAACCAAATTCAAAGGCTGAACAATCTTTTCCCTAATCTCACATATTAGCAATGATGTCTCATCTCTCTGTTTCCCAATCTTGTCGATATAACTGGTATATATGGAATGGAAGTGTGTACCTTCATCATCGGAACACGGATCATCAAGCTGCAAAAGGTCTTTCCATAGCAGTGCAAAATGTTGATGTCTATCTATGATCAACTCCATTGATTTAAATGACTCTAAAAAACATAGTCTCATTTTTTCTAAATTTTGATATCTGCTCCTGAAAGCTTTTAATAATGTTGCATATTCAGTTTTACTGAATTGGGGTATTCCTATATCAAATTTCTCCTCAACCTGTGGTATTTTCTCTGAGCCCTTTTGTTTGTTATCAGTAATTGTTATAATTCCATTTCCATTATGATCTGTTAATTGACTCAATATACTATCTTCTCCATCTCCCAGTTCTTGATCTCTATAATAATACAAGTCTGTATCAAATGGAATCTCTTGCAATCTCTGAAGTCTGTTTGCTTTCTCAATGGTTTGATTTATTTTCAATAATGATGTGGTTAACTCATGCAATAATATATTTGAACAGATATGTGCAGACGAATTTATTATACCTTTTATCAACAGAGGATATTTTAGAATCCTTTGTATAGGACTGAGTAGGATGGTCTCAAAGTTGAGGATCTTGGTTTTGCTGTTTGCCAAAAAGGCAGCTTCTGTCAACCATTCATTAAAGCTAACTCCACCATATTGTTTCTTTTGGTTTAAGATCTTAATTTGCATGTCATGCTTTAAAAAATAGTCCAATATATGGATTTTATAGTTAGATTTGAAGTAATGATTGAGAATGGATCCGAGGTCAAGGTTTCTCAAATCACAATTTAGAACCAAGTTGTATATGTCATATCCCTCAGTTTTCTTAAATTTTTGGTTATTGGTATCCTTGAAACAACTAATTGCTAGGAGCTCTTGCGAGATCTGTGCCATAAAAATGGCAGAATCTTCGATCAAGCCATTCAAGTTATTGAATAGCATCTCTGTTTCGTCTTTTGTTAGAAGATTACGATATTCCTTGCAATTAGTGAGCAAAGACCTGTATATGGAGGTAGAAAACGAGATGATCTTATGATATTCCTGCTCAGTTTCAAGTAGTTCTATGACAGTCCGGTGGAAGGGTGACATGTTTCTAATAGGTTGGGATGTTGGATCTCCATCAACTAGCAATCTAACAAAAGTTGATTTTACAGGGGAATCGACTCTCTTATTGAGCGAGGCATTTCGTGACAACAAAGACTCGGTTCTAGGATTCAAAGTGTCTAATTGCAAGTTCCTCTTGTTCGATCTCTTTTCTTTGCAATTATTTCCTGCATTTTCAGTAATCTTATTTAATGAAATTTCTTGTAGGGTCGATTCCAGCGTTACAGACTCGGATGTTGGTTCCATCTTCAACCAAGAGGGACAAAATATATCTTCTGTGACAAGAGACGACATTACAGGAGGGCGGAAAACAGATGCGTTCAGTAAAGATGGATAATACAGATATAAAAGGATATTAGCAACTTATATGACTTTTTTTGAAACGAGCAATTGGATCAAAATTGAAACATATGCTCTCAGTAGAGGTAATGTTCGATATTTGTTTCAGGTCATGCTAAACACCCAGAGCCCGGTTTTCGAACAATGAAAAAGGCCAATGCTTTCAATAAATCGAAAATATCCATAATTGCGAAGGAATTCCAATATAATTCATTTTTCCCGGTATTCTCGTCCTTCTCACTTCCTCTACAACAACAGTTGCAACATGTTGCAACTGTCGGGTTTGACACACCGCCGTTTCACACACGCAAACTCTTGATGGAACATAAAGACAGACGACAAGCTCCTTAGAAGCAACAATTTGTCACAATATTAATTGTAATTGTGCGTAATTAAGACCATGTCGTTGACCACATGGCGACAATTCCAGTTCTTCGAGAATACTCCGATACGAGATCCGAATTTTGGCACCGATAGTCCGTTGTATTCCGACAACTCCACCTCCGCCATATGCTCGTCATTGGACTATCTTGTGATTTCCACGGACAATTGCACAATTAAGATCATAAACAGAGAATTCAGTTTTCTAAAGGAGTTCGTCGCTTATCCAATTGGCTACAATGTGACGTTTTTGAAGTCGCTTGCCAACTCCAATCTTGTGGTGACCTTGGCGGAACAACAGGGTCTTCCCTCCATCATCAAGTTATGGGACTTGAGCAAAATTCTCAGCTTGACCGAGACAAACGAAGAGGATTATGAACACAAGTTCCACACCGTGGTCAATGTGACCAATGGTGACAATTCCTTTCCCATCAGTTGTTTGGAGATCAACGAGGAATTCACCGTCATTGCCATTGGGTATACCAACGGTAAAGTGATTATCATCAGAGGAGATCTTCTCCGAGACCGTGGATCCAGACAAAGATTGGTTTACGAGTCCAATGATCCAATCACGGGGTTAAAATTCAGAAACGATCAGCTCCTATTGTATATCACCACCACCTCCAAGGTGTTGACGGTTCCTACTAATGGAAGAAATCAGGGAAAACCCCACAGAATATTGGATAAATTGAGTGGTGTTGACTTGAATTGCTGCGACATTGATAAGGATTCGCAGGAGTTGATTGTAGGTCGAGATGATTCGCTCGCATATTATAATCATTTGGGAAAATCCCATTCCATCAACTTTGAAGCGCCTAAAAGACGTATCTACAAAAAGGGAAAATATCTCATGATGATTTCGCCAGTTGAGACCTCCAGAACTGTGGCACAATCAATGATATTAGACACGGTCAATGGCGGATCCTTGACCACCAGAATCATCATAATTGACCTCATTGCAAAACACATCTCGTTCACTCTTACGATTTCCAACACTATCAATCAAATATTCGAAATGAGAGGGGATATATACCTCCTCTCGAGTGATGGTGTTCTTCATAAGGTTCACGAAAAGTCATTAAATAGACAAATTGAAATCATTATCCAAAGAAACCTATATCCTACTGCCATTCAATTGGCTCAAGACTCGAATGTCTCCAAAACTGAATTATTGAGAATCTACTCTAAATATGGGGATTATCTATACTCGAAGAATCAATTTGGTGATGCTATGCAACAATATTTGACCTATTTGGAAATTTATTCTGAATCAAACGATGAAAGAGAGAATCTTACCAATTTCATCATGGAAATCATCCAGAAATTCAAGGATATTTCGAATATCAATGACATGACGTTGTTTTTGGCAAAGCTTTATGATTTGAATCTCTCCAATAACGACCACCTCACGTTGCTTCTTTGCTGTTACTGTAAATTAAAAAAGGTGGATCAAATTGATTCATTTATTAGCTCTTTAGATTTAGAGTCTGCAAATCCGTCTCCTTCAAAGGTCAATTTTCAAGAATTGAATTTCCAGTTGATCATCAATCTTTTGAGAGAGTGTAAATATTTCCTGCAGGCCATAAATCTCTTATACAAGTTGAAACAACCAAATATAATAGTGGAAATCCAATTGAACGATTTGAAAACCTATAAAACATGCATAAATTTCATTAAAACATTGCCTATCGATGATTGTTTGAGAATATTAATTGACTATTCGAAGTTATTGTTAGATAACACTCCAAATGAAGCAACAGAGTTATTGATTGGTGTCTTTACAGGAAGATATATTCCAGAGGGATCTCCTGAATCAATTATCAACTTGGCCCCTTCACAATTAACTCACCAAGAAGACGAGCCAAAAACAGGAGATTCCCTTACTTCAGCGATGTTTCCGTTAAATAGTTATAAAGCCTTCGTGACTTTTATGTCGGGTGGTGCAGATAGAGATTCCAATTCTGATATCTCTTCCATTGCTGCTTCGATAGAACCTACGTATTTACCCCCCAAGCCGAGAATTATATTCCCAAGTTTTATTAACAAACCTAATGAATTTGTGATTTTCTTGGAGGCTTGTATTGAAAGCTACGATAAATACCAAGGGAACGTGAAGGATAAGAAAGATATCTTAATTACTTTGTTTGAGATGTATTTATCGTTGGCTGACACTTCTGATGATTTAGAATCAAGACAGATATGGGAAGGTAAAGCTAGGGATTTGGCAGAGAAAGAAAATGAATTGATGGATAGCTCTTTGTTGTTATTGATTTCAAATGTCAATAACTTTAATGAGGGAGAGATGCTAGCAAGAGACAAGTCTGGGTTCGAAATTGACTTGTTCAGATCTTGTGTTGTCTCGCAAGATGTTTCTGGTGCTCTTAAAATCTTGAACAAATACGGGCCCTTGCAATCTGAGCTCTATAAATTGGCCCTCAATTTCATCATATCTACACAAGAGATCTTTGACGAGTGCGGCATTGAAAACTTCAAGGAGATCTTGACACAAATCAAATTGAAAAAGTTGATGACTCCTTTGGATATCATTCAAACATTGAGCATTAATAACATAGCCACAATTGGATTGATAAAGGATTATTTGATTGAGTTCATCACGCAACAGAAGCAAGAGATCGAGAACAACGAGAAGCTCATAGAATCGTATTCTTCAGAAACAGACGTCAAGAAGAAGCAATTAGACGAGCTATTGAACAAGCCGATGGTTCTCCAAAATACAAAGTGTTCGTTGTGTCATTTGAAGCTTGATTTCCCGATCGTTCATTTCAAGTGCAAGCATTCGTTTCATCAGAGGTGTATTGACGAGGACTCGTCGACTCATTCGGATAACGAAGTACATTGTCCATTGTGTGCCAACGATGTGAGTCAAATCGAGGCATTGAGACAGAGCCAGGTTGATTCGAAGGAACGGTTTGATTTGTTCAAATCTTCCTTGTCTGACAGTGAAGACAGATTCCGGGTGATTAGTGAGTTCTTCGGGAGAGGGGTGATGGAAAGCGATGTTTATGTATATGACGATATATGAGAATATGTCACAAAAGTAATCAATGGATAGGGGTTTCAATTTTTGTAGTAAATGGCTGTGTTTGGCTGATACTTCGTGTCTGCACAGACCTACAGCACTGGAACATGCCGTCTCGATACACTCAGAATGAAGAAATATACGGGGACCCAGAAAAGTGAAAATTGGGTGTGATAGCAGTAGAATAACGAGACACATCGGATTGTAGAGTGTGTGGTGTTCTGAGTCTTTCGTTTTTGCATTATTATTTTTCTTAGAGACCAAGAATGGAGATGGAGACGATAGATCCAGCTCCGGCTATAGAAGACGTTGAAGAATGGTTAGGCCAAATTAATTGCCAGCGTTATTATTCCAAGTTTCAAAGTGAGTGATTACGGGGGAAAGAGCTTCATCGAGTCTTCTTGTTACTAACATCGTCTAGAACATGGCATCACCGGTGACTTGATACCCGAATTGGATGGTGCCTCGTTGAAGGAGATTGGGGTCGAGAAGGTGGGAGACAGACTCAAGATCGAGTTGAAGATCTCCAATTTGAAGATCAATCGGTTGGGAAATCAGATCTCTGCGCAAAATGTGTTGGAGATGCTCCGGTTCCCGTCGCAAGACGACCAACAATTGATGTTGATTGATTCCTTGGATTCCTCTACAACCTTGAACAACACACAGGTTTCGTCGCCTACACGGGACCAACGCCAGTCAGAGACAAATAAGACCATCACATTCATTCTACAGGACGGGACATCCAAACGGGTCGATGTCACGGGTTGTTTCAACGCCCAATCCATCAAGAGAAAGGCCCTAAAAAAGATAGGCTTAAAATCGAACCATGCTGATTGGAGCACCTATGTGGCGGATGATGCTTCCAAATATCATTTACTTTATGACGTGGAATTGGTGACTATCTGTTATTCGCCAGAGAGACTCGAGAAACATAGAATCATATTATGTCCCAGCAACGAAGATCCAAGTGTTGCTGCCCTTGAGGTATCCCAGAAGATCATAACCAAATACGAGTCGTTCTTCAAGAGTAATACCAAGAGTGAGGCGACGAAAGCCACTGGTCCACAACCCACATTGAGAAACTTCTTTGGACAAAGACCTCCAAGTGAGCTCATTTCGTCCAATTTAGCCGAATATTTCCCTGAAGCTCATTCTGAAGAATTGCAACAGACGGTGAGAAACTCCGTCAGATATTCTGTCAGATTGTCGCGATTGTCGCCATCGCGACTCTCTATTCTCAGTTCCGGAAACTCCATCCTGAGTGGAGTCTCGAGGAATGTTTTAGGATCGTCCAGAACTATAGGAAATGTGTGGATGAACAACGCTGCTGCTTTGGATGAAGCAGTTTCCATTAAACTGCTGGAAACTGCAGAAACTGCCAGCATTAGAGATGAGGAATCTACGCTAAGGAAACCACCCGGCTTCAGCGATGCGAACAGTGTACATTCCAACCAGTTTCGGAGTCCTAGTCCGTTGAGTGTTAGTAATAGATTCTCTATAATAACAGCCGATGCAGCTAATCGTGAGTCCAGAATCGAACTTCTAAGTTCTGACGAGGAGTCGGATGAAGAGGACGAGGAAGACCTTTTAAGAGATCTTTCCTTGACAGACGAATTGGCGCCCAAGAATTGGTTGAAGGGGGCTAGAATCGGGTCCGGAAGTTTTGGTACGGTTTATTTGGGAATGAATTCGTTGACTGGTGAACTTATGGCCGTGAAGCAAGTGGAATTGACTACCCCCGGCTCTTCTGTCCTGGTGGATGCTACAAAGCAAACGATGATAGATGCTCTACAACATGAAATGACGTTATTGAAGGGTCTCAATCACCAGAACATCGTGAGATATCTTGGATCTTCGACTGATCCAGACTTCCTCAATATCTTCTTGGAATATGTTCCGGGTGGGTCGGTGTCTTCGATGTTGAATAGTTATGGGCCGTTCGAAGAGCCGTTGATTAGAAACTTTGTTGGACAGATATTGATCGGATTAAATTACTTGCACGGAGAAAACATCATTCACAGAGATATAAAGGGCGCCAACATCTTGATAGACATCAAAGGGACGGTCAAAATCAGCGATTTTGGTATTTCCAAGAGAGTGAACGACTCGCTGCAAAGCAGAAGGGCCTCTCTACAGGGATCTGTGTATTGGATGGCCCCGGAGGTGGTCAAACAAACTGCATACCCCAAAAAGGCGGACATCTGGTCTGTTGGATGTCTCGTAGTGGAAATGTTCACAGGGAAACATCCGTTCCCAGATTTCAGTCAAATGCAAGCCATCTTCAAGATAGGGACACATACTACGCCGGATATCCCTGAATGGTGCACCGAAGAGGCCAGGGCGTTTCTCAGCAAGACATTTGAGATTGACTACCACAAGAGACCCGGGGCTGACGAATTGTTATCGCATCAATTTCTCAATACGTTGATCATGTCGAAGAAATAGGCTGGTAGATGTAGTAATGGCATGTTGTGTTCTGCAGAGAGTGTAGGGCCAATGAAACCATAAAATGGTATGTGTCAATATATGTTGACCTGTTACTGGGACGATATGTCCATTTTCTTCTGGATGCAACGGACAGGGTAGTGGCTGCAATCGATGCGGTAGGTTTTGCTATTAGCTGAGTCTGACATCATTCAACATGATTTGGGCGGCATTAGTCTGTGCACACACAGGATCCCGCCGGTGACATGACTCCATAGTGGGCACAGCAAATCATACAATGGACCCGAGTGGCAATAGTGGTAAGCAATGGTAAGACTACCTTTTTTGTATATAATTGTGTAGAATTGTAGCAGGGCGCAACTGATCTCGTCTATGTACAAAGAGTTATTGGTGGTGTTGATCGTGTTGAGTATTGGCTATAGTAGAATGAACGAACAACAGCAACAACAACAGCAACCCGAAGAGGTGCCACAGCCAAAGTCGCTCGAGCATGTCAAACCAGAGGACATTCGAGTCAATATTGGGGGAAAGGTGGTGCCGTTGAGTTCCATCAATAAGCCCCATCATGCTGTTTATCATCCTAGGGTGACGTCTGGCGGTGTATTAAGAACAGATCAAAGACCCAATGTTGATGCCAATTCGCAAAGACAGCCCGAAAAGGAATGAGCTGGTGTTGTGTAGATCTCATTATGCTGTGTATTGCTTGAGGTCCCGGACCAACAGACCAGGGACTGGAATAGGAGCCAGAATAGGAAGAAGTGCAATTATTAATGTCCATATGTTGTAAAGACCACAGTCATTGCATGTAAATCACACAAAGAGCCTTATTCTATGTATCCAGACAATTCAAAGACCGAATGTTGAAATTGACTGTATGATGTCTAATTCTGCCGAATCATATGATATCCTCTCAATCGAGAAATCTTACCACATGTCTTAAATCAGCCCGCTACAGAGATGTCGCAATGTGGGGAATGATACTCAATTGGCGATTATCCAGCCGTGACATTAAGTTAGAGACTGCTGCTCAATGAAGGTGCCATGCAGGAAGATCCAGGATATTAGGGGAATGTTAGGATTTATTTTTGTCCCAATGTGCAGAGAATATTGTAGAGAAAGCCCTTCTTCATTTATTTTTATTTTTTATTTTCACTTCGTCTTTCCTCTGCCCATCACGTACTGTTGATCCAGATCGGCCACTCGCCGGAAAAACTATCATGAACAGACATAACTCGATTCGGCGTCTCGTATCCATCAGTGTAACATCTCGATACAGCAGATATGCTTGGACTTCCTCGAAGATGGATCCGTCAATTGTATTATCTTGTTGGGTTTTTTGCGATAGCATTGATATTGATCGTTGTGGCCAATAATCAGAACGTGATCTCGCAATCAATTCAGGCAAGAATACCCTATTTCAAACAACCGGAGGCGGTGATTGTAGATTTGGACATCGAGACTTGTTACAAATATCTGAAGAATTGCGGATTGGGCTCCGAATGGTATAGAGTGCCCAAGGACTTGTATTTGGGGTCGGCTTGGTCGTCTAAGGGATATCTTTTCAGCAAGAGGATCAAGCGAGAAGCCTTGGTCGCCGACCAATTGGTGGTGGTGGATTTGGCTGTTTATGACAATTTGGCTGCCAAATTAAAGGGCAATGGTAAGGCCAAATTGCCCTTGGCTGTGCTCAAGGATTTGTATAATGTTGGCTATGACACCATTGAACTTGTCAAGGCAGAAGCTCCGTCGGTGGAGGCTTCTGTTCCGCAAGAAACGTCTGCTCCAAAGACCAAAAGAGATGCTGTGCCCATAGATTACCCAATCCCCACGAAAGAACAACTCGAGAAACGGGGCTGGGAGCTGCGATCCAACGGACTCTGGATACGGCGAGATGTGTATAACTCCAAGGCCTCGTTGACTGCGATCGATGTTCTATTTGGAGTGGATGCCGTGGACCCAAGACCTGATTGGACATTATTGAAGAGTGCTTTGGATTTCGAATCCGACCTTCCCGCCTATATCACCTTCCGCAAGGGTCCAGGCGAGTCCTATGTCAAGCCGAAGTTGAAGGTGAACCAAAACGGAAAGTTCAAGATTCTCCAGGTTGCCGATCTTCATTTCAGCACTGGTGAGGGTGAATGTCGTGATCCATTCCCAGCATCAAGTGCCGAAGGCTGTAAAGCGGATCCAAGAACCCTCAAGTTCCTCAACCAGGTGTTGGACATCGAACAGCCAGATTTCGTTGTGTTAACCGGAGACCAGATCTTTGGAGAAAGTTCGTTGGATTCAGGTACTTCCCTTCTTAAGGCTTTGGCGCCTTTTATCGAACGAAAGATCCCGTTCGCTGTGACTTTGGGCAATCACGATGATGAGGGGTCGATGAGTCGACAGGAGGTGATGGAATTATCCTCTTATTTGCCGTATTCGTTGAGTTCTGTTGGACCAGAGGGTGTGGATGGAGTTGGAAATTACGTATTGACGGTTCAAGGACCCTCCTCTAAGAACCCAGCAATGGCGTTGTATTTCTTGGACACCCATAAATACTCCCCCAATCCAAAGGTGAATCCTGGATATGATTGGATCAAAGAGTCGCAGATCAAGTTCTTGGAAAAGTCCCATAATGACTTGAGGGCGGGAATCGAGGCATACACCCACATCCATTTGCCGATGGCCTTCTTCCACATCCCGTTGCCTGAATACAGGAATGTTCCGAACCAGATAGTGATTGGAAACGTGAAGGAAGGGGTGACGGCACCTAGATATAACACGGGGGCAAGAACTGTCCTTGGCCAGATCGGCGTGAAGGTTGTGTCTGTTGGTCATGATCATTGCAATGATTATTGTTTGATGGACATTGAGAAAAATAAGTACAAGGAAGACGAAATCAACAAAATGTGGTTGTGTTACGGGGGAGCATCTGGAGAAGGTGGTTATAGTGGTTACGGTGGAACGGCCAGAAGATTGCGTATCTACGAAATCAACACCCAATCCAATGATATCAGATCATGGAAAAGAATCGAAGGGAATGTTGAAGAGGTGGTGGATAGTCAAGTGTTAGTTTCTGGTGGCCAGGTGGTTCAATCGTGATCTGTATATTAAGGAAGTATGAGATTCTAATGTAATGAGCACTATAATATTCATTGAAAGGAGAAGAATGTTTCAATTATTGTAGAGAATCGTCGTGGACCCCGTCTCGCCTATTTATAGTGCACCGTTTGACAGCATCTCTGGTTACGTGCCATGAGCAGAAACAAACACGAACATCTCGACACAACTTATCGGTTGTGATATTTATGTACACGGACCCTTAAATAGATTTCAGGGTGATTGTGGTGGACTACTGTTCATTTTGAGTAATTTGATAATTTAATTTTCCGTCTTGAAAAATGAGCGCACCATTGCCAGAAGGATACAACTTCAGAAGATTACAGATCTCCGATTATGATAACCATTATCTAGAAACATTGGCGGTCTTGACCACGGTGGGAGACATCTCCAAGACTTCTTTCGAGGAGTTGGTGCATCATTGGGACTCCTTGTCGTCCATATACAATCCACAGGTGATCACCAACGAAAAGGGCCAAATCGTGTCCACGGGGATGTTGATGGTGGAGAAGAAGATGATCCACGAAGGAGGATTAGTCGGCCATATCGAGGACATTTCCGTGAACAAATCGGAACAGGGAAAGAGATTGGGATACGCCATGATCACCAATTTGTTGGAATTGGGAAAGAATGCCGGCTGCTACAAGGTGATTTTGGATTGTTCAGAACATAATGTCGCTTTCTACGAGAAATGTGGCTTGAAAAAAGAAGGTGTCGAGATGGGGTTTAGATTCTAGTTGCTACATGGTGAATAAGTAAAATTTCTATAACTATTGTACAACATTAAGACCACCCATTTTGTCTGTGAACATCAGATTTTCTCCAAACCCTAAATAATGTTAATATGGCGTTATGTCCACAATTCCAAGCAATATACTCACTTCCACGGAAATCACGGAATTCCCTCTGATCACTATAGTGCCTATGAGGATCTTCTCACCATTCTTCTTTTCCTCCATGGCTTCCTCTAGCGTGATATTCAAGAAGTTCTGGGTCTGTTAGTAATTCCAACGTCAAAAATATACCTCGAATACTCACATCATAGCCTCGTAACGTTCCTAGAACCTTTCTGGTGCCGTTCAATTGAACAGACACCTTCTTATCCATATACTGTATTGTTAGTAACTTGAGGTCCCACGTGAAAAAACAAGCTCAAATACACTCACATTCTTCAATTCTGGAGTGTTCACCATCTTTAATTTTCTCGTTTATCCTATGTTGAGAAGGTTATTCCATCGTAATTCTTCTCTATTTGACTTCATCTCTCACGAGAGATTTCATTTTGTCGTGTGATGAACAATTGAGATTGGGTTTGGCACGATGATCGCATACCATGGACATGTTAATTTAATTGGTGGGGATAAGAGAGATATTATCAGTATTATATGAGGAGTTGATTACAAGAATAAAGATTTTTGAGGAGATGATTATTGGAATTACGTTTTTTTTGGGATTGAATGACTCAGATAAACACATAGGTCTCTGTATGAAATGATCTAGATGTAATACGATTACCATGGTCATGACCTTAATTGTGGGTTATTCCGGAATTATAGAATAATACATACAATAGAGACAAATTAATACATTTCTGACCAATGAACAAAAACATTATCGTTCATTTCGCTTCTCTTTATTCAGTATAGCTGCAATTTTGCAGCACATCACGTGATCACAACCCTGCACCAAAGAGATATAAACAAGAGATCGAAGTGCCAAACACGCGATTAACTGCTGGTAACCATAAAACCATAGATGAGTAATATCACAGATCTTGGAGATCTTTCCGATCTATTGAGGACTTCGCCGAGTCAGCCGTCAGAAAGTCGGAAATCAGCCCCGAATGATGGCCCTGCTGCCAACAAACTAAACATTGTACTAGAAGAATCTGTAGGAAAACCACAAGATGCCAATGGAATTGTGGCCGAAGAACCAAACGAAGGCGATACCGCTGTGGAGAAACAGGAACAGAAACTACTTCTCTCCCAGCAGAGATCGGATCTCATTCTAGAGAGAGCCGGTCTTAAGACAAAGGTCCAGGAATTACAGCTCAAATTGGCCAAATACCAAGCTGAGAATATAAAACAAACGAATAAGGAACAGGAGGATCGTGACAAAGAAGAAAAATTGGAAAAAGAGTTGTTGGAACAATTAAACGACGAAGAAACGACGGACGACCCGCTTTCTCAATTGAATGTTCTACCTTCTACTAATTGGGAGAAGAGATTGAAATTGGCCAAACAATTCTTTCCCTTGATGGAGATCGATAGAATGAACTCAACCGTGCATAATGAACAAGATAGAATACTAAAAATAGTGAGCTTCAAGTTGCTTTTTCCTTTATTATTCAAAATAGGCATTAATTTATCTATAAACCTAAACGACGATTCGATTGAAAAGGTGGAATTGCTCAATAATACGATGTTTCTCATTTCGCCGTTGTTATGTTTGGACCAATTCGTCAAGGATAATAATCTCTCGCTAATTGTTTATTCTTTGAATTCGTACGCCAATATCCTTAACACCAGAATCCTAACCTTCACAAGAATAGTAACAACATATCCAGAATTAGTGAATCTGGACATGGTATCATCCAGCACAATCAGAAATTATGCCAATTTGAAAAGCAGGGACCATTTGATCTTGAAGAAAGGCGGGAAGAAGTTGGTTCTTCAATGGACGTTGGTTCTTGGAGAGATAATTCTTGGGGAGTTTGAATCAGTATTAAAACTCTTTTTGTTAGAAGAAGACATTGACTCCATTTTACCTGAATCTAACAATGTTAACGAGCTTTTCCTTGGTCTTCTACCCAAATATGGTGTGTGCGAGTCTATAGGTATCATAATCGACAAGGTATTTGAAGCCATATAACAACGGGCCTACAAAGTTCCGCCATAACTTGAATTTGTCTGTAATACTTAAATCCGCTATTTTCAAAAGCTCAATTTCAATTCGCCATTGGCGTTATTAAGTTTGATGGCTTGAGGCTCAGTTTCCTCGGTACTGAAATATCTCTCATTCGCCTTCTTGATAAGCTCTTGTCTGTATTTGTTAAATTCATTAAATTTATTATAGACCAGGTCGAAGTCCTTCGAATTCTGTAGTCTTAGGTTCTCCAAACTAGCTAATCCCTTGAAAAACTTCTTTTTCAAGAACGATTCTTCGTTAGAAGCTGATATATCGGTCATAGTTTTCTTGATAAGTTTAGTATTCTTTTCGATTGGAGTAGAAAAGTCTGAAATAATCATGTGCTCGGGTGTATCACTACCAGCACTGACGGAATGGTTCACTTGCACGGCACTTACAGCTGCTTTCTTGGTCTTCTTTAGAAGGGAAGAAGAAGCATCGCCTTCTTTATCCTCCAAATTGTGTTTCTTGACAGGATGTCTTCCTCTTTTTGGAGTACTGTTATGCTCTTCATCTCCTAAATACACCTTACGCAACTCAATCATTTCAAGGCCATATTTCTTTTCTTCTTCTGTATCAATGTCATACTCTTCATCCTCATCGATATATTCATTGGGTGGGATTGTTGTGTTGACTCCGTCACCAAACGGGTTCAGCAAAAGTTGTTCCTCGGTGAGATTTGTCTCTAAATAAGTGTACATTAGCCATAAGAATCTCATGGCTCTACACTTTGGTCTTATTTTCGCATTCAAGAAGAAATCAAAGAAATCTCCTCCTCCAGCCACTCTTTCTTCCTTTTCTTCTGGTGATTCTGATTTCAGCTCGTCATTGACACCACCCCCACTCAAAAACTTAACCTCGTTCTCGTAAGAACTCATTAAGAAGATCAAATTGATAGCATTGGACTTATGTTTCTTTTCAGAACGGGCAAAAAGCTCTTGCATGTCCTTTGGCTCGTCGTTCTCCTCACACACCGACTTCAAAATGGATTTCAATCTGGGTGTGTCTTGTAAGGTTTTTGTATTAGAATTGGTATTGACCTGTAGAACAGGAATAGAATGGTAGGTTCTTAATTGTGATCTCATTTCCGGAACAAAGTTGACCGTGGTGTTCATTCTGCCGACATTGACTAGCAAACACACCATCCCCACCGCACGGGCCATGATCTTGTCCGTCAATAGTCTGTCTTTCAATATTCTCGAGCATTTGGACGACTCTGCTATGGTCCGGATATACAAGTCTATGAAGTTCAATTTGCGTTTGTCTTCACCATCGTCATACGGGTTGGTGAACACCTTCTCTTCGTTGGTGAACAAATCCTTCAAGAACTCGTATTGGATATCTTTCCGCCAGAATGGCTCACCATCCGTCTTCTTCAAATGACGCGATCTGGATTTTATAAGCAACGTTTGATATGTCTTGGTCTTGGTCTGGGTAGTTGGAGCAGCTTCCTTCTTGGTGGTGGTCTTGGTCTTGGCTTCCGATGGCTGTTTCGGTTTCTTTTCTTTCTTCTTCTTGGCGTCGCCCGGAGTTTCAAGTGGGGTCTCGTTGGTTTCTGGCGTGGCGACAATGGACTGGCCATTATCGTCATTGGTCAATAACGACGAAATCGACACGCTATGGGCGGTTTCTGGCGCCTTAATTGGAGAAGACGGCATCTCTATGTCGTGAACAGGATCGTAATTCATTTCCGTTGAGTTCCACTCCGTGGTGTATATCTTGGTTCGTCCTTATTATCCCAGAAGAATACAATTTGTTGGGCAGAATCATTATAATTCGTGATTCGTGAGTGTGATTGCGTGTAATAATCAACCCGGTTCAACACCTTTTCCAGCCGAAGGACCCACCAATGGCACATGAAGTATATATGGCATATATATCATATTCTTTAATTTTGCCTATTCTCTGTATATAAACTAATCTCTACATTAAATCATGGAAAAGCGTCAGTTTGAAAAATTATACATATGTAATATCATAAATATACCGAAGCCATATCCTTCAGCAATCAAGCCTTTTCAACAGCTGGAGAAGGTGAAGTAGTACCAGCAACCTCATGTTCAGAACCGGAGCTTCCCTTGGAATCGTTTGGAATCAACTCAACGTCGCGACTAAGACTCGTGTCAATGTACTTGTCATGGATATCCAATTCTCTGATCTTCAACAAGATCTCGTGATGTTGCATAATTGGCATCTCTTGTGCAACCTTAACGGCAGATACATTGTCGATATAAGCCTTGGCAAAAATAATATCCAACTCTTCCAAGGTTCTTCCCTTGGTTTCTGGGTAAAAATAGTAAATAAAAGGAATGAAAAGAACATTCAAAATGGCAAAGAAAAGATAGGTTCCCCAATGGATAGATGCAATCATCACCGGAGTGACTTGCACAACGAAGAAATTAAAAACCCAGTTATTCAACGTAGAAACACCGTTTAACTTTGTACGAAGTTTCATACTGGCAATTTCAGCGGGATATAACCATGGCAAAGTCAACCAGGTTGCCCCAAAGAAGGCCAAGTACAAGAAAATACCCACAGCAGCACCATTAGAAGCACTCTTGGTATCTGGGATCAAACAACCAAACACAATAACCATCGAGATACATTGACCAACTGAACCGATTATAAACAAAGGTCTACGACCGTACTTCTCGACCAACCAAAAGGAGAGACAAGCAAAAAGAGCATAAACAATAATTGTAACACCGGATAAGATCATGGACAAGATTCTTTCCATTCCCAACGAATTTTGGTACAAGACTGGAGCGTAGTAGATCACTGCGTTACAACCACCTAATTGTTGGAAGATTTGAGTAGAGGCACCGACAAGTGTTCTTCTCAAGTTTTGAGTTTTGCCCATGTCGAATAATTCCCTGTTGGACACATGGGTCTTCGATAATTTGATTGTTTCGTACATGGAGTCCTTGATGTCAATGGCCTCTGGGTCGTCAGGGGTAGTACTGTTCAATGCAGCAATGATTTCCAACGCTTCCTGCTCTCTGTGACGGGTTAACAACCATCTTGGAGATTCTGGCAAGAATGAAAGCGAGACAAACAAAATCACGGCAAATACAATCTGGAACGCAATTGGGAATCTCCAGGCAACAGAGGAGTCAACGAAGTCCAAACCAAAATCGATCCAATAAGCAATAACAGTACCAATAGCAATCATGGAGGCCTCGAAACAGATCAAGGCACCTCTATTGTGCGATTTGGACGTCTCTGCTTGCCACGATGGAATAGTAGACGTATTCATACCATTACCAACACCACACACAACACGACCGATAATAAACTGACCCAACGCAAACTTGTGTTTGATGGCGGTGATCATGATGATAGTACCAAGACACATAATCACACATCCAATTTTTATCACCTTCTTACGTCCCAAACGATCACCAAACAAGATTGCAAAAATTGCACCTGCAGCACACCCTAACTCGTAGACAGCGGTGACAGTCCCTTGAATAGTAGAAGTGTGAACGTCATCTGGGCCCCTCAGCTTTGTTTGAGGAAAATCTTCATTGAAATTCTTGTTTTCAATAATACCGCTCATGACACCTTGATCATACCCAAACAACAAGAAACCCACTGTGGAAGCAGCAGTAATTGCCTTGATTAAGCTATCACCTTGTAAACCGAAATATTCCTTCATTTTGGAGTGTTCATCAATTTTTTTTAATACGTTGTTGAATAAACCTGGGAAAGACTTTTTACCTGGCAGACTGTCCAATTCTTATACTCTTTCATGTGTTCATCCATGTGTTAAGGGACAATGGTGCTCCCAAAACTTCTCCAACTGCACCATGCGCAATGAAGCACGACCGCTTAAAGTTCCCGGGTTTTATGACGTACATTTCTGTAACTAATGCATGTCCTTTCTGCTGCAAATGACAGGCTGCACGACATTGCGCAGTCACAAGAGTCAGAACGCCGTTGATGGAGCTGTGTGAGGAGAATCGGAACCTTACCCCAAGAGCTCGGAGTTTTTGATGGATAATAAACTCCGATGACAAGAACCATGGTATTAGTTATGGCTACATTTGCTTAGATTCGATGTGGGGATGTCTGGGGAGAGCGTCTTAGATTATGTGGTGGAGAAGGTTGTTCGGCCAGAGCTGGTGTTTGATGTTGTGTAAATCTTTGTAAATGGCATTTTGTTTGATGGAATGGCGAGGGAAGGAACGAGGGAACGGTCATATAATGAAGATCAGATATGGTGTGCCATATCACATCGTATCTTCCTTTAGAGTGTGTTTGGCTTTGTTGTGCCTTGCTCTGGTCTGATGCGGTACAACTACTGTAGAAGTCGTAGTAGTAAAAAGAGATCTCTCGGGGTTTGTTGTATATGGGGAACTCTATTCCTCCGGGATTATAGTTATACCCCATAGGAGTGCAGCGTGATTCAAGCGGTCCATCTAATTCTGCTTATCTGAGGCAATTCTTGAGTCAGGTGGGTGAAACCATTGACTTGTGCATCTTAAACTTTGCTGTTGCTAAAAAGTTAAAAAGTTAATTGGGTTTGGTCTACTAAGAAAGAGGCATGGAGAGTCCCATCAACCACTAATTGCTGGAGCGACCAACCAATTATTAATACCATCACACCCCAGTTAGGACTTGACAAAACCCATGAATGTTCTTGACTCATATATACATAGCATTTATTCCCCCACATTGTTGTTTCGTTTCAGAGGAGGGAATCTGGAATTCCTTTTGCGATCGGAGTTCCCCATTCATCTCTCTGATCTTCTCCCCACAGCACTTTTGAGCTTGATCGATTTAGACCTCCATTGTTCTTTTGGTACGAACAATGTGTCTAAAAATCTGCTAACCATTATCGCTCTAACCTTAATTGGAGGTGGAGGATCATCTGCAAAGCGAATTCTCCCGGGAGATTTACCTGAAGATCTTCGTCTAATACATCCTGAAAACGTTGCCATGTGTAAATCAATGCGGCATTTGATAAAGTTCAGGATGTTATCTGCAACAGGATATGGAAGAAATCTCCACCTCTAGTCTTGGGAGGTTCAAATGAAGTAAAACCTACTCAACCCAGTAGAAGAATAAGCGCCAATTGGATGTGGGGAACATAAACGAGGTAGGGTTTGTGTTTTTGTCCCACAGATATACTTGGTACCATTACAGTTCCTGTCTGGGAAAGGTGTAACCTCTCTGTACAATTACGTCATTGCCATCGGGACACATACCTTTTCTACAATTTCAATTCAAGATCAGATTAATCGTCTATTACACTAGCCAGAGAGATAAGATAGACGATGACTTAATATTCTAGGTCTCTAGGTCATTACTTCTTTCCGGATTTTTTACCACCTTTGTTGGCCCCATTCAGACCTTTTTTGGCTGCAGCATCTCCACCCGGTAATACGAGCTTAATCTTTCCAACTGTAAATGCAGACACCAATTCAACATTCTTTGTGGCTTTTAAGATTTGGTGCTCATTCTCCCAATCAAGATCCATATCTGTTGCGGAGTTGTCCATTTTTCTGTTCGCAAAATAGTTCATTGTATCATTGAGGCACTTTCCTTTTTTCGCAGATCCCGGTTGAATCTTTACCTTATACTTCAATTTAGTAAGTGAATACCAAGGTGCGAAAACAGGTATGCAATCGTATACTGCATCAGTGGATTTGGGTTTAGCAATTAAGGAGTCCAATATTTCCAAATAGTTAGTTGTCTTGGATTCGTTATCGTTCCCCTCTTCTTGGTACTTCCTGTATACGTTTTCTTGTTTCTGTTGATTTCTAAATGCTCTTGTAGTCTCCGGGGTATCTGATTTGTTGAGCTCCGACTCTGGAGGTGGACTTTGAACTTGCTTCAATGTACCCAATGCCTTCATTCTGAGCTGTCTCTCTTCATCGTCCTGGTCGGCATATTTCGTGGCCATCTTCTTCATCTTACCTTTCTTCCCTCTAACATTAGGTGGTTTCTGAGAAGATTTCTCCTTGACTTGTTCTTTGACTTCTAATGATTCGAGAGCTCTTTCTATAGACTCCACATCCTTAGAATTGTTATCAAACGAATTAGCTCCTTTCTTGATATCACGTCTCTCCTTAGCTGTGAGTCTCTTTTTAGAAACGAAATCTGTAGCATTTTGCTTTTCCGGCTCCAAAATGCTATCAACAGTGGAACTTTCCTCATAGTTCTTCAAGTCATATTTGTCTTCTTCAGACTCGACTGGCGAAGATTCTACTCCCTCATCGTTATTTGGCTCTGGAGTATGACTTTCATCATTTTCCTTCACGTTCTCGTCTTCCGATGGCACGGACCCTTCTCTGGAGATAGATTCGGTTACTTGTGCTAGCTCTGCCAGTCTTGACTTGTTGTCAGCAATTTCAAGACCCAGCTCAGCTTCTCTGGATAAACGTGTTTCACGATAGGATTTAGCTGTTTCCTCATCACCTAACCAAAAGAATCCAAACCCCATGACTAGTTGAGCAGGAGGCATATAGTTTTTCTTCCCATTATAAGCAAATGCACCACTATTCAAAATGGACCCATCATAGTCCTTCTTACTGATTTCATCACCCCTCAAATACCAAGAAGAAGCAACAATTTTATTTGTCCAGGCTTTAGAGCCAGTTAATGCAAACACACCAGCTTGGAAGATGGTAGAAGGAGGAACGTTCTGGTTCTTATATGGATTTTTGATAAAGACCTTTAATGAATCATCCATATCAGAAGACACAAAATAGTCGTTATCATTGAAATGTCTGTAATATATCATATCATTTTGAGAATCGTCTCTACCAGACAAAATCAAATATCCCTCACTAGAAACAAACCAATAAAACTTTTCAAACCAATATTTGGATCTGAGAGGCTTCAAGACATCTGTTTCACCCTTCAAGTTTTTAGCTAAATCCTGATTGATCTTACGTTCGGTGTTCTTTAAGGCAAGTTCAGCGGATTTCTCAACCTTTGACCTTTTGCTCTCAGCGACTTTCTTGGCGTCGAAATAAGTTCTGGCATTAGCAAAAGAAGTCAAAGATAGGTCGATAGTAACAGTGATGTTCTTTTTAGTGGTCTTGGAGCTATCTTTTTCAGATTCGTCGTCACCTTCTGAGTCGGAGTCAGAATCGGATTCTGAGTCCTCATCATCATCCACTTCATCAATTTCATCAGGTAATGACAAGTTAATCTTATTTTCCTTCAAATTTAAAGGCAATTTAAGTAGTTTAGCAACCACATTACCTCTCGATTGTTCCAATTTAATCAAAGATTCGATGTTGATCCAATCCATCTGTTGGTCAAGCAACGTCTGAATGGCCGTCGTAGCAGCTTCCACCAATTCCGAATGGATCATAATGATTTCACCTTTTTTGATATTTTGCTCTTGGATGTCGACTAAGGATTGCACCTTTTTGTCCTTTTCTTGTCTTGCTGCTTCAAGTCTCTTTTGCGCCGACACTTCTTGTTGCTGGATTTTCAAGGCATACTTAGAAGACTCGATGGTGGAAAAAAAGCTATCAACAGTTTTGTTATAGCCACTGATTTCTACTAACTTGTAATCCACTTGGTTTTTCAAAGTTGGTTCGAATGGGTGGAACTCATCGTATAGATACTCAAGATCCGAAGTACTGTCCTTGGCTGCTTCAGCTTCAGCATTGTACAACGGATTTTTCTTGGTGACGACATAGCCTGCTCTTTCGCCGTCGAATTCGATTAGTTCAATGTATTGATCCTCAGAATCATTCAAAGCCTGGGCCAATATGACAATATTTTCGGTGGCTGAAGCATACTCGAGACAACTGGAGGAGGGATCTATACCCTTGGAAATCAAATTTCTTTGGATCAAATCACCTGGTATGTGACTTGAATGTATGAATAACAACTTTTGGATGGAATAAACCTTCTTGTTCTTCTTGTTGCCGGAATCGGTAGAAGGAGTGGACGCCTTGATTCTTTCCTGTTCCAACCATGAAGTCACCTCCTCCACAGAGTAGGACTTCTTTTGATATTTGTATTCAGTGTCAAAAATAGTCTTATCAAACATGTGGTAAATCTGGCCCACGGCATATTTGTCTTGTGTGTCTCTATCTTGGACTATTCTTTGTAAGGCGATGATCTTTCCCTCATGGTCCAAAAGAAGAATGTTACCAGCACTGAAGAATTCGAAGGCCAAATAGAAAAGCCCGTCACTGAACTCAAAGATCAACACTCTGTCGTTCTCCAATTGTCTGATATTGGACAAACGTCTGGTCTTTAGGTGTTTTCTCAATTTGGTTACAAAACCCGAGGGTGTCTGGGTAGTAGTTCTTTCGAAGTCTGTCATGTGGATTTTGAACCCGGAATCCACCACCACGATCTTTTTGGAGTCTGGAATTGAAAACTTGAATGTGTAATGTTTGTTGGAATTGACCACATTGTAGATGTTCTGCAAACGGTAATTCAAGATGTTCTTCTCGATCTCGGAGGTCAAGATCTTAAGATCCAAAGCTGTGATTCTTTGCTGGGGAAATTAGTAAACGGCTCCCCACATTCGATCTCCGTCCATACATACCTTCATCTCTAATGTCTTGTTCCGCTGGATATGGTTGCAAATGCTGTGATCTCTCTGTTCTGTCTCGAGACCGCTGAAAAATCACCTCCAACTTTTACCCGGCAGCACGAGCGGCAAGCGACATGTCAAGACATTAGTAACAGGTTTGCAACACTATCAGGGTCCATAATGGGACGTATCTATACAATTTGTCATGCCCTTGGAGAAAATATTGAAGCCGTTGGCTGAGGTGTTGAAGAAGAAAGATGTCAAGGTGGTGTTCATGTTGGGTGCTGGTATCTCTACTGGGGAAGGTGCAAGAATCCCCGATTTCAGGTCTCCAAAAACTGGTCTATATTCCAACTTGGCCAAATTGAACTTGCCCTATGCCGAGGCCGTGTTTGATATTGAATATTTCAGAGACGATCCCACGGCGTTTTACACGTTGGCAGATGAACTCCATCCAGGATTGGGCAAGTTCCGGCCCACGAAGTTTCATTTCCTTTTGAAATTGTTCGAGATGAAGGGGGTTGTCAAACGGATATATACCCAGAATATCGATACTCTTGAGCGAATTGCCGGTGTTGACCCGGAGTTGATCGTAGAGGCCCATGGTTCATTTGCTGCAAACCATTGTATAGACTGTCAGGAGGAGATGTCGGAAGAAATGTTGAAAGCGGACATGGCAGATAAGTCAAAGGAGGGAATACCCACTTGTCGAAAATGCGGCGGTTATGTCAAGCCAGACATAGTTTTTTTTGGCGAAGGGTTGCCCAAGCGGTTCTATGATCTTTGGGACGAGGACTCCAAAGACATAGATGTGGCCATTGTCGCTGGTACTTCTTTGACGGTTTATCCATTTGCTTCGCTACCTGAGGATGTTGGCGATGATTCCATAAGATTGTTGATCAACAATGAATTGGTGGGTGATTTTGCTTCCTATGGTCGGGATGCGGATATTGTAGCATTAGAGGAATGTGATAAGGTTGCCGGTGTTCTAGCGGAATTATGTGGATGGGGAGAAGAATTGAACGAATTAGTGGAGGAAGGCATAAGGAAGTTCAAGAGCGAACAGGAGAGTGAGAAAGATGAGAAGAAGGAGGAAGAATCTGTGGTTGATTTGGAAACCAAACTTGCCCAATTGAACGTTAAAGAGACATTGGACGAAGAGGAAGGGAAATCAAAGAAAGAGGATGAGAATTCTGAAGAAGAAACAAATAAGAAATAAAGACATTAAGTAATATATAAGCTATTATGGAGAAAACGATGAAAGATGATTTAAACCTCCCGATTTTAAGCTACGACCTTTTGAGACGGATATTCTATTGTTACAAGTGATACAATCATTATTACGAGATTTCTTGTACTTCTTCTTCTTCTTCTTAACCAAGCCTTCTCGTAAGTAGAACGGCTTGACCCGCGTGTGTGTCAACCACAAGACATAAGCGCAAGGAAGGCGATAGATCAAATGAACTCTGTATACTTCGTCCATTGAGCTGAAATATATTCCCATAGACATTGGCAGTATGGCGGTGTTGAAAGGCAGGACAATGAACTTATTACGTTCTATTCCTGTGACCACACAATGGCGGACAACAAGATTACCCATGTCATCTGTGATTACAAGAGGTGTGAAGGACGCTGCCAAATTGAACAATGATGCTGAAGTTGCGGAAAGTGATGATGATGCTCAAACAACCGGTGTTATTAATAAGACGGGCGAGGAGTCAATGTTGTATTTTGACCATATCTTGCCCCATAAAGTTAGCAAATGGGACATTAAACACCCTATTTCGCTCTTCTTGATGAGAAAGTCCGCGGATGACTTGAAACAAGAGGTGTTGGAATTGGCCCAATCGGAAAACACCCCAATTCCAGACTTGAAGATCACCTCGTTTGTCACTCTAGAAAGGGACGGTGGAGCGTTTGTCAAGTTCCGGGTTCCCGAAGGTTATACGCCAGGCACTCTAAGCAAGAGTATTCAGAAAAACACCGCCAATAAGTCCAGAAATACGTTTTTCCATATGCTCACACATCCCGTCGCTTACACGGTCAAGGGGATTCCCTGGATCGAGGATTTGAGAAGATACCCCAGTCCCAAGCTTAGAATTGAGTTCGCAGGAGATGCCTTCTGCGAAGAGGAATTGTATGTTGTGTTCAGAAGATATGGTAAGATCATCGATATCGCACCACAAAGATCTGGAAGTATTTTCGCCTATATCACTTTTGCAACAACCAGATCGGCAATTGCAGCCAAGAATTGCATCACTGGGCTTACTTTGGAGGGAACCTCCTTCCATCTTCAATACGAGCCCATTGTAAGAGCCAGTTTCATTAGAGACATGATTGTGAACCATACTAGAATAGCTGTTCCTATTTTCATTGCCCTTCTTGCAGCCGGGGCTGTTTTGATCTTTGATCCGATCAGAGAATGGTTTGTAGAACAGAAGGTCACCCACACCTTTTCCAAATACACATATAAGGATAGTTTCTTGATCAAGGCGTTTATGGGTGGCTTTGACACTGCCACAGGTTATCTTGGCTTAAATGAATATTTCAAATGCAGAACCAATCATAAGAAGATTTATATGGGCGAGCTATGGTCTGAAAGATATGAGAACATAAAGCAATTGAAATTGTGGTTTGAAGAGAATGTTAATACCTTCATCATAGTCAGAGGTCCCAGAGGGAGTGGTAAGCACGATTTAGTTATGGACCATGCTTTGAGAGATCGTAAGAACGTCTTACTCGTGGATTGTGAGAAATTAGTCAAATCACGAACTGATTCGAATTTGATTAAGAATACTGCTCATGAATTGGGTTATTTCCCAGTGTTCCCTTGGATTAACTCAATCTCTTCGTTCATTGATTTGGCTGTCCAGGGTTTGACTGGCCAGAAATCTGGTCTCTCCGAGTCCAAAGACAGTCAGGTCAAAAATATGCTTTCCGTTGCTGCTCAGTCTATTAGAAATATTTCACTTTATGGTTTTTCCGAGTTGGAGGATCTGTCAGAAGATGCAATCAAGGAAGAGGACTATTTACAACAACATCCAGAACAGAAGCCTGTCGTCGTTATAGATAGATTTATGAGAAAATCTGAGAATAATGAATTCGTATATAAATTGATTGCTGAGTGGGCCGCAACTTTGGTGAGTACAAATGTCGCTCATGTGGTTGTCATAACTGATGATATTGGAAGTGTGCAACACCTCTCAGATGCATTACCAAATCAAATATTCAAGAATATCACATTAGCAGATGCTTCGGAATCCTCTTCCGCACAGTTTGTTTTGAACCAAATTGGCGAGGATTATAAGAACTTAGAAGATTTACATAAATCTATTGCTCCTCTTGGAGGCAGAATGTTGGATTTGCAGGCGTTCAGCAGACGTATCAAGAGCGGGGAAACTCCTTCTGATGCTTTAGATGAGATGATTAACCAATCGGCCGAACAGGTTACTCAGATGTTTATATCCAGAGAATCCAACGAATGGTCCGGCGCCCAAGTTTGGGAACTATTGAAACTATTGACTGCCAATGAATGTGTTCCTGCTTCAGAGCTTTACAAATCTCCTGTCTTCAAGTCCAATCCTGAAAAGACTTTAAGTTCTTTGGAAAAGAACGAATTGATTATTATAAATAGAGAGAAAGGCTTATTAAAGGAAGTCAAACCAGGTAAGCCATTGTTTAGAGCAGCTTTCCAGAATCTTGTACACGATCCAAGGGTATTTGGTCCTTTAGAAACTGCTTACTTTGGGACTTTGATCAAGGATGAAACCTTGAAGATCCAGAAGATGGAAGAGGAATTACAGACTATATCACGGTTTGTTGATGTGAGGCCGTTTAAAGCTAGAATCAATTACTTGTCTGATAAGATCACTGCATCAACCAATAAGATAATTGAATACGAAGGAAAGGTTAAGGATCTTGGAAAATAGAGAATGGGACGCATAGCGTATCGGTCGATGTCAATTGCACATAGTTACACTTCAAGTTATGATATTTTAAGATATAATGATGAAATCGATTACGTATACACCATATATATCTAAACCTCTAATAGTTTTGAGCCAATAATCTCATAGGCCATTCTTCTCCTATAAATCTTCATGTCAGCTTGAGAAAAAAGTAGGTGGTTTCCTCTCGCCAAGATTTCAGCATTTATACACGTGAATACACCACAATCAAACCCATTCTCTTGTTGAGGACATTTCATCTGTTGATGTAAGGTGTATTCGTGGAAATTTATGGAGGAGCCTAGAGCCTTACCTTCTTGGACCATATAATCACGTAATTTTTCCAATATGGTGTTCTCTCCACCAGCCAAGGAGTCGTAATATTGGAACTTCTTGTCTGCATTATTGGCCACCGCTAAAGCCCAATGTGAATTACCAATGTTGATAGGAAATAGAACCAAATCTTGCTCACAAACATTCACCTTCTTACGTCTCGTCCATCTGGCGACACCACTATGACCCGCTTGCTTTAATCTTGTGAAGAAATGGGTTGAAAACAGGAACACATTCTTGAAGTCATCCTCTTCTTTTGCCCTTTCTGTAACTAAAGAGAGGTAGAAATCTATAATGTTATCGTTCAACCAACGTCCATCGATTAAAGTTTTCAAATCTTTCACAGAAATGTCGATATTGAATTTGGATATGACGGTTCTCAGTATGTTTTCATCGTTCCAATATCTATAAACCATTTTCAATTCGTCTGTTGCAAGAGGTTTTACTCTTGAGATTTCCTTGAGTTTCTGCAATTGGATTAATTGTTGTCTTCTTCTCTTTTCTTCTAGTATTCCTTGATATGTTTTGAATTCTCTTTGGTATGCCAATAATGATGTATCCATAGAAGGCACAGCATATCTGGCAATTGGCTGTGGAGAGCCATATGTAAGCTGTTCATAATCATCATCAAGCTTCTGTTTTCTTTCATAATCCTCGGTTTTAAAGAAACTACGCAACATGTCTGTCATCTGTAATAGACCCTTGACTGAGTATTCGTGTTCCTCATTGCGAGCGATCTGGTATTCTCCAGGCGCGAGTGCTGGGGGTTGATAGCTATTGTTGAAGACTTTTCTAAGATATTCGGCCTCTATATCTGGCGAGTCTCTTTGAATTGATTTTGTAAGCAAAGCCGTACCATATTGGTCTCCTTGATTTTCTTCATAGAGTTTTGAATTGCTGAATTCTTCGTCTTCATCACTTAATTCATCAGAGTCATTCTCCCATTTCAAGGGACTAGCCATGAATGCCGGGGTTGTTTCCTTATTTAGACGCGAAATCGGCGTCTTTTCAATAACATTGTGCAATCTTTGTTGTTTCTTTATGAGAGGAGAATCCAAACCACCGTCAGTTGTGAGAAAATCGTCGTTCAACACGGAATTGTCCAGTGGTTGCACCACATTCAATTTAGCATAGATATTCTTAATTCTCTCTTCTTCGGCATCAAAGGGCGTTCTTTCAGAAACAGGGAATGTTCCAGGCGCCACAAGATTCATAGTGGATACCTCATACACCTCTTCGTCTTGGTGTCTTCGAGACAGTTGGCCCTCTAACGTCGATTTCAAGAGCTCATTGCAAGATACAAGCCCCTTGGAGGCGAATCCAACCATATATGAACCACATTGAGACAATATCATCACGAGATACAATAAAAAATCAAAGCCATTCTCGGATATCTCTGGCTTATTTGTCGTTTGTTGTTCTTCTTGCTCTTCTAAAGGTCTTTGAAACGTACGGGAAGCGTCAAGTTTTCTGCTAAGTGGCGACAATAACGGAGTCAGTAGCCCATTTAAGCTTCGATTCTTCATAGAGGCAGAAAATATCTCCCCTGAACGCCAAGTTTGGGTTCCATATGTTGTCATTATCAACTGAAAAATAGCCCTATTATTCTAAATCAGCCAGAAAATTTCCGTATTTTTTTTTTTAATAATATACAATATAGACCAGAATTGACTTCTACAGCTCAAATTATCCTTTTATTCAGCTCTTTCCGGCTCTTAACACCAATCTTCACATAATTATGTCTTCATACATTTGGGAACCGCAAAAGAAGAAATGAAGTGTACGTGTGAAACTCAAGTTCATTTTCTGCTATTTTAATTTTTCGATTTTACCGCTTTCGGTTATTACATTTCTCAAGTCGTATATAGTTAATTAGATTACAGATAAATAGATTATTATTATGAAACTTGTCATCTGTTCATGTCTCGGTTTAGAAACCTTCAGCACCAACAAATCCAAATGCCTTTTCAAAAACTGCCTTGTTGAATGGGTGAATATCATCCAACTCAGCAACAAATGCCTTATTTTCACCTAAGGCTCTGAAACCAGCAATGAAATTGACGGCTAAACTCACCATCAACACAACAGCAATGGTCACAGGACCAGCAATACCGTCCAAATGTGTACCGGCTCTCTCTTGAATGACTTTACCTCTCTTTTGGAAGATGTAGAACGCCCACACTCCGGAGAAGATGGTCAACAAGTAATACACATAACTCATGTAGAAGGACAACTTTTCGAAATGAAGTTGTTTCATGGAAGAGGACACAATGTAGATCAAGGACGACAATAAAGCAGTGACATGTAACCATCTGAAGAAAGTTCTTTCGTTGGCCAACCACACTTTTGGTTCGATCTTTAAAGGACCGGAGTTCTTGAGATATGTCTTTGGTTGAGCAATTCCAGGTGGTAATATCACTTCTTCATCTTCTGAATCTTCGTCACTCAACTTGGAAGACGTGATTCTATTGAAATAAGGAATAGAGATCTTTGGTTGGACACTTTTCTTGGTCGAGGTATTATCGTCATCTTCAGAGTATTCATCTAAATCATCCTCATCTTCATTCGAAGGTTGAACGTCTGAGGAGCCTGATGCGACAGCGTCATCGACAGGCTTGCTGGCTGGGGATAAGATGGACTTGAACTTGGCCATGCTTTCTTCATCGTTCTTTATCTTCAATAATTTCAACTTCTCGTCTTCGTAGGCTTGTTTCGGATCCTTTCTGATGTCGGCTTCCAAGTCTTGGTACCAGAAAGGAATGTTTTGCAATCTTTCATCTTCAATGAATAAAGAAGAGATACCTTGAATGAATTTACTGAAATTTGGAACTTCCTTGACCAAATGGGAGTTCAATAACTCATTAACCCAGAAGTTCTTCTTGGACTTTTGGTTCCTGATCTTGATTTCCATAACGGCATATGGGAACTTTGTGAATTCACCTTTTCTCAATAAAGAGTATGGATCAGCGATATTGGAGTCAATATCAGTTCTGTGCCATTTGGTTGGGTCTCTAATAGGTCTTTGTTCATCAAAAGAATCTTCTCTGATAAACAAAATATCGGAGTCGATAACAATACGAACCTTGTTGTCACCGGGAATTTGGAAAGCAGTTCTTTGGTAGACAGTTCTCATGGTTGGTTGTAAGTCGTTGTTCTTGATCAAATCTTGGAAGTCCTTGACAGTGGCTTGATACTTTTGGATGGTGGTGGAATCTTCACCCTTCTTTTGCATCTTCTTCACGAATTTCTCAGTTCCAAAATCACCGGTGATGAAGGAATCCAAGTATTTTTCCTTGATAGGAAACTTGACATCGTTCAATTCGTTGTTAGAGTCGATGGTCTTCTTTTCAACAAGGATTTCTGGCTTTTCAACCAATTTGCCGGTCCATCTGATTCTCAAAGTGGTGGAACCCTGGTTCTTTTCTAACTTGTGATTGTACATGTCCAATTGCTTGTTATCAAAGTATAAGGAGGAGATGGTAGGATCATTCTCTTCGAAGTCATCAATATCACCACCATTATTGTTGTTGTAAACCAAAACCGGTAAATGTCTCAAGATTGTGGTCTTGACTTCCATCAAATTGTCTGGATGAATCCACACCTTGTAGGTTTGGAATTGCAAATCTTCCTCGTTGGTGAAAGAAGACAATTTGCTCAAGGATTGGTTGACATTGTAATTTTCTCTCAAGAAGGAGAATAAAGCAGAGATTTTGTACAATAAGGGAGAATAATCTTCGGAATGGAATGGCAAGGACTTCAATCTCACGTTCAACAATGGCTTGACGGAATAAGGGGCATGCAAACGATCGTGTTTCTTGACAATCTTGGTGAAGCCGGTGAAATTGACCCTGGCAAACTTATCCAAGGTCTGGGCCTTGACCAACGCATCCTCCAAATCCGCCTGGAACTTCTTGACGTCGAATTTGTCTGGGGTTTCAGACACTCTTTCCAAGTTCTGGATGGAGTCGCTGATGGAATTGTATTCCTCGGTCTGGAAGCTGTACACCTTCTCCAATTCCTTGTCCAAGGCGGCAACGAAGGCAGATTCGTCCTTGTCGGTCCAACTGTCCTTCAAAATGACGTTTTCCTTCAATAATTTCTTCAATCTCTCATAATCAAGGTAATACTCCTTCCATGGACCATAGATGTCGTTGTTCAATTTGAGTCCGAACAACATGCTGGATTACTAATGAAATAAGCAATTACAACTACAAGCTACGAGATGAACGCAAATCGAGATGTTCACTTGTGGTACAACTTTATCTCAACTCGTCGTAAAGTCAATTTATAAAATGAGCTGCAATTAGGTTGCCCACGTGCCATGCGCAAAAGACAGCTGGTTGGGCCACGTCCAAATCTGACATGAGAGGCGATGAAGCTAAGTGACACGGGAGCTGTCATGGGAAGTGAGATGTGTGATTGGAGAGTCATTGAGAGAGAAGGAGAAGATTACAGAGAAATCAGTATTCTTTTCTTGTCATTCCTTGAATCTATCATCCCTCAACTCGTTTTTAAATTAATCTGAATAGCTATGCCACACTTCTACTGGCCCCTCTACAAGTACCAAGCATAACCCTCAAAGAGTCAACATTAAATTACTATCTTTGCTGGAGGTGTCGAAATCGTAATTCTGCTGATATTGCGTGTAATCATATGTATGATCCGCTTGTCTTTTCTCTTCTGATTCATCCTCCCCATCTCCAATCTCTTCGTCGGGTCTGGAATAGGGCAAACTATCGATTAAAGCCTGCGGGACCTCGGGTCCTAGAATCAAATAATCGCTTCCTTGTGTGTTTTCTTTCGACGAGTACTTATCCAACGCAGTGTGGCTGAATCGCGACTCTTGCCCCACTTTGGTCTGTCTGATCACGAGATAATCGATCCAATCTTTCAATTCCACCGGCTTCCTGTCCTCTTCCTCGTCCCCCGCCTTGAATGCGCCGACAGATTTGTTCTGTTTATTGATCAAATTCGTGTCGATTTGGTTCGTCTTGTGTGCATTTTTGAAGGTGGGGCCATGAAGCCAATTCTGGAAATGGTTCAAGCTGGTGTGGTTGACGTCCATCAAATCAAACGGATCCAACACATTCACGGGCTTGATGAAGCCTATGTCTATCATGGCCTGACATATGTCTTGCACTTCTATGTTGTTGTCTCTGTTGTCGTGTTGCGATAACCTCATGGATTGTTTCAACAAGAGGAGAAGATATCTTATATACAAGTCTGTGATGATGTCCAATGTTGAGGAGGAGCATTTTTCGAAGCCTATTGATTTCAACAATTGACTCAAGGTGACTCTTAAGAGTCCGAAATGGAATCCTCGAGACATGTTGTGTGGTTGTGTGTGGTTGTGTGTGCTGTGTGTTGTGTGTGCTGTGTGCTGTGTGTTGTGTGTTGTGTGTTGTGTGTTGTGTGTTGTGTGTTGTGTGTTGTGT